>VWYP01010309.1:532877-698259 GCA_013400435.1 Pycnonotus jocosus
TTTTTTTTTTTTTTGTCCATGCACTTATTACATTCCTTGGCTGGTCCCACGGGCACTTAAATCACAATAGCTGGGGGCCTCTGGATTAGGGTGCAACAGTAAATCTGCAGATGTACAACCATGCACTAATTTCCAGCTGCGCTGCAGATCGTGCTTGCTTGGCTTAGTTTTAGCAGAAAGCCCATGGGTTCCTGCTTGTTTTCTAATTGGTTATTCCCTTGGATGAACAGGGTGGAGGGAAGGAGGGACTCTCTCTGCCTCTAGGTGGGTGCAGAAGTGTGTCCATGGCCAGGAAGAGCCAGATACTAAAGGATGCAGTGGTACCAGCACTGGGCTGGGAGATCCCTGTGTGAGTCAGGACTGCTTTGTCTTTTTAGTTTGTATTGTTTAACCCCGAGAAACCTGATCAGTTATGAGTTAAAATTGCTCTTCTGTCCTTTAAATTTAAGAGCAAACCAGGGAGAGAGGCCTCTACAGATTGAACGCTTAAAAAAATATCATGAGGGGTTTATTTCTTTTAAACTTGGTTTGCCAAAACTCTTACTAGACAAGAAAACATTGCAAAATACCACATTCTCCTCAGATGATAACATTGTTTCCTGCCCTGCTCTAATACCAGCCTATTGCCTCAATTCCTGGGATTGCTTTACTCAAATGTTTGTGTTCTCCACTGGGCTGGACTTTGACACTGCCTACTGCTTTTGGGGTCCTGGCTGAAACTGCTCCATGGCTGGAGGCAGCACAGCTCAATGCTCACTTGCTCCTCTGGACCTAAATCCATGTTTCCAGCTGACAATCCTGACAAGATCACAGACCTTCACCTCCAGAGAGCCAGCTGGCATATGTAAATCCAACCAACTGGATTTATAATTGCCACATGGAAGCGACAAGATAAGTGCCAAAGCTGCATCCCTCAGCTATCCCCCAGGAGCATCACTGTGCTCTGGAGTTCAGCTCCTCACAGATAACCCAGCACCTTCTGCAGACAGATGGGCTTTGATTTCAGAACACCCTGGTGTGACACTGGTGGCTCTGGCTGTGTTTGGAGCAGATGCATCTGCCTGGACTCCTGTGTTAGTCCTGTTACCCCATCCCCAAACAGATAACTGATTTCTTACCTCTGTTTCCACTACAATGCTCCTTTTAGTCCAACACGACCCAAAATCCACCAGGCAAGCTGTGGTGGGCTCTGTGGGGAGGGTATTTTGCATGAAAACAGAGCTGGAGGCAGACAGAAGGTTGGTGAGCCTCCCTGGCTGTGCTGTGGTGACCCTGTCATCCCTGGTGGCCTGTGGCCATTGTCCCAGTGCGGTGCCATGGATCCAGCCTGGCTTTCCTAGCCCTGTGTGATGCAGTAAATCAGCATCTCCTCTCAGCAGAGTGGGCAATGACAGGAGCAGGAACTGGCCTGGTTACAGCCAGTGGCAGGACCAAAACCTGCCCCTCTTCCCAGCTCCTGTGTCCCTGCAGGGGCTGGGAGGGGTTTCTCCTCTCAGGTTTCTGTCACATAGAGCACATCTGATCTGTGTGCTGTTTACTGCCTTGGCTGCTCCAGAAAATTTCACAGGGGGAAAGCTCTTGGCCAGGGCGAGGTTGAATTTTCCAGGCTGTTCCCACTGGGGTTTCATTGCTTGCAACTTTTGGTGTGGTTATTTTCTTTCTCTCCTTAAGCCTAGGCCTCTGTAACCTTAATTAGCTGACTGTGGATGTAACCTTGCTTGATACATGATGGTTTTGATGGGGAAATGTAAGCAATAGAGGTGGTGAGTAGAGATGCTCAGGGATAGTGGCTTTGGTCTGTGGAAAAAATTTAAGAGTTAGTGTCTTTTCTTCCTCTTTTTCTTTTTCCTGAACCTGGATACAGACTCAAAATTTCTCACCTCAAAATCCCACACAGCAAAACAAGAACTTGCAGATCCCACCCCCCATTCTCACTTCAAATAAAAACCTTGACTCTCTTTATAACCTGTATTTAAACAAAGATTCTTATAAATACCCAGAGCATTCCTCGTGACTTGTTACTTTTAAAATGTCAAAATAGGAATTTCAAAGCTTTTTTTTCCCCCATTCAGTGTTAAACAAAAGTATTTCAGTGCATTTGTTGAATTATGGGTTTGTTTAAAATAGGAGATTTCTTTGCATATCTGTTCTTGCTGGCAGGTCCCCAGCAGGTTGTGGGGACAGTTCAGTGTGGGGGCTCCCAGTGTGACCCCTGAGCTGGACAAAGGCAGGATCTGGACAGGTTCCTGTGTCCACTCAGAGATGGTTTCTCCAGTGCTCTGTAGTCACTGGAACAGCTGAGTAAACTGAGAGAACATCCAGAGCTGCTCTGGCCTCCTCCTGTCTCTGTCCCCTGCAGCTGAGCCTGTCCCAGGGATGTCACTCACTTCTGCTGGAGTGTGGCACGTGGATCTCTCCAGGGGTTTGGTGTTACTCAGCTGGATTAGCACCAAATTTCCATCTCTGAAGAGCAAGAAGCACCAGTGTCCCCCTGGCTGGACTGGCAAGGTGCTTCCCACCCAGCCCTGCTCTCTGCATGACCCCTGCCTTTGCCTTCTGATGTGACCAGTGCAGAAGGGATTAGAGGCATTCTTGTAACTGCTCCAAAATAACAGATGTTCCCAGCAGTGGGAATCCCCTCTGCTCTGTGTGGGTGCAACACTCAGTACAACCTCAGCTCCCTGTTGGTTGTACCTCCAGTCTGTGATTTCCACAAGGAAATGGAGACAGTGGCAGCTTAGGAGACACCCAAGTATGTCTGGGTCTAACATGAGAAATATTAGAGGGCTGACACGTGTGGGTAGGTATTAATCCTGGGCTGTGCAGCATAGCCATGTTTGTCACCATTAATTCTGGGATGCCCAACACAAACTCAGTGTGGTTTATCCAAATCTTTGCCAGAGAGAGAAGCTGGCTCCCTTTCTGCTTTATTAGTAGGGAACAAAAGTGAAACTGTGCTGTGTCCTGCTGCCAGGACCTGGTGGCTATGTCCTGGCAGGAATGTGGGGAGCAGGCCCAGGAGGGACAGGGTGTCCCAGAAGTGTTCACCTCTACCATTGTGTTTGAAAATTAAATTGTCTTATTCAGTCATCCTAGGGTAAACCCTACAAGGGACTGTCTCCAAGCTTGATTTTACTTCTCCTGCAGTTTTTCCTGGAGTGTTTTTCCTGTGCTTCCTCCTTGAGACTGGCAGGAGCAGACACCCCTGTTGGCCAGGTGCCCACAGGTGTCCATCAGCCCCAAACCTCTTCCAGCCTGGCTCTGCTTGCTGGGCTCTTGCTCAGTTTGCAGCCTCTCCCATGAGGGATTTGGGATGCCTGACAGGCCCAGGTGTGGTGGAAACCATTTTCCCTCAGTGTGAGGGCAGGCCCCTCATGGCCTCAGGGCCACACACCCCGGTTCATTGGCAGGGACCATGTGAATCTCTGGGGTGTCTGAGATGGTCTGCAGAGAGCTCCCATTCCTGAGGTCAAACAGAAGGCCCAAAGTGAGTGTTCCTTTGCCTGCCTACAGCCACAGGAGGTGTTGCTAACAGCCAGCTTCCTTCACTGCTTCCTCACCCCCTTCCCCACCACTTTTCCCTTTCTAACCTTGAGCAAGCCCTCCACAGGGGCTTTGGGAGCCCCCAGGAAGGGAGCAGGACAATTGGCAGATGTAAATTGTGGCAGCTCTTGCTTCAGAGCAAAGAGGGAGCTGCCCTTGGATACCAGGGTCCCCAGGAGATTTCATGGAACCCAGATTTCACAGAACATTCTGAATTAGAAGGTGCCTGCAAGGATTGTCAAGTCTAACTCCTGTGTGAAAGGCCCACAGAGGGATCAAACCCACCTTGGTGGATTACCAGCACCATGTTCTGACCAACTGAGCTAATTCAGGGTCATGTGTGATAGCCAGCTGGAAAGGGAGAAACTGATCCCAGCTGATTTACAGTGATGGGATGCTTTGCCCCCTTTGAGCTTTATGTGTGACTTTATGTGTTTTTTTTCAGATAGATAAAAGATTTGGTTGGGTGGAACAGTTACATAACATTTTTTTCTATCTTTCCTGATACAGAGTAGGCTGTTTCTATAGGTAGTTGTTTTTCTAAAATCTAAGGATACATTGATAAAGATGCATTACACTGATATTTATACCTACCCCTTCACCACAGTGGTTTCAGCTTGAACCATCATAGTCCAAAATAATTGTGAGGGTCTGAAATGCCTGTGGAAAGCAATTTTTTGCCATCAACTACTATGTCCTATATTTTGCCTGAGCTCAGGAGCCTGTTTGCTGTTGTTGGTCCCTCTCATCTTTTAATCAAAACCATCCAGCCAAGAAGAACAAAATTATGCTTATTTCAAAATAATTGGCCGTGATTAAGTAGAAGTTTCCTCCTAGTGGAAGGTAACTATCTACATCTGTGTGAGAAGGTCCCCATCCTCCTCTTAAAGAGTATCCAGCTGAGGTTTATGTTTCTGTCAGCCCTCACACCAGAACCTGAAGGGGCTCACTGATAGCCCTGACAACTTCAGAGCCACATCCACGAGATGCTGCTGCACATGTAGACAAATCTCTGCTCTAAAACCCCCTTCCACACAGAAAAAATGGCCTTTATGTGCCACAAGGAGCTGCTGTGAGAGTGGATTAGTTAATGTTTCAACAATGTTTGGAAGAATTTATAGCATTAGACTAATCTTTATATCACTCAGTAAATAGCTGCTATTTCTTTATGGCAGGCTGCATGTATGGGCTGTTATGGTGATGCAGCCAAAGAGGCTTTTGATACTTTTTTGCCATTAGAAATCAGGCAAATTCATTTCTTGGGTGCTTTTGAAATTTCTGCAATCAAATCAGAAGGAGGGGAGATAGGATGGAAAATATGAAATGAAGTTTCTCAGAAAAAATTGATCAGGGGGAACAAAGTGAGGCTTCAAGGGGGGCTGGGATTGCTGTAATCAGGAGGTGCATGGGTTCCAGCTCTGTTCACTGTCTTCTCTATTTCAGTCACACCTTGGTAGGCAGAGTCATGAGGGTGAATTTTAGGTGCCACAGCTGATTTCTCCTTCCTGGCAGCAGTGAACTCTTACATCCTCTCCCTGCTCCCAGCTGTGCCTTCCCATCTCCTCCCTGGCACAGGTCCTGGTGCCTGGCAGACCTTGGGAAGGTGCACCTTGATAAGCTGCCAGAACAGGTTTGCTGTATGTAGGGAGGAGGTTCAGTGCTGCCTCTGCTGAGCACCGGAACTGAGGATAAATGGGGGGATCATGAGAGAGGGGACCAGCTCCTTCTGCCACCCTTTGGAATGGTTCACTCCACATCTGTCATTTATACCAAGACCAAAGATTTTTGATGTTGATGCACCTTTTCGCTTGAGGGGAAAAGCAGTTTTAGGGCAGTCAAAGCTGCAAAAGTGCAAAATGAAAAGTCAATGCATTTACTGCCAGCACCTTTGAGACCATCCATGCAGAGAAAAAGCTTCTGGATAAGGCAAAAAGTTTTGCCTTTGGATTTTGACCCTCACTCCAGGTGAGGTGGAAGAAATTCTGTTCCTTGCAGATCCTTGCAGAGTCACTGGTGAAAGTGAGCAGCAAAGGCATAGTTTTACTGAGATTGAAATCTACCAAGTGAGGAGTTGGGACATGGGAAAGAGGAGAGCTGGGAGTATTTGTGCTGATAAGGGGCTCTGGAGGAGCACAGCCTCATGGATAAGGGCTCCTTGGTTTTAACTCTGATGATGAGCTCTGTCAGTCTCAGGTTCCTTTGGTTTCAGCAGTTTGCCATCCCTGCTTGTGCAGAGGGTGCTGGAGGCTGGCAGGACCATCTGTCAAACTGTCTGAGGAGCTGGGGGCAGAGGGTAATCCCTTGTGCTGCTGGGAGCCTGCAAGAGCAGAAAAACCAGGGAAAAGCAAAAAAAAAAGGAAAGCTTGATGATGGGGTCAGAGCTGTTTGCTTAACTTGAACCATTGGCTTGACACTCCAAGTCCACAGTTCAGTAAAAGATTCCTGGGACAATGAAAACCAAAAGCTCAAAGAATAACTATCATGCACATGCTATTTCATAGTTAATAATTGTTTAAATTGTTATGATTGTTTAAATTTGCATACACATATTCACAGCTCAGAGCTGGGAGATCTCTGACCCTCCTACACTGTGACCCAGAGAGGCTCTACTGCTTCATCTGCAGGACAAATCTATGGCTCTCTTGGAAAAATCAGACCTTGTCCAGCTATTGCCTGTCCTGTGTGGAGCAGACCCTCTCACCTTGCACAGGGACTGTCACAGGTCACTTCAAACAGGCAGGGTTGTTGTGTGCATGGGGACATCTGCCACAAAGGCAGTGCAGGTAGGAACCTGAATGAAAATAGATGAGCCTTGACAGAGAAATGTGATGTCACAGGATGTCCCAGAGCTGGCAAAGGTCAGTCTCACTCTGCTGTGTCCTGTTCTTGTTTGATCCTATGCCTGGCTGATGAAGAGGAGGGACAGAGCCTAAGATAACAATGCAGGACATGACAGAGCTCTTGGCTGGCCTGAAATGGGGAGAAACTCCTCTGACACCCAAAAGAACTCAAGGAATTTGTCAATAAGCCCCCATCTGCCTTGGAGAACAGATCAGGAGCATCTGCTGAGAGTCCTAATTACCCTTTTTCCCTGCCAAAGTTTCTGTGGTTGTCAGCTCAACACAGGTTTGTCATATAAGACTTGGAGTCTGCACGTGCTGATGCTGCTCCAAGTGAGAGATGAGGACACAGGTACATTCTTGTTCTCCACAAGGTACAACCCTGTGAATCCAAATCTGCTTCAGCTACCAAGATGAAAGGCAGTGGATTCAGGGGACTTTGAGGAAAGCCAGTGTTTCACCCTGGTGCTGAAGAGGCTGGAGATGAGGAGGCTGTGATTTGGGTTGGGGCTGTTTTTCCTGGTTGTCTACATCAGAGGAAATCATCCTCGTGTTCAGGTTTAGGTAGCTCTCCCTGAGTTTTGGTGGAAAGAAGGCAAGCAAATTACGTTCTGGGCTTCCTGATCCAAGGTCTGTTTAGGGAATTGTGACCCTGAGATTGCTGCTCTCTTCTGCTCCAGGAGAAAGAGGCTTTCTCTTTCCATAGTAAGATGCTTGTTTCCTACACAGGATCAAATAATACAAAACCCCACAATGCAGGTACTGTACTGCTTTTTTCTCAGGTGCAAGCTCTTTTTTCAGGTTCTGCTTGTAATTTTTGTACCTTCTTTCCTCTAAATCCTTCTGAAATATATCAAATATCTTCTTGAATGGCACAGTTCTGAGCACGTTTCTTACATTTCTTGTGCACAGGATTTTCTTCTAGGCTTTGTGAAGTCCTCTTTGTTAGAATGAACTGCAGAAGAGCCAGATGGTTTGGCCAGAGTCCAGTTACCTAAGAAACATAGCACCAGCACCCTATCTGAAGCTATTTCCTCTAAAGATCACGCTCGGCCTGCTTTGTTCTAATAACCAGCTTAAAAGTCAACATTGAGCTGTCAGTACCTATTTTTTCCTCCATAATTAATCTACAAAGTTCAACCTGGAATCAATAAAAAATGACCTCATGGCTTTTTTTTTTTTTTTTAATCATTCCTCAAACAATATTTCCCCACACGACTTCTCCTTCATAGGTGTTTTGAATGGTGGCTCAATGACCTTCAGGCTCTTTTCCAATCATGATGATTCTATGAATGTTAGATTTTCAATTTCAGTTCATACTTGAATCAAAATCTGAGGTATTTTTTCTTCAGCAGAAAATCTAAGGGAACATTTGGCTTGATTTAGTTGACACATTCTTGCTTCAGTTCAAATACTTTTCATGGTCTTTGTCTTTCAGATTGGATTATTCTACATTTAAAACCAGATTTTATTATCATTATTATTTTTATAATATATTTTCTTAAAACATAAAGTGGGGGAAAAATAAAACAGTGTTGGGACATACATCCTTATGTCAGAGGAGGCTGTCACAGGGACAAAGACACACTTATGGTCCCATGTGACAAGCAGAAATTTATCTCAGAGTCAGTACTCTGCATTTATCCAGAATCAAGTTTCTTTTGACATGGAGGATATGATTGAGCAATTGCTCCAAGCTGAATGCTCCACTATATTGACTTTTTTGGTAGTGAGATAAGAGCTGAATTTTCTTTCTGAACAAGGCTCTGATTGTGAGCTGCAAAGCTGGGTGGAAATCCTGCCCCATCGACTTCTGCAGTGTGACCTGGTGCTTGTCAGACCTTTAACTCTCAGGGATCTTTCTCTCTTCAGAGTTTAAATGTGGCCAGGCAGGGTTTTTTTGGTCCCTCTGCCATTGCTCTTGCACAATCTCCTGGTTAAAGCAGCGTATCAAAGTCAGCGGGTGAAATTGGACGCTTCCTTTGCAAATGGAAAATTTATTGTCCGCTCGTGCCTTTGTGCCGAAGTTCAGATCTGGGGTTTTAAAGCCCCTCCTTCCCCTGCCTATGTGGGAGTTTCCCCTAAAGATGTGGAATGTTTACTGCATACCAAGGGCAAGACATTATGCAGAAAGGAGACTCACAACACCTACAATTTCTAAACCACATGTGGCCCGTGTGGATTTCCTTGTGCTGAATTCACATGGAAACACAAACACATGTGGCATTTTTGTTGCTTTTCTAGGAAATCACGGAGCACAGCCCTGCAAAATAATACTTCCTACTGTTGGATCCACTGTGTGAGGGGGGAGGTACTGCTTTTGTGTCCCAGGCTGCTCATGCCAAGGTCTTGAGTCATTCACCCCCAGTGTCTGGCTTTCCAGGAAGGCAAATCCCAGTTTTAGAACCTTTTGGGGACCGAAGAGCGCTGTGGGAAAAAATAAAGGAAAGGTCATCAAATGTTATCAGAACTTGGGTTTTCCAATGGGGATCATGCCAGGAAATGTGTGATTGGGAATTGGAGAAAATGTGTTGTGTCAAGACAGCTGGAATAAAGCCAGCAGGATATGGAGTGGCTTCAGCCTGCTCTGAGGAAGGATGAACCGAGCTGGCAAGGCATGAGGCGAGGGCAGGCTGGGGGAAAAGTGTGAGCAATTAGCAGGTGTAATCTTGCTCTGTGTGTTCAACAGCCCTGCACAGCTCTAGGCTGCTCAGTCAGCACCTGGGGGACGTGGAGGGATGAGGTGCCACTCTTGACTGCCAGGTGAACACCAGCACATGTTGGTGTTCCTCAGAGCTTCTGATCTGCACTCAGGGGCTCTCAGGCTGGCAGCCAGCAGGGTGGTGCTCTGTGGTCCTTGGGGAAGAGGTGTAGATATGAAGGCCAGGAGTGGGAGGACAGGTTGCTGCTGCAGAGAGATGTCCCTCTGTGCTGTCACCATCAGTCTTCTGCCTTTCTGACGAGGGAGAGATCTTCTCTTTCCCCCTTGCAACAAATACAGCTGAAAAATACAGCAGTTCTCAGGGAAAGTAAAAGTCCTTTACTTTCCTTGGCACACATAGCAGGACCAAGAATGCTCAAGTCAGCATCCTACCCCAAGGGTGATGTATCCTCAGTTGTTCTTTGGATGTATTGAGCAAAATGCATGTGCACCACCAGCAGCTGCAGGACTCCACCCCAGAGATGGCTGCATTTCAGTGGTGAAATCACACTGGAATGTGCTTCTCATCCAAACATTAACCCCACTTAACCTAGAAAAACCCCAAACAAACCACACCAAGTTTGTCCAATTTGAGAACAATTTACTAGCCTGATTTTCTGTAGCAGAGGGATTTAAGTGTTCTGCTTGTGTCCCTGCTGCCCCACCGTCGCTCTTTGTCAGAGAATCAGAAAGTTTGGTCGTGCTGTGTTCATGTTGGTTTGGAGGAAAAGACATCTAAGGAGAAGAGAGAGAGAATTTGCTTGCTCTTTCGAAAAATCCACTTCTAGAAAGTTTACTGAAGGCATATACTTTGTGTGATTGACCTCTTGGTCATGCAAACATTTTAGTGTCTTTCATGCCCTGTTCCGTGGCCTTTGCAACTTCAGCAGAGTTTTTCTAGTTGGGTTTCTTATCCCTTGGTGTGCCCTCAAACCCCTTTGCTCAGTGTTCATTTCTAAGCTGGCATAAGTGGCCTGTATTTTTATGTGCACAAGGAGGGTTCTTCACCAGGAAATCCTGGCTCCTGCTCAAATGTGTTCCTGCTTACTCTGGGAGTAATCCTCTGCAGAGCTGGTACCTAGAGCAGAAGTGCAAGTGTCACCTTTAGTGACTTCAATGTGTTAATGGCTTGCACCACAAGACTTTGGTAATGTTTTCATATTGTGACACTGACCACGAGTAAGAAGCTGGCACATGGTTTGTGGTACCCTGAAAAGCTCCTGGCAAGGAGCTGCATCCCTCTGAGCTTCTCTGGGGAACAAATGCAATGTGACCAGGTGCAGCTCAGGGCTTGGTCACACAGGATATTGGGGCATAGGTATTTCACTAGTGTAAGGGATATGAGTTACCAGATGGAGTTGCTTCATAGTTATATCACATGGAAGAATATGAGCTATTGCTCCCAAGAAGCTCACCATCCCAAAAGGTTCAGTTTGCTTTAGTCCACATTGTCATCTTTCCCAGGGTTATCTTCTGTACTTGGTCCCATTGCTACTAAAATCACTGAAAACGCTGAATTTCTGGATCAGCCCATTCCTGGTTTTCAGAAGTAAATGAGGAGTCTTTCACTAAGTGCATCAGTTTCTCCACCTGGTTTGACTTGAGTTGCATTTTCTGTCACCTACAGTAGTGACAAAGGGCTGACTCTGCTGATGGCTTTGGGACACATCAGGACAACTTAAGTCCTTCCCAATTAATTACTTCAGAAATCATTGTTGTGTCTTTGCTGGTTGTATTTGGGCACGGGTTTTTTTGTTTGGGTTTTTTTTCCTGGCACTGCTGTTCTATAATCATGAGCTGTTAGGCATGCTGATGAAACTTTTACCCAGAATTTACATCTTATTTTGGAGAGGGCTTGAGCCAGAGCTAAGGGACCCTGAGATTCTTGGTATGACCACAAACAGTGTCCAAGAAGACACAAGGAATGTTGGTGATGTGCTAAGTTCTCAGTGCTTTCAGAGAAAAAAAGGAAAACAGGGAGACCCTAGTAAGAATATGAAGGAAGAAGCAAAGAAACCTGAAATGGGGGCTTGAATTGGTGGCATAAATTTTTCCAGTGAGCTGTTAACTTCCTTCTTAACAAACTAGGCTTGAGCTGTAAGCAGAGTACACAGTCTAACCAAAACACTGTGGAATTCAGATACTTCAGCACTAGAAAGTCAACATCATATTAAAATGCACCATCTGATTAGGTGACAACTGCTATTTATTCCCAGGGAAATCCATTTAATTACTTGGAAGGACTAAGGGTGTTTGATCTTCCAAGAAAAAGACACTTCCAAAGGGCTGGTAAATATGAATTCAGAAGAGGGATTTTGTGGGGTGTTCACAATGCATCTGTTCACTGAAACTTGTAAAAACCCATTACAGCATTCAACTCTCTTGTGAGCCTTTGAGTGTAATGAGCGCCCATTCCAGCGAGCGCCAGGTTCACATTTCGTCTGCAGTCAGCCCATTTTTTCCTATTCAGCTCCTTCAGTTGCCAGAGATCTTGGAAAGATGATCCGGAGTCAGCTCAGAAATACCACAGCTCTGTGGAAACCTGCACACCAGCTGCTGCCCACAGTGAGCTGGTGGCACCGTGGTCACAGCCCCTGTGCAGTGTGATTTCAGGGGAGGAGCTTCCCTCTTCCTCTAACGATGCTGGTGGGTTTGGGGATCCATTTTCACAGCTGCAGCTGCTGTTTGGTGCCTCTGGAGAGGATGATTTGGCACTTTTTCCAAATTCCCCTCCTTTCTGCGCCCGGCCCAGCTCTCCTCTGTGAATGAGGATTTGATATCTGTGCCAGAGCATCCAGTGCTAGCTCTTCACTGCCAGCTGTGTTCTGCATTGCATGGAAACAGAGGGTTCAATCTGCAGCCCAGAGAGTGTGTGGGATACCCACATACACATCCATGTACAGACACAGCACAAATCCTGATTTTGAGAAGTCTGGGACAACACTTGTACTTAGGAATGCTTTGTTATTTTTAAGTACCCTCCTTTACAGTGCTTTAATGACCATGATTTAACTTGTTTCATCAGAACTTTGATTTAGTATCAGTTTTTTGTGTCTTAATTCAGCCCTTGGTATTTGAAGAGGGTAAACTCTCCCACTCCATATTTCATAGTCACAGAATAATAGATTTTAGTGTCACTGCATCATGATTAAACCAACCCAACCTGCCCCAGTACAGTGCATCCACAACCCTGTTACAGCAGAGGTCTCTCATGGGCAGAGGGAGAGATCATTTTGGGGTAAATAGTGCCCACTCAGCCTGTCTGCCACCAAGTGACTTGAACTGTCCTTGCTTTCCTCCTTTGTATAAATCTCCAGCCCTCCACCCATGTCTTCCCCAAGTTCAATATTCCCCTTTGATTGGGAAGTAGCTCTGTGAGCGTTTCTAGGTGGAAGGAAGGGACAGCTAATAACAACATTAAACCTGACCTTCTGTGTGCGCCTGAGTCTGCTTTCCCCAAAGCCGTGAATAAATTAACATTCTGGCAATAAAACTCAGCCTGTTTAATTTTCTGTTTGACTAGAAACATTGAGAAAATGTCATGATATTTGATTTCATCTTTGTCTGTTTTTTGCCCCTGCTGAATGGAGCTCGTTGGCCTCTGGAGAGGCAGGCACACACAGCGTGTCTGGGAGCACAGAGAGGGGCACTGTCCCTCAGCATGTGCTCCTCAGCCACGCAGGAAGCATTGGGGTTTATGTTTGAAGCCTGGAGGAGGTTCCCTAATGGCTGTTAATCCTCTGGTTTCTTTGACTACATCCTGTGCCAGACCTGCTCCCACCTCAGCAGGCTTGGAGTTTCTGCTTGCTTCACGTAAGTGTCCAAAAATGTGCAGGAGGAGGCTCCATACCAGACTGAACGTGTGAGTGGGGTGGGTTCAAAGAGCAGCTACAGCAGCTGAGTTTTCCTTGCTGGAACACTCAAAAGTTGAGTGTACTTTTAAGGGATGGGCCACTGGGAAGGAAGAGAAGTTCTAGCCCAAAGGGGCTTTAGGTAAGAGGCAGCAAAGGAAGTGAAGAGCAGTTTTAGGGTGGGCTCAGCGGATCTGCTGCTTGCAGTTGTTGTAGCTCCGCTGAAAGCTGTGGGAATTCTTGCCAGATGCAGACATAGAATTGAGCATTGTTGATACAAGGAGTGGTTTCCCAGGAGAAAGGATAAAAACCTTAACCTGGAGAGATGGCCTGACACATTGCTGTGGTAATGAATCCTAAAAATAAAAAAAATTTGGAAGGAAATGGACCCTTTGCTCACAGCCATCCTTCCTTTTCCTCAAGGTTTTTGAAGAGTACTCTTCCCCTGAATCCAGTGGTGCTCCCATGGCTGCAATTCCATGGAAAACCTGTCCCAACAAGACATTTTTTCCTTCTGGATAACTCTGATTCATTTTCTGGTGAGATTAAATTTCAGCTTTAAAATTTATTTGAAATCACCTATTTTCTATTACACATTAATTTTGAATCTATTTTTACAATTAGAGAGTGGATGGCTCTGAGGGATTATTAAGAATTACCAGCTACTGCAAATAACAGCCAGAAACATGATTGAAATTCTGACATTTTCCACAGCTCTGTGTGCAAAGCTGGTGACAGAATCAACCTGTTAGTTAAAACTTGTCAACCTCAGGAAAAGAATGTGAATTCAAATCAATAATTTTATTTTTTATGGGTTTTAATTTTGTCTGAATTGAACCTTGATGAAGTTTCCCCATTGCTGTTCTCGATGCTGTAGCTGAGGGGAATGTTTCACTCTGCCTGTGCATCCAAGATCACCATTTTCACAGGGATGCTGCCAGCTGCCCTGGCACTGCTTCTCCCCTGCATTCTCCATTTTGTGGTGGTTTGGCAAGAGCTTTTTTCCCATTGCCAGCTCGGAGGACTTTTGCTTGTGGTGATTTTGTTTGAGTGCTTGTTCACCCAAGGTTTAAGTTGGGTTTGAAGCCCCCAGGAAGAGGAGGGAAGAGTGACACAAAGCCAACCACAACCAACCCTGATCTATTGGTGCTGTTGGTGGTAACAGTCTTTAGTATGGCACAATATGGGATAATCATAAACAGCTTTTGTTTCATAGGGATATCTCTGACCCATATAAAATCCCTCTCTGCCACAAAAAATCAATGTTTATACTGAAAAACAGAGACTCAAGTTTGGAGTTTTTTTTACCGTGATGTTAAGTCCCATAAGAATAAAGTTAAGTTTTCTCCTCCACCCTGTGCTAGCAGCAGGTCCTAGGGGGGAGTTTGTGAAGGGTCAGTTCTGCTCAGAGTGCTGAGACAAGCAGATGGCTCATCCTCATGGGTTGCACACTCGGGGAGTGATGGTGGCTCTGCTGCTTATGACACTGGGTCCCTTGAGGTGGTTTTGTAACAGTGTTATTAAGGATATATTTCTAGAAGTGGTGTGTGAAACTGCTAAAAGATCGTAGGTGTTGGACAAACTGAGGAATCTGGAGTGGCAAAACCCTCGGGCTCTGGTTTAACATCAAGCCTGAGGTGTGCTGTACCAGCCCTTGCTGAAGGTGTATTTGGGACATACAACACTGGTGGATTATGAGGGTCTGATGAGCTGTCTAGGGGTGAGAAATTTACTCCACGTTTGGTGGTGCAATATTACTGTGTTTGTGCAGTTGGGTGGAATTCAGTAATCATGGAAAGAGAAGACAAAGGTAGGAAAGAGCCTCTGCAGATCCATTTTTGTGCTGATGGTAGGGACCTTTCACTGCTCAGGTTTGATGCTGCTGAGAAGGCTGTGGGGTCTGGGGCCAAGGCCAGAGGGGGTAAGAGGAGGTTTCCAAATCTGAGTATTGTGTTTTCTGCTGGATATCAGCAAGTCTGGACTGGAAGAGCCCACAGCAGCCAGAGGGAGGGAGCAGGGGCAGGGAGAGCCTTGCCTGGCAGGACATTCCTGAGGCTCCACCATGGCCTTGGTGTCCCTTGGTGAACAGCATGCCAAGGACTCAGCCTTGGGACAGGGAGCTGAGGGTCTCTCAGCAGCCCCTTCCCCAGACCCAGCTGCCTGCCTGGCTCTCAAATCCAGCTGATGCAGCAGAGGACAGGGCACAGGGAGGAGGAGGTGCTGGTGGGAGCTCCTACACAGGGCTGTGTCAACCAGCACTACCAGGATAATGTGACTGTGCACTGCCATGCTGCTGGGGCAGTTCTTAGCCCCAAGGAGATGTGATCCACATCCAGAGCTGCTCCAGTGATGCTCACAAATAGCAGAGATTTAATGGGGACTGCCCAGAGTGGCTGATGCAAGGGCCCCCTGTCATTGCGAGTGAATGGAGCCTTATGGATGACAATTCATAAATCCTGAGTTATTTACTGCATGCAACCTGCCCCAAGCAGTAAATCTTATTTTCATTTACCTGAAGTTAATTTCTTTTTAGAAACAATAGCGTTGCCCACGAGCCTTTTGGAAGATGTATCAGTTTGTGAACTCCTGGCTAATGGATGGTTTGGATGGGTGCCAGGATGTCAGGAAATCGGTTGTACCATTCTGGCTGAGCTTGAAAAAGCAGTCAGTGTTCAGTAATGCTATCCAAAGCAAGTAGAAAGATGAAGCTACAGACAAGCAGGAAGAAAACACCCCCTCCCACTCTGGTGTGGGCTGTGTGATTGATGCACAGAGGAGCTGTGCAGGAGCATGGAGGGGTCATTGTGTGAAGCAGGATGCCCTCAAGCAGGGAAAGCAAATTGGACAAATCACTGTGGTACCTCAATGCCACAAGTGAGGAAGGGGTTAGAGACATTAGGATGAGGACTCAGGAGTGTATTGTGTATGTCTAAGTTGGATCTGCAGAAGAACATCTTCCTTGACTACCACTTTGCTCGTGGTAGGAAAGGACAGTAATTTCTACATGCAAATAATTGTCATAATCTCAAAAGTGGATATATCAGGAGGTTAAAAATTTTAAAAGCATTGTTCTTCTGTCCCTTGTACCAGTAAATTGCCATGAAATAAAAACAAAGCTGTTATCTGTACCTGTGATGCTTACAGATTGCAGGCAAATACTTCCTTTAAAATCTGATCTCTGAAATAATCCACTTTGCAAGGTCTGTTTCATTCTGTATTGAAACACAATTTGTTGCAAGCATGGCTGCTTTGCTTTATGGAGCTAAATGGACTGAGTGTTGCTGTCTGCCTGATGCACTCCTCAGGCATAACCAAATCTTCTGACAATGTCAGAAGGAGGTAAGAGAAGAAAAACAAACCACTTGCATTCTGTACCCCTGTGGATGAAGCAGGACATGGTGAACCCATTTTGTTCTCAACAGGAGTGCAGACTTAAAGCAGGTTGTCTGATGTGGGGTTGGTTGTTTTTTTGGTTTGGGTTCCTTTTTTAAATTTTTGTTTGTTTGGTTAAAAAAACCTGTCTTCAGTAGTTTGCTGCTCAGGTTTTTATAGTTTATAGTCTTGTATACCATCATCTTTTTAGTAGTTGAACTGAAACTTCTCTGTTTCATGTAACCAAGTGTGAATTACAATGCAGAAGCACATAGATAGACCCTGTATCTAGAAAAATACAATTTTTGATACACCATGAACAGCAAAGTAGACTTTCATCAGTGGAGTTCCTTGTAATGCAACTATTCATGGTCCAGGTACAGATCTAAGTGGATCAGAAACCAAATTTGGTAGAGGTTAAGGGTTTAAACAGCGGTACCAAGGCCACAGTGAGCATGAACTATGAATTGTGGTCTCCAGTACCACCTAGAAATCCTGCTAGTTTGGGCTGTGGTGCAGTGTGTGTGTGTCATGTCCTACACGGTGGAATTTCTTATCTAGCTTGGCTGAGAGGACAAACCTGACCAAGTGTCACTGTTCAAATGTGTACAGCCTCTCTTCTGTCAGGGGAGAAATAAATCAGGCCCTGAGGAATGGCTGAGCCTGTGCACCCTGTTGGGCCCTGCCAGCTTGGAGGCACATCCTGGAGCTGCTCAGCCTCCCTCCCCTTCTGGAGGAGGGAATCGCTGCCTTGTCCGAGGGATTTCTGTCTGTCAAACACTACAAATGCACGTCCCCTCACCAACCATTTCTGAGAATTCACTGGCGAGGTTCTTAGAGGGGATTTCTCTCCTTCCCCTGTGGTTTTGCAGTCATTGTTTGAAAGGAGCTGAGCCCTGACTCATGTAGGATTTCTTCAGAGTGTTTGTGTCCCAGTGACCTGGCAGGAATGCAGGTCTTGCTCCCAGGGATGGTGCAATGAATGTCTTTCCATGCTCCTGCTGTTGTGTGGACAAAGTTGTGTCCTGAGGCCACAAACTCGCTGCAGACCCACCTCATTGCAGGCACTGTCCCAGCAAGTGGTAAATTAGTGGGGTTTTTTCCCAGAAGTGATTATAATAAGGAAGGAATAAGACAAAGGAGAATGTGTCATTTTCCCATTATGGATGGCAAAAGGAGGAGAATGCCTCTCTTGTTACAGATGTGCTCAACTGTCTCAGTGGAAATAATTCTTATACTGATGATGTGGGTTGCACCAGTGTTTGTACCACTTCAGCTTGGTCTCCATTCAGGGCAAGAGAAGCTCAGCAGCAGAGACAGCCTGAGCACAGCACAGGCAGGGGAGGCTGTGCTGAATGGGGTGAACCTCTATGGGACAAGTGCACTTTTTCATCTGAAAGGAAGACACAAAACATCTTTCTCAACCCACACAGAGAAGTGTCCTAAACCCCTTCTTCCTTTCCCTGCTGGCTGTTGGATTTCACTGGGCTCAGTTTTTACACCAAAAGCAAATTAAAGCTAAAGAAAACACAACAGCAGGGAAAAGTCCCATCATCTCGCAGCACGTCTTCCCCGCAGAGAGATATTTTTGACAATTCTGTTTCTTTTTTTCCTAATTAGAAGTAATGATGTGTTTTTCAGGTCAAGAAGACCTCCTTTGCTGTGAAATATTAGGCTGATTTTGACAGTATGGCTAAAAATAGGCATGTACACACACATGTGCCTGCATGCACACGCACCAGCAGGAATAAACATGGAGTGCTCTTTGCCTAATTACAAACATACTTTCCTCTGGGGGTGGGGGAGCGCCTTTGCCTCCAGTTAGTTGTTTTTCAAGTAAATAGAGAGAAGGAGTTTTCTGAAGAACAGATGGGCTGGAGTGAGGAATAGAAATATTTTCAGTCAGAGAGGGGCTGGATGATGTAATAAGCCACAGGAACAAAGTTCAGTTATTTTGTGCTCTCATCCAGACCTCAGAGTGAAAATGCCTCTGTTGTTAATTTCAGATTCATCTGCTTTTGAAGGCTGGCTCTGGCTTGAAATGCTATTATAATATAAATGGAGCTAAACTAGGCAAACAGCAATTGAGCAATGGTGGAAGAATATATTTGTCAGCACTGGAAGTGTTTGGGCAGTGTTTGCACTGCAGATGATAGGCCAGAGATGCATTTGGTTACTCTGGAGGCAAAAGGCTGTACCTTGAATAACATTAATAGAAGCCCTCAAAATTTGCCTCTGCCTGAGTGAAGTGAGGTTGGCTTTTGAGTCTGCCATTTGAGGGTTCAGTAGCTGCTCAAAAATACTTTGGCATGGCTGGGTGGTTCTTGTTCTGGGACTAAATCTCTCCTGCTCCACTTCCATGCTTAGCTCCTCCTGTGGGGGCTCATGGGTGCACCTTGGGCTGCTGGGGTGGGGGGAGAGGCAAATTCAGAACTGATTCCTGCCCTGCAGCTGCTGTGGTTGTGTTGGTTATCACTGCAACCTTTGGGGAAACTGCTAATGGAGCATTGTTACCCTGAGTCGTGGGCTCTTCAAACAAGGTGAAGTGTCAACAGCTTTGAAGAGTGTTCCACGAGGCAGGAAGGAGTCTTGTGCAAAGCTGAGACAGGAGGAAGAGCAGGAGAGCCTGAAGGGGACCTTGCTCAGGAGCTTGGTGCAATTCAGTACCTCCAGTGAGAGAGAATGGCTATGAAAGTTTAAATTCCAGACATTGGAGCTGTTGGTGATGATCTCTTTGCAAGAAGCTGGCCAGACAGCAGCTGCTGGGGGAACTTCAGTGGGTTTCACCTTCTAGCTCAGAGTGACAGAGCTGGGATGTAGCTCTGTGAAGTGCTGCTGCCCCAGAGCTGGCTCAGAGGAAAGCAGCAGAGCAGTTGCAATGGAAAGATGCTGTAGGAAGTGCAGAAACTCTTGCAGTTGGTCCAAGCTTTGAGATTTTGCCAGCCACTGAGGAGTGCAGAGAAAGGTGAGGGAAGCATCTGCAACAATCACCCAGTGGCTCTGACAAGCTGATGGAGAAAATTAGGATAAGAAGTGATGCAAGGAATGATAGGGAAGACTGTATGTGAAATGAGGAATTTGGGAGTGGTCACATACCTGTGGAAATGTTCTCCCTGCCTCTACAAAACTTCTTTTCAGGACTCAATTAGTCTCTGTGTCAGATGGGATAAAATTCTTGCTGTTTGTTTCAGTATTGATCAAATTGGTCCCAGTTGTTTGCACAGCACTGTGCTCTAGTCCTGGTTACATTTGGTTAACTCCCTTCAGAGATGAGAGCGATGCCCATGAATCAAGCAGAACAATTTATTCACTAAGAGAAGCCTAATGGATGGTTTGGACAGCCTCCAAAAGTGCAGCTCTCCCTGTCTGAGAAGTCTGAAATGTTTCAGCACTCAAGAACAAAATCCAGAGATGGGCACAGCTGAGAGCTGCACACAAAACTGACAAACTGAGATTGCTTTTTCCTCTCTCTACTTCCTCAGTCAAGAGAGATTTGACTTCTACAAGGGAAGGATTTCGGAATTCAAATCCTGCCCAAATGCCACTGCCCCACATTGACGGCTTTACCTTCTAAAGCTCAAGGGTTGAGGTCCAGAAAGCTTCTGAGAAGTATTGTGATGCCTACAGTGTGTCCCACGTCCCTACATGGTTTTAATTACTGTTTGTTTGAATTAACATGTCCTGAAGTCTGAAGTGAATGTGACATCTGAAAAAAATCAGAATGCAGGACATTTTGAGGCAGCTTGAGGGAGGTTTTGATTGATACAGGATGGTTTTAGCTGTAATTTAGGGAAAAGAAAAAAAAAAAAAAGGAAAAAAGAAGTTCAGTCCAGTGAAGATTAGCCTGAAAATGTACTTTTGAGGGGTTTATGGTGTGTTGAGTGGATCCTATGCAGCAGCTGACCTGGCCACTTGCTCAGTCCTTCCCTTAGGGAGAACTGAGGGAGCATTGGAAGAACAAAAGTCATAAAACCTCCTGGGTGAAGATAAAGACACTTTAATAACTGAAGGAGCACAAAGGCAGGAGAGGAGTAAGGGCTGCAGAGATGGTTCATCCACCACCATCCATGACTGATGCCCAGACAGCCTCTGAGCAACAGCAACCTTGGAAAGATTGACCCTGCCCTTGGCCCCACCTGCATCCCCTCACATCTCCCCTCACTCCCTGGGCTGCAGTGAGAAGCAGGGATGGTCTTTATGTTCTGCAGTAGCCAGAACTCTGGTGTGTTATCAACACTGATAAAGTCACAAATGTAAAACCCAGCACCTTACAGGCTGCTGGGATGAAAATGAACTCCATCCTCGCTGTATCCCACGCTCTGGGGTTTGGGAGGGACAGGGCTTTGTCAGGCTCGTGTCTTTTGTCATCATCAGGACTGGGAGAAGAATCAAGAGGCTACACAATGCTTCCTAAAAGGGCAGGAGGAAGCTACCATTAGCTGCAGTCCAGGACAAAAAGCCAGTTTTGGCAGTTCCAGCAGTGATTTGGTTTGGTGGCAGTCACCCACGATATGTGGCACAAAACAGGAGATAGAAAAGCAAGATATTATTTCTCAAGGGGATGGAGCCTGTCTGGGCCATGGCGGTAGCATTTAGTTCTCTTTGCACTGCTCCTGTGCCCAGACAGAGAACAACACTGTGTGAGGGAGGGTAACCTGGTGTTCTTCAGGGAACTGCCAGTGGGTTATTTCCTGGGGAGCCCAGTTTTAATCTGGGGGGGTTGACTGAGGGAATATCAATTCAAGAGGGTGTTTGTGACCCTGTGCTGTCCCTTTCTAGTTTGAGTTTGTCTGGATGATGGATGCAGGGGCACAATATGTGGGAACATTGGACAGCCAGGCAATGTGGGGAGGGGGTTCCTTCATGTGGTGCTGTCAGGAGAGGTCATGCTCTGAGTGATGAGAAAGCTTGAAAATTTATTTGGCCAAAGGGCAGAAAGTTTCTTCTGTGTCTGTTCTGTGCCACAATAATTCAACTCACAACTCAGTCTGACTGCTGGGGGGTGTCTCTCATCTCAGAAACTGTCAGAATTGGGTGCTAATGGTCATTTATCCTTGCACAGGTTTGTTAGAAAAATGCCAAATGCAAAGTGCTTCCAGATCAGTACATGGCAGTGATGGTTGTGTGACAATGCAGTAGCACAACGTGCTTGAATGGAGAAATATTCATCCGGAATGATGAATAGGAGCTTTTAGATTTTAGGAGCTCCTCAGAAGCCAAGGTGTGTCTGCTGCTCCATCCTTTGGCTACTGGCAGAAGAGGCCTCGTGCTAAGTGCAAATTCCATGGATGGGGACAGCACTAGCAGAAGTGCACGGAAACAGAAAATACAGGAGAAAAGGCAGGTGTGTGGTGTGAAGCCTTGAGTAGCTGCCAGGAAGCTGATCTATGTGTTTCATCACCCAGAGGACCCCCAGAGCCTGAGTGGTTCAGTGAGGGTCCCCCAAGATGGAAGCATTCCTCTGCTTATGAGTGATATTCCTGTTTACTCCCACTGATGCTTTATGTAACAATCCTCCTCTGCCTGTGACTGCCTGTCAGAGCTGAAGTAACTTTCCTTTTGATGGACATCTTCATGCTGGAGGGGAATTGTGGGGATTTCAGTATGAAGTGGCCACCAGCAGGAACAGTGACCCTGTCTGTGCTGTGTTCTAGAGGAGCTTGGAGCCTTGGAGGTGGACGATAAAGATCCAGCCACTGAGCACTGCATTTATTTTTCCTGGGTGTTTCTGTACCTGAAGTAGAATTATGAGAGGAAGAATCTTTTCCTTTGGGAGAGTCTGTAATCAGTCAGATGCTTCAAGGGTTTTTGCATTAAAATACAAGGTAGAAATTATCCTGTAATAATAATGATCCTGATTGCTTTCTTTACATGGTGTTTTCTGACTTCTTTGCTGTGTTGTATTTCCATTGAGTTGTAGAAGGCAAGGCTGGCTGTGGTAGAGAGATGATGCAGAGTCAAATGTCCAAGTGTGTCTTTTTGTATTGATGATTATACTCCAGGCACCCCCTCACACCTCAATTCAGCCACTCACATAGCAGCAGCAAATGGAAGGATATTTAAGTTGCCTTGAATTATTAAGAAATAAAACCCCTTTCAGTCCCTACCTGCAGGTTATCCTGTATATTTTCCCCTTTTTATGAGAAGTGGAAGGGGCAGCACAGTTAGAGAAACACTGTGGTTCAGTGGTCCAGGGGAATTCTCTTGTTGTGGGACAGAACATGAAAATTGCAGCAGCATCTTTATTCAAGGTGTCAGCAAATAAGTTCCCATCAGGAAAGCTATTTTGAGGATGCAGCAAACTCATCTTCCAGGAGTTGCAAAGTTCATGGCTCAGCTCAGATTTAATGAACAGCAAAGTTTGCGGTCAACAGTGTAGGCTCTGAATCTTTTCAAATCTTTTACCTTGTTCTGAGACTTACCAGGACAAAACTCACCCTGAATAATTTTGAGCCACCTCCCTTGACTGTTCAGTAGACGACAAGAAACAGCAGCTAAAACCTGACCTTGTTTAGAAGAACTCTAATTATTTCTGTCCTTTTTATGGACTGCTGCTGCCAACAGCTTTCGCTCACTTTGTGCTTGTGGGTCACAGTGCCTGCTGCTGCTGTGTGTTCAGCTGGGCTAATACCACATTCCATATTCCATGAATATATTCCCCTGATCAGAAGTCAGAATTTATTTCAGCTGTGTTTATTTCTCTCTTCATCCCCACTGTCTCCATGCATCCACCAACCCCCCACTAACACCTATTACTCGCTTTTTCTTCAGAATGACACTGTCTGAAGATGCAGTTGCTTTTCATTTCATGCATGTGAGCAGGCCTCTGAAAGTCTTCACTGTTTTCACACCCCTTTCTTACGTCTTCTAAGCTGTTTTGAGATGTGTCAAGGGAGGTCCATTCATCTGTTCCAGAAAATGTGAGGTCTTGTCTACACAATGAACACCTGCCCAAAATAGGACACCAAAAACTGTTACACCCACCAAATGCTGCCTCATCTGGACATAGATGTGCTTTGTACTACCAGAATATAAATATATATATATACCTTTGTGCAGACACAGACATAAAGCACAACACAAGCCACTTTTGTTTAAAAAAAAGGAAAAGGGGGTGGTATTGTAGGAGTGGGGCCATATCTACACATGGGATTGCTTCCAGCACAACTCCATCAGTGAAGGATCACACCTCTCCGTGTGCCTGCCTCACAGAGCTCTCCTGGCAGAGATGCTCTCATGTATGTCACCAGTTGCTGCCTGATTTTTCTCTTTAAAAGGTCTCTGCTGATGGGAAATGGAGAGAGAGGGAGACCTGCTGTGAATTCCTCTGCTTCACCCACAGAACAGCTCCTGTGGGAGAGCAGAGACTGATAAATGGGGTGTGAGTTTGAGATAATGGTCCCCTGACAAAAATCCACACTGGCTGCAATGGTGTGAATCCAGGCTGCTCTTGTGTCTCTGGTATTTTCTCTGTTACATGATTCTCCCTAAAGCTGGAGCACAGCCAGGCATGTTTTGGTCCTCCTTGGGAGAAGAGACACGTTGTGTGGTCAGTCCCAGCTCCCTGGGTCAGTCCTGAAATGCATCCTTGCTTCAAGGCTGCATTGGCTGTTTCAGGCTTGCTGGTGGCCACCTGGCTCTCTTGAATTTAAAAGAAGCAAAGGAATCACTTGCAAAATCACACAGTTTCCTGTTGAAAAGACACCTGGGCTCCAGCTTGTTTTGGGTACACATTAATTTCAAATGTATCCTTTTAGTGTGTCTCTGGTCCTGCTGAGATAATTCTACACCATCTGTAGGGTAAGGCCACTTCTGCCCCAGGCAGGTCAGAGCTGGGAGCGACGCTCAGTGAATTGTTGATGTAGAATTGAAAATATCAGCAAAACTGTTCTGTTTTCCAACTCTCTTCACCACAGCAAAGTTCCTCTTGTCCTCTTTCACCTCCTACCTCTGAAGAGGCTGTTTTCTTTACAGTGCATGGGCTGGGAGGTGCTGTCCACGCTGTCTTCAAAGGAGACATTTTCCTGCTGGCATCTCCCAGGTTCAACCCCTGAGCACCAGGATTCTGAAGCCTTTTGTTCCCAAGTATGTCTCCTCATTATCCACACCAGTATATAAATGTTTTCTTTGATCCTGCCAGCATCCTGATGCTGTAGAGGTTTTTCTGCAGCTGTTCTTGTGGTTATACAATGCACCCTGAGCAAAGTAATTTTACTCCATTTCTTCAACATGCCAAAACATTCACCAAAACCTCCTATTCTTGCACTTAAGGTCTGGTCAAATGATGTGCAAGCTCAGTTTATTCAAGTTGTATCTCATGTTTCATTGCACAAGTTTTGCATTCAATTACCCACAATTTGGATGCCTGCAAAATCCCAATATGCAAATGTCCTATATTTGGCAAAATTGGACTGGAAATCTCATTAGACCAGGCTTTTATGTTCTGTCCCTGACTTCCCTTCCAAATAAGCTGTCTTCAAAACACTTTATAGTAATTCTCTTGGGGATTTTTGATTTTCTATTCTTGCCTTTCCTCAGAACAGAAAATAGAGGAAAAATATGCTGAAAAATGACAAATGCTAAAATAATTTGCATATGTGATTTTTTTTTCCAATTTTCTGCAGAGGTTTGCTTTAGATCAAAGTTCAGATCATTCCCCAGTGCCTGAAGATTTTTTATTTTCCATGGTTACAGCACAGAGGATGATGGAACTAATATGAAGTGATGCCAGTGCCTGTTTGGACAATACTTGGATCAGTAAAAATGTGCTCAGTGTTTTCCAAATATAAAAAGCCAAAAGAAACCACCTTGAGGTACCATGTGATGTTTGTTTGCTTTGACCCAGGATAGCTAAAATGAAAGGTCTCTCTGAACAAAGGGTATTCAAAACCATCCCACCTTTTTGAATGTGTGAGTGAGGCAGGAAATGTGGTGTTTACAGAGGCACTCTGAGCTTCAGCTCCTCTGTTTGCCTCTGTGTGTCCAGACAGAATTTCCCAAGTGAAACGGCCTTGATTGCTCTGGTCCAGCTTTTAAAGGTGGGCAAATAGAGAGCTCTTCTCCCAAATTACACAAATTGAACCTTTTGTTGGAAATGTCAGTAAGCAGGACAGGGGCTGGGAGGCTCTTTCCAGACAGTCTCACTCCTCCAGAGAAGTCTCCTACATTGGATCGATGGGGGCTGTCAGAGCCCTGTGAGGTGCTGCTACAGCCAAGTTTTCAATCAAAGTGTGCAAATTTTGAACATGAAAATTCAAATGAAATGGGGCTGCTGTCATTCTAATTTTCATGGGAATGTGTTTGCATGCAAGGCTCCTCTGCAGTTTGGGACAGTTTGAGGCTGGGTCACAGGTACCAGTACCAATGAGCAGTGCTCAGCTGGAATCTCAGAGCTTCTACACATGGTATCTCAGCAAAAATAGGGATAAACCTACTTTTTTTCCCTACCTGCTTTCCTTGGGACAGTGCTGTGATGTCTCAATGGAGTGGGAGACAGAGATGTGACATTCACATGCTGAGGATCATGTGGCAATAGTCTCATTTATTGTTTGGCAGCTCCTTTCATAGGGTTTTTAAATTTCCTGTGCTTACAGACATGATTGATCAAGGGTCTCAGCTCTGCCCAGCTCACTGGGCAATGATCTGGGTGTATCTGTGCTTCACAGGGGCTGGCTGAGCTCCTCTGACTGGGTTTGAATCCCACCCATCCTTGTTGTGCCTCCTTTGAGCCAGGCTGGTCGAGCTGGTGTCTGCCAAACAAATCATCAGCGCAGATATAGCCCAGCTGTATGTTATATTGTGAGGTCTGGGAATGAAGAGCATTGCTGGGAATCAGCTCTTTGGGCAAATACCTGATGTGCTGGGGAGCTGAGAGCTGCTGGACAGTCACTGGGACTGAGAGCCTCTTGCTCACCCTCTGTGCAGTCTGATCAGCCCCAAGAGAGAGCACAGCTTTCACTGTCAGTGTGTAAGGACAAGCTCTGCTCTTGTTGCACAGGCTGGCTGCTCCCACCAGCTGTCACCAGAGCCTCTCTTGGCTCTGGATTAATACATCTGCACGTTGCTGTATCATGCAGACACCCACAAATTGCAGGTGGATGCCTGTGTACAGAGGAATATCCCTACCTGTCCAGATTGCCCATGTCCCTAAAGTGACAGATTATTGTTCCAGTTTAAAATTTTCATCAGCTGTCCCTTGCCCAGCCAGAGGAGGAACATCTGTCCTTCTCACTGCAATCCTTTACAGCATTGCTGACCCTCTCCCAGCCCTGGGTCTGGGCTCAGCCTGGCCTTGGCTGACCAGCCTCTTTCTCTCATGCAGGGGGACATTTGGCACTGGGGGCAATGCCTGAATTCTTCCATCATTTCCAAGTGTGAACGACCCACTCTGTGTTCAGGGGTTCTCCCCAGTACCTGTGACTCAAGTTTGAAGTTACCCCAGCTCTGGCCTGATGCAAAGGAAGGTGTCTGACCTGATTGCTGCTCCTGCTGCTGGGACCAGCCTGTCCTTGGTGTGCTGGGACTGGCATCTGGTGGCACTCGTCCTGTTTGGCCCGGGGGATGTTATCCCTGCCATGGGAGGGGCCCCCAGGCAGCCACCTGTGCCCTGCCCACCTTGACACTGCCTCTCCCCTTGCATCCCCTCGCGCCTGAATGGAATTGGGAATATTTAAATGCAGGAGGAATATGGCTGGGGAATGGGTGGGTCACAGTGGTGGTACCGGATTTAGTTTTCATCCTTTAAGAGAAAGAGGCACTAGCTTCTTTGTCCAGGAGCCGTTAATTAGCAATTAGTGTCTCAGTGGCCCAAACTCAAGGCTTTGCTGGCTGGTTTAGTTCACTCCAAATTGCTCAAACATCTTAGTATGCACTGGAAGGATAGACCATTGGCATGCTATTGTATATTATTTTCTTTTTTTTTTTTTTTTTTAAGGCCTGAGACATTCTTGTTTTAGACCTGGAGGGCCCTTTTTTAGTGATTGCTGCTTGTGATGTAGAGAATGGTCCTCAGGGTTAATGGCTAAATCCAAACAGTGTCCTCTGCTGTCTGTGCACCAGGGTGTACTCAAATGCTTGTTGCTTTATTTTACAACCACAATTTTTTCTAAACTTAGCAGAGCATACACTTTGTCAGGAACTGTCCCCATGCCAAGTTTCAGGTTTCAAAGTATTGCCATTTCTGAGCTATTCCCTGCTTCTTTCCTTCTGTGTGTCTCCCTCGCGTTGCACACAAAACTTTCTTTTTAATGTAGAAAATTATATTTTTTCCACCCATTTGTAACTTGAAACATCTGAAGAGGTTTTGCTCCAAGTTTATATTTAAAAGAAATAATGAAAGCCAATGCTGGCAGAGAAAGCAGCGTGAAAAGTTGCAGCTCAGAAAATTCAAGAACATTATGGGCATTTGCAAGGGAGGAGGAAAATGGAAGTCCTTGCAGCCTGTCTTAACAGGAGTCATGTGTGGTATTCAATAGGATTAAAGCTGCTGTAGCACAGAGCAGTACTCCTGTTTGGGCAGCCTAATGTGCTTTATAAAGTGATGGGAATTACTTGCTGGCAGTCCAGCCGGTTGTTGTGATCCAGCATATTCAAAAGTGCTGTGGTGGCTGAGCATTTATATATTTGAAGATCTATCTGGGAGGGCTGTGCTATGAGTTTCTGGCCCATGAGCAGTTACAAACATCTGGGCTTTCTTTGTGCTAACATTGTCAAGTCAGAAGCCTTTTGGATAACTCCATCTGGCCTGGCAGAACCTTCCACTGCTCCCTGACACCATGGGGTTTATTTACTGACTGTCCCCCTGGAGAAAACTGGGATCATTTAGGCTGGGTCTAGGTTGTCTAGTGACTGGTAGGCTCAATTTAAATCTATTTCAAGAGGAATATTCTCAAAATATGTCTAGACATAGGATAGTTTTTCTTATGTCTTTGTTTCAGCTGTGGCATGGCCTTAGGTTTTGATGACCTGGTGTGGCTGCTGGTCAAGGCATCAAGCTAGACCTTGATTCTTGTCAGAAAGGGAAGTTTCTCCACTTCAATATCCCATGAGCCAGATGCTACCATCTTCTGCAGATTCTCCTCCCCTCCTGCCCTGTCCTCTCAAGCCCCCCAGCAGTTGTTTTATGGATAATGACATCCCTGGGTTTCCAACAGTGCACATCTTTTGTGGATTTTGCTGGACTCCAGCAAAAAGTTGGTCTTTGAGCCACCACATCATTGGCTACATGGCTGAAAATATGACATTTGTAAGGCAGGACTAGGACATACAACATCTGCTTGCTCTTTATGTAAAAGGAAGGGGGTTTGACTGTAATCTGTAATGCCAGGGCCACGGTGACAGCTTGGCTCTACAGCAGAATCCAGCATTTCACAGACAGGATGCTCCTGTGTGCCCCTTGTTGATTTGACTCTGGAGATCTCAAGCTTTTCAAATTACATTCTTTAGTGTTCTTAGGGCTTGTGACTCCAGAGTTATGGATTCATTTTCATGCACAAGGATTTGAGGTGCTGAGCAGTTAATCCTGGCTCTAATGCCAGCTACAATGAGATGTGGCTCTGAATCAAAGCCACAAGTTGGCCAGCTTCCTCTTTGGGGACATCCTTGCCTGTTACTAGTTCCAAAGATTATGTCTGGCTTGAAATTTTGTGACCAGGCAAATTAAATTCCTAGATCTGAACAGTGCAGGAATTTGTTAAAATGCAGAACTAGAGCAGAATCTAAAATGGCCTGGTTGCAACTTACCTTTTTGTTTAAACAAAGCTTCAGCTGGAAAAGAGGTAGACCTTCCGGGAACAAATTGTAGGTTCAAGGCCCTGAAAGAGATGATTCAACATTTCATCTTTAGGTCTGGCAGGATTTGTTTGGGTGCAACCCATCTATTATGCGTAAGCATGAAAGATCCTGTGTACTTTCCATAAAAATCTGCTTCCACTTGGGACTCTTTCAGGCTTTTGGCCATTGAAGCATTTGTAAATTTAAAAACAATCTGCTGATTTTCTTTAAAACCAGCCTTGTTTGGTGTGTTCCTCAGGTTTGTACTGCTTTGAGTTGTGTGTAGGCACTGTGTTTAGAGAAAAAAAAAAAAAAAAAAGAAAAATCCAAGGATATTATTGTTATCACTGAAGATGAATTCCTAGAAGCGGTGCCATGGCGTAGTAAATGCTGTGTAAACCCAGAATAACAGAATGTTCTTTCATCCACCACCCACCACAACACAAACCTGCACTTTCAGGTGTGAAGGCAGTCATGGACCATGCACAGCGTGCAGTTTCTGTGGCTGGCTGATGGAACGCTGCCCCTCGTTACTCCCAACCTCCCGTCTTTGGGACACGCAGGGTTAGGTACAGGAGGTGTCTTTGTGGCTTGGTGTCCGTAAATGGCCTCATTTGCTTTGGCCTGGCTGCCGGCTGACATCTGTTTCTTGCTAATTAGGCACAGATTAAAGGGATCACCCAGCTACTTATCTGTGCAGCCCGGGGGTGGTGCCGGGCGGGTGTGTTTGACACGCCAGGGAGCCGCTCACTCCACACCAGCCACCCTGGGTCACCGTGCCCACCACACAGCTCTATTTCTGCTCGTTAAATAGACTTAATAAACAAATAGCACCTTCTAAACATGTAGGCGGCGTGTCTGGCACAGCACTGGCCTCCCAAAACCGCTCTGAAGCCAAAACCCAGCTTTCAGTGTGGCCGGGATTTATCATTAGAGCCACTCGGGCTAGAAAGTGTGTTTGTGGCCAGCCTGCCAGCTTGCCTGAATAGCCCACAGTGTAATCTCCCTCTTTCCTCGGGGGGAGGAGCTGCCAAAAATAGCAAGCCAAGAATTTGCCCATGTTATTTCTGGGATCGCACCAGGAATTGACATCAGGAGGAGAGGAGAGGAGAGAAAAAGCAAGCAGTGTGACAAGTTTAGGGTCCGTGGCTGTTTGGGTTTTCACGCTGCTGTGGGGCAACTGGAAGGGTCTGGTAGGCACACCCTGCATGTGCCCACTCCCACAGGTGAGATTCTCCACGAGCCCTGGTGGCTTGGAGGAGGTTGCTGGAGTCTCTGCTCTCTCCTAGGGCAGCCTTGCTGGGTCCAAGGCATGGACTGAGCCAGGGCTCAGCTTTGTGCTCCTGAGGAGCAGCCATGGCCCCCCACAACCACGGGACTGTGGAAAGAGTGAAATGTTCATTCCTTTGCCTGAGAAAAGGCATGAATGAGCCCCAGCTGAATTGGCCTTCACAAAAGCCTGTGAATCAAGCTGTGACTCCTCTGTGGAAGGGGCTGTTTGTATGATAGGAGACATCACTGCCCTGGACAGCTGGGTGGGATCCTGGGGTGAGGATGGAGACACTGCACATGCCTCTGCTAGATCCAGACCTGGGTGCCCCTTGGCCATGGGGTTATTTCTGAGACCTGCAGAAAACTTTAGCTTATTGCTAGGCAGCAAAAGATAATGCTATGCTGGTCCTGCCTTATATTTCCTGCGCTATCTGTCCCTTCTTTTCTCCTCTCTTCCTTGCTTTCAGCGTGTACCCATTGGAAGTAACATCAGTTAGCATCATAGAATCAGAATCACAGAATTTTCTAGGTTGGAAGAGGCCTTCAAGATCATCAAGTCCAATCCATGCCCTAACACCTCAACTAGGTTATGGCAGTGAGTGCCACATCCAGCCTTTCTTTAAACACATCCAGGGATGGTGACTCCACCACCTCCCTGGGCAGATAATTCCAGTACTTTATCATTCTTTCTGTGAAAAACATTTTCTTGATATCCAACCTATATTTCCCTTGATGCAGCTTGAGGCTGTGTCCTCTTGTTCTGTCAGGGCTGCTTGGAGAAAGAGACCAACCCCCACCTGGCTACAGCCACCCTTCAAAAAGTTGTAGAGAGAATATTCTGTGGGCACAGCAGCTCCCCTGGGAGCAGGACAGTGGCTCTGCACCAGCCCTGGCATGTGCCACCACCTGCTCAGGGAAAGGGCTGGGGATGTGTAGAAATCTGAGGTTACCCAGGGCTGGGTGACGGGACATGGGGAAAAGCTGTGTGTTCTTACTGGAGAGAGAAGTGAAAGATGCTCATGGCAGGAAGGGAGGAACTCAAGCAGTGGTGTTGACAGTGTAGAAACATGGTCTGCAACTGAGAGTGGTAACTCAAGATTGGTTAGTGTTGCTGCTGAAGTCACCACTTTGTCAGCCTGAATGCATCTGTACGAGGGTGTCAGATGCATGGGGAAGATCAGAGCCGCCTCTGTGCACTAAGGAAATATCTGTGTCCCTCCTTCACAGGCTCTGGGCCAATCCCCTGGCTCCTGATGGACCTAACTGGGCATGTGAGTCCTGGGTTCAGTGGCACTGGCCTCACAAGGGTCTATTTAGCTGCCTGACTTATCTCCAAGTGTTTGCTCACTGCCTGTGCTTGCATTCATCATTATCTCTACAGTGCTACAATGAAGAGGCTACTGAGTGTAAATCCTAGGAAACAAATAAATTTCTGTGTTGTCTGTTGTGGGACAGGAGGAGAAAGAGATCAGTGGCAGATTTGGTCTACCCTTGCTCCACCAGAATTCATCACGCTCTCAAAGTTGGTCCCTGTGCTGTATCAGTGGCTGTTTGAACATCCCTGGGGGAGGCACCAAGATTCACCAATGCAGAGAAATTCAGAAATGTTTGTTCATGTTTGACTGTGGTGATTAATGACATTATGATGACATCCATTTTACAAAGGGCCATGGCTGGAGCTCAACAGTGCTGCTGCCATGATGGGACATCCATCTGGCTTTGCAGAGCTGAGGCCGGGCAAAGGTTGGTGGTGTTGGAGAAAGGACAAAAGTTAGAGATAAAGATGCCAAGAGGCAAAAGCACCTTCTCCACATCCTGCACAAAGCAGCAAGCATGGCTGGGACAATAAAATAGTTGGCCTTGTTCAGAGTCCTAGGTGAAAATATTGAAGGCAAAACCTAACCTGTTACCCAGAGAGGTTGTGGATGTCCTATCCCTGGAAGTGTTCAAGGCCAGGCTGGATGGGGCCCTGGGCAGCCTGGTCTGGTGGGTGGCATCCCTGCCCAAGGCAGAGGGGGTTGGATCAAGATGGTCTTTAGGGTTCCTTCCAATCCAAACCATTCCATGATTCCATGCCTCTGTAGGTTGAGGTTCTGTTGAGGATAATGCCAGTTCCTACTGACTCCTGTGTTTTGTCATAGTTAGTCCTGCTAGAATCAGACAAAGCAGCTGCAGAGGAAAACAGCCCTCACTGTAATTAATGAGATCAGCATCTGACACTAATCCAGGGGAAATCAGTCCAGGCTGCAGCAGGTAACAGGAGCTGGGGATGAGGGGTTTGCCTGCACCTTCTCCCTGAAAAGGTCACTTTCACCTGTCATCCCTTTTTCTTTCCTCTGTGTATCAGGTCTTGCAAGAGAAAGCACTGAGTACTTTTAATTTGAGGCAGAATTATAGTTCAAAATGTACTTGATCTTTATTTTGCACTGTTTAGAGTGGCTTGAGCAAAGGGTTACAGCTAAAATGAATTTCTCTTTCAAGAGAACAGTCCTGGCACAACTCTACTGATAATTTGATCATTTGAGCATTTTTAAGAACTGAAAATGACAGCCTGCCTTTTCCACATTATAAAAGGCACATCTTCAAGGTGCCAAGCAACACATTCAAGGGGAATACCATTGTTTGGTTTTAACTCCTCTGGCCTGGTATTTACAGGATCAGATAGAGAAGTGGGACATTTCATCATCTTAAAAACAACGCAGTAGACTTTAAAAATTCACAGAATTAATTGCTGCAGTGAAAAAACCCACCATCATCAACCTGTAAGTGGGTCATTCAGCAGCTACAGGAATAAAAGAATTGCAGGGCAGAGCTCACCCCCTGCATTAAACTCATCAGGATTGTTTGATTAACATGTTGCTGCCATCCCCATTACTGGCACACAACGGAAGTTGCTGTAGATGGCCCAGCAAAATATGATGATATTTTTTAGAGTCATGGGAACTTTTTGTCTGAACTACACAAAGGAACAGCTGCACAGTATTAAATGCAGCATCTCATCCAGGCACAGCCTTGGAAAGCCAGTTTTTCTTTGGCTGTAAAGGCCAGCCAGTCATTCCATAACTTGAGAGCTGCTGATGATCTACCAGTGTGCAGGATCTCAAACTGTAAGGCCAAGTGGAGAGGAGAGAATTTGGGAAGCTGAAGGCAGGGATGCAATTTTCCTGCACAACTTTCTGGTGTGAGTGAGCAGGACTCCTCAGCCAACAGATACGTGCTTCCAAACCACTCTTATTGATAAAGGCATTTAAAACCTGAATTCAATAGGATGGCAGAAGGCTGAAAATATTAATCAGGAATACTTATTCAAGCACAAAAAGTGATTGATAAGCAACTAAAGTAAGGGAATACCTTATGGAGCAGGGTCTGAGGTGACCAGGTTAAACTGCTTTGTTTATCGTGGTGACTCGTTATCCCTTTGGTTCAGATCCATTATTCTATCTCCATGTAAAATCCCCTGCAAATAATATAGTTAACAACATCTTGTGAAACTGCTCATCTGCCTGCATAAAAGACTTCAGCCATGGCCTGCAAAGGTAAATATTATTGTAGTTACTTTTTTTTCCCGATTCCAAATCCTTTTCCTAAAGGATGTCAGGGTAGTAGCCAATTGTAGCACTTTTAACACGGCAGAGGTAGAAAGATCTCTATAGAGAATGTCATCAGAGCTGAAATTCAGATCTCTTTTCCCTTTTGGTGTAATTGAGATGTGAGCTTGTAGCATCCTCCAGATAAAATCCTGTTAAACCCCTCTGAGACTCACAAGTGTGAGTTGCTGTTCACTGCTGGCCACCAATGACACAAGCACTGCAGCTCAGCAGTCCCTTGGGCCTTCTGAAAGCATCCTGCAATGGAAATTCTGCACAGAGTGAACAAGAACAGTCAATAATAAAGAAATCAATACCCCCAGTGCCTGCATTTGGGCTTGAAAGCACTGCTTGGGATGGTTTTCCTCATCAGAGCTCTGTTTTTCCAGCACAAGCCAAAATCTGCTTTTCTGTCCAGGCAGCTTAGCTAGCAGGGAAATGGGAGCAGCTTTTTTTATCCTGTGCTTTCATGTCTAGGTATTTTACAGGTAATTCTTGTGTTGGAAATCCAAGGTTGCACAGTTCAATCATAGGGACAGAAGGGAAAACCCAAAGTGCATTCAATTCCTCCACGGCAAGTAAAGGCTCTTGTTGTAGGAGATGGCATCATTAGCTGGCTGGGAGAGCTTTTATCTGAACAGGCCAGAGCAGATTTTGTTCTGCAAAGCTGAAATGGGGCCTCTGGAGAGGAAGATAAAACTCTGTATGCTTAGGCAGGGAGCTGCCAGAGGATTTTCTGGCTGGGGGCTCTCATCTTTCAACACATCCTCACCCAGGAGAGGTAACCAGGAGACCAAGGACCACACAAGCTAATGTTATTTCCCTACTGATCCGTTTCAGTTCTGGATAAGGCTGGCCAGCTTGCTCTGCTGTGCCTGCTTTAATTGATTCTCTGTAAGGTCCCTAGATTCTGTACCTTCCCTGCAGGGCCAAGCTCATTCAAAAATCCACACAAACCAAAACAAATCTTTCATCTCTTCCCTGGACTTTCCCTCTCTTGCATACTCCAAGTGGTGTTGGTGGTGAAACCTTTCCTCCTAGTACGAATCCCTTGCTCCAGGCAAACTCTCTGTGACTCAGTGTGAGTTTACCAGGCTCAGAACTGAGTCAGGACAGGACAATGCAGTGACAATAGAAGCCATAACCTGTTTATTTTAGCCACTGTGATGAGGTGGGAGCTGCTGCAAGCCAAGGCTCCCATTTCTCACGGAGCCCTGGCGGTGGCACCGGTCCAGGGTGTGGCTGGTGCTGGTGGAAGCCTCCAGAGTCGATGTTAGAGGAGAAGGACACGTAGAGCATCACGTAAACCCCTTGTTGTGTGTGCAGAAATAACCAGGGATGTTGAAGATTAACCAGAGTGACGTATCCTCATAGGAAGCAATGGGCCTGGCACTCTTTCCTCTGGGCAGATAAAGGAGCAGATAAGGACATTGTGCCAGACCTGTTAGAGGAAGAGCTTTCAGGCTGGCAAAGTCATTGAAATATATCAGATTGAAACACTTGTCCTCTTTCCCATTCCCCAGCAATTCAGGACAGCCTTACTTTGAGTCCAGTTACTGGAATTACTGGGGAGAGTTCGTGCACGTGTTGCTCACACCGTTTTCCTGTTCGTGCCTGGAGAGAGAGGATTGAAATTTAAGAACTTCTGCAGTCCCATTACTGTGCCTGAGAGTTTCTTAGTGTCAGGCAATATTTTTTTCAATGCAATGGTAAGTAAAGGAGATATGCTTTTCCCAAGTATCTCTTTTTTTTGTCTAAATTCAACTTTTTTGTTGTTCTCAATCCTGTTTCTTTAGCTTTACTTTAAAAAAAGGAAACAAATTTGAACTCAGAAAGAAAGCACAGATTCCACACATGCTCCCCTATTTTTTCATTCTAATTCTTGACATTTTGACTCTTGTCAAGCACCTCTAAACACAGACCAGCTCTCCAGGGTATTGCCCTGCCTAGAGGCTGAGGACTGCTGCCCTTGTTCATCATTAACAGCAATTGTGACACTGCACACCACTCAGCTCTTGTTAATTTGAGACCAGACTCACCACATGCCCCAGCAGAAGCAGCAAGAGGAAAGGTATCACAAGGGGATGAAAGAAAGGTGTGTGCAGCAGCAGTAAAGAATGTGCAGGAATATGACAGTCATGCAAATCTTGCAGTGTAAATGCTGCCTGCTCTTGGGGTAGCTGCAGTGGGAAAGGCAGCTCTGGAATAGAGGGTGGGTTGCTCCAGAGGCAAAGCCAGTGAAGGGCAGCACAGAAGCCTCTGTAGTGTTGCCCCTCTCCTTCAGGGAGGGGGCTCTGTGTGAGCAGTCACTTTAGGACACCCCTCTCTGACCTTCCTCACAGTCCTGTTTATCTCCTCTCTAAACATTCCCTCTGTCACCGGGAGTATCTTTGATGATGGTCCAAAGTTCATATCCGCTCTCGTGTTTAACCTTCGCGTCCCGCGGCCGCGCTTGCTGAGCTCATTACGTGTGCACCAGGCTCCAGGCACGTAGGCCAGCTCCTCTTCTCTTTACTGGGTGACTGAGCAGCAGCAGCAGGACAGCCCAGCAAGGAAAGGGCAGCTCTCGATGCCAAGGAGTGAACAGGGTTTGTTTTTGCACCTTGCACCACGCACTGGAGGCTTGGTGGGGCACCGTGAGTGCTGCGCTTCCAATAGGCTGGTGCAGAGAATAAAATGCTCTGCAGCTGACAGAAAACCTTTTCAAGGTGTAGTTATGAGGCATGGTCCTGCATTTTATCTTGTGACCTGTCCCAGCTCTGCCAGTCTCATGGAAGTGAAAGGTTGGCCGAGTCCCTTGTATTCCTTGGGTGGACTTTTATGGACACCAAGACCAGAATGATTTTTCCAAGAGTTTCTAGATCTATGTGGCTTTAGTGCCCACTGAAACCTTGGGAAATGGAACTTTGCACATAGATTTCCAACTCTCTCTCTCTCCATGTTTTACATGGATATTTTACTTTGTGTTAATAGTTCTCAGACACCATATTTTGTGCTAATGAGCTCCAATCCTTATTATATGGAGTAGAACAGAACTGGATAAAGTGCCAAAGGAATAATTATTCTCACACTTGAACAGCAGACTGACAGGGACAAGTCCTGCTCAACCTAACAAGCTCCTGGAGCAGGAAGTGTTCTAGTGTGTTACTGAGAGAAGCTGAGCTCCAAGAGGTAGAGAGTATTTCTGAGCTTCCCAGAGACTGACACCTACTTGAAATGAAAACCAGAGGGAAACAGGAAAACATTAGCAAATCAAAGTGTGTTCTTCACTTGGGATAGCTTCTGTCTTCAGGGACAGATGGATTTTGGGCACCAGTTTTGTGAAGTATAATTTCTGTTTTCTCAACAATTGGTAAAGAAAATAAAGTTAAAGCTACATTTAAGCTGAGGAAACCTCACCTGGCCCAAAGAGAAAAATACAATTTTTGCTGTTAGCACCTCACACTGTGAATATTGGATTTGGCTAATAAACACAGAGAAGTTGTTAAATTATTTACCTGCTCTGTGTACTGAGCATTTGTTGCTAAGCTGCTCAGTATTTAAACACCCAACTCTCCAGCACACAGCTCTGCTGAGCCAGAGTGTGGAGGCTCCAGTGTGTCCCACTCACCTTTTTGGGGAAAGGTGGCACTGGGTGTGCCAAACATCCCAGCAGCAAGGGTGCCTCACAGATGGCCAGCTGTGCTCTGTGGATGGCCACTGTGAGCCCTCAGTGCACATGGGCCATTGCTGGGTTTGGCTGAACACCACTGCCCAGGGACTGCCAGAGCCACTGGGATTGTGCTGGCTCCAGGATGCACAGGGTGCCTTTGGGGAGGCAGTTTATTATGTTTGTAATCGAATTTTGGCTTTTTTATTATGTTTTTGCAAATAGTGTTAGACTGCCAATACATTGGCAGGCTTTGCCCATGGATCTTAATAGCAACATGTGGGCAAGAGAAAACTGTTTTTAAATATATTTGTCCTAAGAAGAACCAAGCAAGTGAACAAAAATCCAGCCTGTGGTTTTAAGAGAACTCAGAGTGGGAGTTTCTTGAGCAAAGCTCTTGGGTTTTGGTGAACCTGGGGTTTTTGCATTGACTTGACTCCAGTTTCTGGAGCCATGTCCTGACAGGGTGGCCCAAGAGCTGGACATGGGATCCTGGCTGCTCTGGATCACTGTCCCCAGTACAGGTTATTGTATTGCTAGGGACTGTTGCAGTGTTTTCACCCTCTGAGTGTTCCTACGTAACCAGAGGTGTCTCTCGAGGCTCCACAGTGGTGGGATTTTCCAAAAGAATCACTCATAGCTCCATATGTAGCCAAGAACAAACTTCCCCCCACCCCAGGGTATGCTTGGGCATGACTTTGCCGTGCAGTTTCTCAGGCACAGTGGCAGGGCCATTATCAGTTTGAAATCTCTTCTGCTTTAAGGGCTGAAGTAAAGAGCTGCACACAATTGGTTGGCAGCATGGATTTCCTGGTCCTAAACCTGGAGCTTGTACTGCTTGTCCTCCATGGCTGTCTACTGACAATTTTCTTGGTCGATGTGGTCACAGCCCCAGGGGATTCTCACAGCACTGCTGGAAAAGCAGCAGCAGGACAGAGGTGACACCTTCACCAGGGGCTGAATCCCTCCCTGCAGTGCCAGGGGCCATCTGGTGTCCTGTGTGTCCACATGGATGGATGGATGGATGGATGGATGGATGGATGGATGGATGGACTGACTTCTGCTCTGAGCTCCTGCCAACACTCCAGTGCCAGCCTGGGAACCCAACCGGCCCTGGTGGTGTAGACTCCACCTCCAGGGCAAAATTCTCAGCTGAAAGGGCTACCTGTGTCAGCAGCAGGAATCTATCCATGGAAATCTGTAATCTGCAATCCTTGAGTTTATTGTGCCTAGAGAAACAGGCTCCCTAAGTGGTTGGTTTGGTGGATGGAGCTTAAAGCATTATTTTATCTTTTTTCACCCTTTTTAATCATACACCTGTCAGCTGTAGGACACCTGGGAATGTGAAGTGACCAACTGTGCATACAGGAATCCATGACTTGGATTATTGATTGGAATAAATCCAACCAAGGTTTGGATTTATTGAATAAAAGGTAGAAGTTTTAAATAACCTTTACTCATCATATTTAAGAGTGGGAAGGGTTTGGGTTTTAAGTTCTGCGCCCCTACAGGATATTTTTCCCCCAAGTAAGGACTTGCTAGTGAGTTGAATTATGTTCTCAGATTCCAAATCAAACTATTTGTTGATGTCATGAAAATTATTCTTTAAGCTGTGTGAAACCCTCAAAAATGTAACTAATTTCCTCAGTTCACTCAACACCCATCACTCAGTAAACTGGGGCTGGAAACAGAGTGCCAAACCAGCTTGGGACTATTTTTGCTTTTTGTATGAATGTTCTATTTGAATGATTTTGGGGTTGGGTTCTTGGGTTGTTTATTTTTTACCATTTCTGTAGCCTTCTTTTATCTTTCTGTGATCATTCCAGCAGGGATTTCTGCTACATGATTTTCTCACAGCAAATGAAATGTGTTTGTGCAAATTTTCTCTGAACATCAGCTCCGTGTCGCATGTTCCCTACGATGCCTCGCAAGCTGCAAGTGCAGAGCCACCAAAACAGGGAACACAGGGAGTATTGGGGCTTTTAAAATTGCTCAATATGGAACAAATTTCTAAATTTGACCATGAGCTATCTGAAATTCTCTATTTGCAAAGCGTTCCTTGAAATAGGCTTGTACAAAGCAGTGACATTTCAAGGAACAAATGCATTTAAAGATTTGGTGCGATACATTTGAGCACTCAGCAGGAGGAACACGACTCATCTGGTTGTTTCCTGGTAGAAAGTCATTCTTGTTTTAGTTATTGTGGTGTCTCACTCCTTTATACAGGAATATTTAATACCAATTTCAATTCCTTTGTAGTGTATATAGAGCGTAATTTTAGACCACTTTGAGATAAATAGATCCATGTGCCCTTTTAACAAGGACCTCTTGGAACCTTACAAATACTGATTCTGGATTATGTTTTCCTCTCCTGGGAGGTGCATGTCAGAGGTTGGGTCCAGATTTACAATGGAAAGTTTGTGATTCTAGAAGGCATCTGATCTGCCTGGCATCATCAGTAGTGTCTCAAGGTCAGGGTGTCCTCTCCTGGTGCTTTCTCTCCCAGCTTTATCCATGACCTCAAGGTTTCTTCACATGTAACCCCAGAAGGAAATGTGTTTATGTATCTCATGTTTGCCAAACACAACTATTGTCATCAGCACCATGTTAATATTTCATAAGCAAACAGAATTGGCGGAGATGGTTCTGCAAGCCCTGGCAGCTCCTTGGTGGACAATTTTTCAGGTTCTTTGCTTAACCTGAGCTTTGCCTAATTAGTAATTCTCAAAAGGACTTGGGAGGAATTTTAGTGTGCAGAAGCTGGGAGAGAACTGACCATCTCGTGGCAGGATTTGCTTTTCCTCTTTGGCCTTTGGGTCACTCTGCGCTCCCTTTGGGTTTTAAATGTGTTCCCAGAGAAACATACTTCGCCACCCATGGAAGCATCACACTTCACTGTTTCCTTCTATGCATTATTAAACTGCAAAAAGAGCTTTGCAGCTTTTGCTTTTGAAATATGTGCTCATTAGCTGTAATTAAATCTTTAAATTCTCCTTCAGGCTTGGATAAGGCACAAGTGCCACTTCTACCCAAAGTTTTTCTTGTGACTCTTTTTTATATATTTTATTAGTTTTACTCTTCACTAATTACTGAGTGCAATGATGTTTCCAAAGCAGCCAAAAATAAAAGTATTTACTGTTCAGCGAGGTATGTGTTAATCTGGCAAACTATTATATTGGCTACAAAGTCTCTTATTTAATATGAATCACTCTGTAAAGCGCCTCAACAGCACAGCTTCTTATTCATTATTGCTTAATTTCCTGATATCTGAGATGTGGGATTTCAGTTAACGGGTAATTGAGATCATAAATCAAAATATTTTCAATGAGATTACGTGAAACACAAGATGTTCAGGTTTGGAGTGTGAAATTCCTGGCATCTTTCAGCAAGGATGGGTGAGGTCTGCAGGCACATCCCTCTTCCTGCCTCAGGTCCAACATAGGATCATCAGAGAGGGGGCAAGTTTTTGGTGTGTTGTCCAGTTTCTGTCTGTCTGATGCACCTGCATTGCCTCTGCTGGTGTAGGATTCCCAAGTGATGTCTCTCTGCTGTGCTGGTGGGAGACTTTCCTGTCCCCAGTTCACCAGCAGGAACATGAGGCCAGTTACAGCACAGTCTCTGGCAGGATGCAGTGGTACAAAGTACAGGACTTGGCTCTGCTATCAGGTTCTGGGCTAACTTGCCAAAAACATCCTCCAAGGGTCCTCAGTGTTGCACAGGAAATCTGGGGAGGAGCAGAGATGTCAGACAGGTGGCCTCAACCACTGACCCATCTTTCTTACTCCTTCCCCTAGAAGACAATGAAAATCAACTTATGCAGGATGACTAATTCCTTCTAATTCCTTCTGTCACTTTTGTTAAGAACTCCTAGACACAACAGCAGCTACTGGCAGAGCAAGGATTTTAGAAGCAACTTATAAGACATACTGACAGACATCTTCATTCTCTCTTCCCCATTTGGCCCTACTGACCTCCATGAGCTTTGGATCGATCATATTACCAGACTTCTAACAAAAAATTACCTGTTTGATTTCTTCTTTTGCGCAAGCTTTCCTTAAAAATCCCAAGAACTGCAGTCCTCTTCACAGGGAAATAAGATGTTGTAAAACAAGAATGTCCACTTCTAAATGTTTCTATTGGAGATGAAAACCTGCAGGATAATTTATATATTTTTAAAGGAAAGGTATTCTGGGGGCAGAATTCCTTTTGTTTCTTTTCTTGGCTCACTTGTAGAAGTCTTGAAAATAGTGGCTTCATATGGAAATGCTGAAGCAGCACTTGGCAGCGTGGCAGCAGCAACCCGTATCTCCTCCAGTGTGTTTGAGGCTGCCAGCAAGGCCTGCATTACTGCTGGCCCCATCTTACCAGGCAGAATTACTGCTTTTTATAAGGTCAAATGTGTAGCTTCTTCCTACTAGAAAGGCTGAGGAAGGACAATGAATGATTCATTGCAGGCGCTCCAGCAGCACACAGACCCCTCGTGTGCGTGGTGTGGGAATACACCAGCACACAGATTTCCTGTTCGTGCAGGCCAAGTTATGCAGAAAATGCCTTTGCTCCATCACCAGGGTACAGAATGGGCTGTTTGTGACCAGCTTGCTCTGGGTTTTTTTCCTATTCTTTTTCCCTCTGCCCCTTAGAGGGTGTTGTTTGATTTTGTTCCTCGTTAGAGGGGTTGAGCTGGGAGATTCAACCAAATCATGGAGCATATGGATTTAGAGCACCTGAAGCATGTAACTCACATTGTGGCTGTTACAGAACCCCCTGTGACTTTGTCCAAGAGTCTCCAAGTTGCTCCATATATCCAGATAGTCAAACTAGGCAAACACACTCTCATTGCTAACCCCATTTACTGACCCCATACTCTGTGCTCTCTGGACAAAAAGCAGGACAGAAAGGCTAGAGGATGGGCAAAGGACAGCCCTGGTGGATCAGAGTTGTTCACAGAGAAAAGTGCCTTGAGCAAATATTTCCTCATGACCCTTCAGATCCACAGGTCCTCACACCTCTGCTATGGGATGGAGCCACCACTTTATTTTAGGGAATACAGTCATTTTTCTGAGAGCTGAAAGAGTTATTTGAAACCTTCAAAGCACAAGTGCTGTGGTGCCAAAGTAATTTTGTGGATCCAGATATGAGTGGCTTTCCCCAGGCTGTGACCAACCAGAGGCATAGCTTGCAATTTATTTTTGCAGGGCTCCTCAGTCCATAGGTGCCTGTGGTTCTGCCACAGCATCCAAACCATCTTCATCTTCTGACTGTAGTCAAAAATTAGAAAGTGCCATTTTCATTCCTGAAAGCTTCCAGGCTGCCTTATAGCTGCTTTATTTTTGGTCAGTGTCAGCTAAAGGCCTTGCTAAGAAGTTCCCCCACAGGTAAGGGTGGGCAAAGGGTGTAGGCAGTGTAGTTTAGGTGCCTCATCACCTACCTGGATCACAAGACTCAAGAAGTTTCACTCCTTGAACTCTCACTTCATCCCTATTCTGCCCTTTTAGGTGAGGTTTTCTCTTTCTACCATTAAAATAATTCTTAATATCATGATTTGCTCAAGGTGTAGAAATAGACCAAAAATGCATTCCCCAACTGCACTGAAAAACGTTCAGGTCTCATGTCATTATTTTTTAACCAGGTCCGCATTAAAAGTTTTATGAGCTGCTCCAGTTTCGGAAGGTTTCCCGTAAATGAACTTTCCACCACTCTCTGACAGCAGTGTGTTGCCAACACATGGATAATATGGAAAATGAAAGAGGAAAAAAAAGCCCTTTCCCCCGCCTTTCCTCCATCTGTTACAATACGGGACTGTGGCAGGAAACGAGGTTTTGCAGTTTTATGTGAGCAGAAGTGTGTTGTGTGGTTNTTTTTTTTTTTTTTTTTTTTTTTTTTTTTTTTTTTTCAAAAGCTGTGGAGTGTGTCATTTCAGAGCTCTCTCCAGCAATCTGGAAGCAACCAACTCGAGGCATGGAAAAGACATTATGTAATTGCAAAAGACAGAAAAGCCTCCCAATGCTGAGGCCTTGTGGCAGAAGCCAGTCTCTGACCTCACCCTTCTCAGGATCTCTGGAGAACACTGTGTTCCTCTGGCCCCTCACAAAAAATAGCCTCTGCCAGATTTCAGCAAACAATTCCGGCATTTCCTTCCCCTGCCTCTGGTCCGTGGGTGTTTTGGAGTCTCTCGCATGTGTGGGCAGGGATTCATTAGCTAAAATAAAAACGGTACTACCAGAGCTGCAGCGGAGAAAAAGAAAAAGAAAGTTAAGGGGGGAAAATGCAAGCAAGTGTAATAAGCCTGTGGCCTCAGCCTGTCTGGACTCGATTCCAGGTTTGGAATTAATAAAGAGCAAGGCAGAAATAAAGGAGGGTCTCCTGGGCCCTGTTGTCTCCCCTCCCGTGGTCCCTGGTGCCCGGTCTGAGCCTTTGCAGCTCCTGCCGGCAAAGCTGAGCACAGGCCCTGTGTTTGAAAAATCAAGATCTTTGTTCTTTTTTAGCTTTTCCCAGTATAATCCCTACAGAGATGTAATCATTTGGTGTTGCTTTTCCTCTGAATTCTCTTTAATTTCCTGCCTGTGGTTTGGGGGGGTTTGTGAGGTTTCATGGTTGTGGAGAAATTTTGCTGTTTGCAGTGGCTGTCCTACATGCTCTAAAAACTTTTGTTCTAAGAAAAGCCTCTGTATGTCCTAATTTAAATTGCTGGGTCATCATTATTGCCACTGCAATACTCTTAAGGGAATCCAGATGAATATCCCTCCCCATGGGCATCCTGCCTTCACACTGGACCTGGGTCTCTGGTGGCAGGAAAACCTCATTCATTTTCAGGCTGTGCATTGGAGACCTTAAATCCCACTGCTGGTGTATCCAAGGGGAAGGGAAAGCTACTCCATTTCCTAAGCAGAGAAACCAGCCACCTTGCCCTAAACTTTTTCTACAAAGGCACTGGATTTTGGCTGGTGTCTGCCAGCTGGAGCTCAGTAATTTCTTTACAAGCTTCTGCTTCTCACAGACCAGCTGCCAGGGAAGCCAGTGATAGGCTTTCAATTGCTGCCATGTTTATTTAAGATCTTTGAACCTCAGAAGGCTCCCAGAAGCAAACAGAAGCTTTGGTTGGCCTTGTAGGGAACCTTACATCTGCCTGCTTGGGCTCTGCAGCCATTGTTGCACCGTTAGGAAACATTTGTGTTGCATGTTCTTCAGCTGAGAAATTTGGCTGTTGTGGTGCAGGGAGTTCTGTCCTATGCCTGTCAGCAGTGATGCTTTTCTTTCTTGTAAAGAAAGGGTTGGGGCTCACAGGGGTCTGAAACTTGACTGTGGTCAGCATAGCACATTGTTCTGGTTCTGCGCTGGTTAAAGCTCCCTGGGACCTGCTGCTGCTGCAAGGGGATCTCAGTGCCAGCCCTGCCCCTCGTCTCCCTGCAGGGAGAACCTGCTGCTTCTTGGCAGCTTTTCCTTTTCCCCAGTTAGAGAAACCTTTAATCATTGATTAATCCTTCATCCAATGACTCTGCAGCTCCTCCACCAAGAGATCCAGGCTGCAGCAGCCCAGAGTCATTGGAGGGACTGATTCCTGTTCCCTTGTCCTTTGCCAGCAGCAGCAGGGTGTGCAGAAGCCCTGTGGTCTGGTGGATTGAACGTGAGACCCTGGGAGCCTCTTTTCTAAGCCCTGTGGTGCTGCTGTCTCACTCTCTTGGTTCTGGGAGAATGTCTGACATCTTGATGCTGTGGGTTTGTCCCTCCATTGCACCAGAATAAACCTAAATCGATAAATAATTTCATGTATTAATATATTTATAATATTAAATAATATAATATTGTGAATAAATAGAAATAACTAAAGATAAATGATAAATAAGCTGTTTGCCTCCCTTGCAAACAACCCTGAAATGTGACAGATCCTTGCAACCCTTTGTAAAATGAAGTGGGAACAGGCAGCAAAACAACAGTGACAAAGATGTTGACAGTCACCAGGATCCTTCAGGGCACTTTGAAAAACCTCTGCTAAAATTTGGTAGAAACTGAGTGATGAATGGATAGAGAGGATGAGTTGATCCAGAGGGTCAACGTTGGCTACCCAGTCCCAGCTGGCTTCTTGTGGTGTTTTTTTTTTTGGTTGGAGGAGCCAATGTTGCTTGGTGGGATGATTGCTATGAGCTTTTGAGTGTCTTGAGGGATGTCCATGATATTTGCCAGGGTGAAGAGCTGGGGAAGGTGTCAGGCATCTCCAAAGCTTATGGAAAGGTAACTGGGGAAGCAGAAGAAACCCAGCTGGGAGAGGGGGTGGCAAGAGCTGTACTTGGTCTTTAGGTACAGGATGGGAAGGATGTGAATAATTCCTGCTGACAGCAAAGCTGCTGATTTCCTGGGGACCTTCTTCCGGGACTGCTGAGGCTGACAAGTCTAGAAGGATCACTCAGACCTCAGAGAGCACTTATGAACCTGATCTCAATCTGGCTATGCTTTGCTGGGGTTTCCACTGGGGAGATGTTGGCTCTGTACACCTAACTCCTCCTCTGAGGATCCCAATCCCTTCTTAAACACCTGCCTGATTTCTCAGGTAATTTTCCATTTGCACAAAGTAATTTGAATTTGGAGAGAGGGCACAGAAAGCACTGAGAAAAGGCTGTTAGCTGTTCCCTCCTGACAAATAACACAGTGTGAAAGGAGCCTTCAAATTCCAGCCCTGAGCCCTTGCTCTCAGTGCAGCCGGCAGTGGGGTTTAAGCCATATCCCCAAGGAGACACCAGAGCAAGCAGCACATCTTCCCCTCTTGGAGGGGATTTGCCTTGTTGCTTGATAATGTTCCTCATGGTAATTTGCCAGCAATTCAGAGCTTTTCTCCTTCTGTAAACAGCCTGTCACCTTCAGATTTGTCATTCAGCTCTGGGCTGAAGTGTGTGTCCATGCAATCCCGAAGGCACCTGGTTTAGAGAGAATGGAGCCTGAGTCTGGGATGTGTTTTCTGATGGATTGAGTTACCTGTGTGACTCAAGCCTATAATCATCCTTAAGTGCTGCAAATTAGCACTAAGTGCCACAGAGGTGGCATCAGCACCTGGTGATCAATGAGGGCTTTGCTCCATCCCCAGAGTGGGATGTTTTTGTGGGGGCAACCAGAGCCATTCCTTCCCAATGCAATGGATCCAGTAGCTCTTCAGCTTGTTCTGTCTCCATTTCCCTGCGTGCTGTCAGTAATTTAGCTCTTACTCTAGAAAGTGAGATTTCATGTAGCTGGTGGATGTCTTGGAGTTACCAGGGAAGGAGAGGTAGGGCAGTTGTAAAACTGAGGTTTTCCTGCTGTGAAATACTTTTATTCCCGATGCTTTCCTTGTCTCGCTCTCCCTGCAGGAAATGAGCTGTAGCTCTGACCATGCTCTCCACCATTCTCTAGATCCACCCAGCCACTGCACAAAGTCATTTTGCTTTGGTACTTGAGCACTTGTCCTTCCTTTGTGCCTCTTTGAAATTTGGGACTGCAACACTCTTGGAAGCACCCAATTAACATCTCTTAGGGTGGTTTTGAACTAAGGGCAAGGCTGTAGCCAGCTCCTGGTCCAGGCTCAGAGTGGCAGAATTATGAGTCCCTAGGTGTTTGGGGTTTTTACCTGTGTTTTACCAACTCTGTATTCTGTTTCATGTGTTCTGGTTCATTTGCTGAAAACAGATTTTTTTTTTTTTTTTAATAAAAACACAAAAAGCATCTCACATGGAAAACAGGAGTGTAAAATACTCAGTGGAAAGTAAAATCCTACTGAAATTCTTTCCTTCCTTCTCATCTGCATCCAGCCCAGTCCTTCAATATCTCCCATACTTAGCACAGCCAATCTGGAGTGGTTAAGGGAATTTCTTTCTTCTGGATCACCAGTTAACAATGAACAGAAGATGGTCTGGTTTGGGAAGAACAAGCCTAAAGCATTTTAGCTCACATAAAAAAAATGGACTATTGTTTCAAGTTAGACTATTTGAAAGGGTTGAAACTACTCAAAATAATTTGCTTCTTTCAATAAGCAGCACTTTATGGTGGAAAGATCATAACTTAGGTGTCTTATCTTTTTATCAGCAGTAGGTTTTTAATATATTACCATTTATATCTGGACTGGAAAAGTTAATTGCTATGCCATTTCTCTCCAAATTAACATAAATTAATTACTCTTCCCAGAAATGACTGTGGAGAGAATAAAAATGCCTTTCGGTAACTGGTCAGACTTGGACAAAAATCCAAAAGTGAATGTAGCTTTAAATGCAGAGAGAAGAGACAAAGCAGGACCCAGTGTTGGATGCCAAACAATGAAGCCTTTAACATGTCTTTGGGATTTTGAGGGGACTGTACTGCTGACCTCTCATTCCTGCATATTTTCTACTGGCAGCATGGCAGCTTTTTCCCTCTCTATGCTCCTAGAAACCCATCCCATGAAACAGCAGCAGGAGGACCAAAGAAAAAGCATGCACTGAACAGATGCTCCTGTATGGGAGGGTGGTTGAAACTCTAAGCTGGTGCTCCTGAAGGTAAAAATGGTCCAAGGCCTCTTAAGGTTCCTGATCTGGCTGGGCCAGCTGGAAACATTGCTGCCTCTCACCAGGAGTAATGTCTACAGCTCTCATGGAAGAGGGGTTGTCACGACCCCACCACCCCTGTTTCCCTCTCTGCATGGGCTGCTTTGGACACTCCTACTGGGGCAGCTCTGGCATGGCAATGGTACTAAACACACAGGAAGTTAGAATGGCTTTGCTTGGCCAGTGTTTGTAAAAGGAACCCTTATGCACAGCCTAAATCAAACTGCAGGTCACCATCTTGCTGCTGCATGTGGCTCCTGAAGGTGTTCAGGCTTCTGGAGAGGTTTTGGTGATGTGTTTCCAATGGGATCTCCTGATGAGGTTGGGTTTGCAGAGTCTCCTTTTCACTCCAGCATGGACAGTGATTCACACCCACACAGGGCTGCCACTGTGCTGTGTCTGTGTCACACTGAAGGCATCACCCTTGGTATAAAGTGCTCAGTGCAGGCAGAGTGAATCTCTGGCAAATGTCCCTGCTCTGGAGCCAGAAGGCTTGGGCAGAGCCTCTGACTCCTGACAGTCACATTGGTTCTGTGTGAGCTTGACCATGACCTGGATACAGAAGCCTCATCCCTGCAGGAGGAGGAGGAGGTGTTCAGAGTTGATGACTGGGGGATGAGCACCCTTCTTGCAGGGTGGTGTGAGTGCAGTGGCCCTGCTGCAGGTGTGAGGCATGGCCAAGGATAATGGTGGCATGGCTGACTTTGTGTATTAACAAAAGGGACACCTGATTAGCAAAATGGTAATTACCTTTGGATCGAATAAGAGTAATTATTGAGTAATCCACTGGAGCATATAATGAGGTGGGAATATTTTTAGCTTGTGAGTGAGTTCTCTGCAGTTCCCCAGTGCCATACTCCCTGTAAAGAGCACTTAGGCAGCACTGATGGCCTGTAGCTTTTAAGAAATTACTGTGATGCATCTTTAAAACTGGCAGCTTTATTAAAAAGGGAGGTGGGGGGATGCTATTATCTTAACATAGCTGGGTTCAGAGAGAGGGTGCATCTCAGAAGGGCCCCAGTGCTCAGCAAGGCTTGTGGGCTTGAGAGCTGGAGGTACAGCAAATGCCAGAGATGCTGAGATTTGTCTGGACCATTTTGAGCTGAAGGTGAAGGTGCTGCTGTTCTCCGATCTGGGTGTGGGGCTGGGCTCATCCAGTGCTGACATGGGCACTGCCTGGACAAGGAGCCTTTGTCCAAGTCCCAGAGGATGCTACAGCTCAGGAACCAGCTGAGCTGGACCAGTGCTTTAGCCACACTTTTGCTGCATGGCTGACCAGTGAAAAAAAGGGGAGGAAACAGCAAATTATTTAGGTGGAATAGATTTTAAAAAGCAAACACAAAGGCCTAGGAAATCCCACTCATGTTTGCTGCTTGGCCAGGGTATGTTTCCATGTTCAAGCACAATTTCAGAGCAGCTGCCCCTGCTCCTCCTGGTGCAGTATCCCAGAGCACACCAAGCCCTGGGAAAGCAGAGCCTTTGGGCCTGTGTCAGCACAAGCACCTCCTCATCATCTTTTCAATACCTCTGCATAACAAATACCAATTAATATTATTTATGAGGGCAAAAGAGAGATGATACTGGCACCTTGACCCTTGCTTGGATGATTTTAAAGCTGCATTTTATGTGACTTATGTGATAAACTTTATCTTTTGCTCCTACTAAAAATTTCCTTTGCCAGATTTTCCCCCCACTCCAACTAAGTTTTCACTTTGAAGAATGTTTTTCTTCAAAGATGAGAGCTCTGCCAACCAAGCACTGCCAGTCCTTGTGCCTTTGTGACAGTGGGATGCTGATGGGATGACTGCTTGGGTGCTGGATTGTCATTGCAGGGTGATGGAGATAGTTGTTTCATCGAATCAGAATTACAGACTGGATTAGGAGGCTGGAATTCAAGGAGGCTGGAAAAAACCTTTGAGATTCAAGGAATCCAGCCTTTGACCAAACATCACCTTGTCAGCCGGACCAGGGCACTGAGTGTCACCTCCAGGGATGGTGACTCCACCACCTCCCGGGCAGCTCATTCCAATGTTAATAACCCTTTCTGTGAAGAAATTCCTCCTGATATCCAGCTTGTTTCCATTGCAAATGTCTGTTTATCAGCAAAGGACCGTATGTAGAGAAGTGAAAAATGCGCACTTCCCAAGCACTTAGAAAACACCATTAAAGAAAAAAAAAAAAAAAGGTGTAAAAACCACTTAGCTGGATTCATTTTCATATTTGCAGAAATTTCCGTGGGAATGCTTTTTGCAGAGTTTGGCCAGCTCATGCTATGAATTAGCTCAGCCTTTCGCCTGCTCCCAGCCTGCAAAGTGGGGCTGTGCTGCCTCTCTCTTTTTTTTTTTTCCAGCGGACATTTCAAAAGGCCGTGTCTTATTCCAGCCTTTCCAAGCTGGAGTGGGAATGCAGCCCTCGGAACACCTGCTTCCCGCACCAGCAGCCCTCAATGGCTGAGGAGCACACGGCTGCTGAGCCTTTGTTTCGGGGCTTTCTTTTAACTACAAGGAGCAATCGGAGTTGGCTGTTCAATAAATGAGTTTGGTTGGAAGATAAGCCCGGACACCTGAGGTCTGGCATTCCCGGCAGAGCTGGCGAGCTCCAAAGGGCTTTTTCAACAGGCATCGCTGGAAAGTCGCTATTGTGTGCGAGCTTTACACTCAAACACCTTTGGACAATGAAGGCACCAGAGGACACTGGTGCTCCCGATTGTCAGCAGCAGAATAAATCCCCGCTTCCTGCAGCGTTTCCCTCCGCTGCCCGTGAGGCCAACGCACAGCGAGGAGCTTTGCCGAGGCACAAAAGGTCTCTCAATAGAGCAGGGGTCAAACTGCGGGTTCCTCCTTCCAAATAGCCCCTGATCTCTGATGCAGAGCCCTGCAAGACCCCTCTCGGAAACAGAGAAAGGGCCACATTGTGCTGCTGAAGAGGAGAGGGAGGAGGAGGGAATCCCAGCCCCGCTCCTGAAACAAGCTTGGGCTGACATTTTCAGAGCTCTCTACAGCAGAATTTTGGGTCCCCAGCTACCAGCAAGACTGATGGGAGCTCTCACCTGAAATATCTCTGCTGGTCCTGGCTGTGCAGCATCTCTGAGGGGAATCCAAATATCTGTAGCTGACTGTGGGTCCTGCTGGCTGGGCACCCCAACTGATCCCCTCTATGTGTCAGGGGGCATTTTGTGTTGAGATGGGCTCTGGTACTGAAGGACACCTGCAATTGCAGTAATTCAGATGGATTGAGCCAGTGTGTGTGCCCCTGAAACTTGAAAGGGAGTGCCCTTAAAAACAGGCCTGGGGTCTCCGAGCTGTCCTCACTCAGCACCCTGTGATGGCAGATTGTGTTGTACAGTGGGCTCAGCTGGATGTGGCACTCCAGGATGGGCACAGGGTGCACACAGCAAACTCCTTGCAGCTGAGGTGGCATCTGCATGAAATGCATCTGGAGAATGAAGTATTTTTTGCTAAGGGCCTGATGTCCACACTGTACATACATTGGGGTTTGCTTTGATTATTTCTGGTCAGATCCCAGACCCACTAGCTGATAGGACATACCTGTATCAGTAAAGAATCCTGTTCTCACAGCCAGAGCCCTCTATGTGGTGGGAGGAAAAGGGCAGGAAGTGGGGAAGATCAGGACTTCTCCATCCAACCCACACTTTGGATCCAAATCATGTACTTCTGAGGACACTTCCACAGAACTCCCCACCAGCAGCAGTGCTGAGGGCAGCAGGGATGCTCTGACACCTTGTTCTTGCCATTGTGTGCTGGGTGGGAGGTCCAGAAGAGCTAATGGGATGTGCAGACCTCCTTCCTGTACAAAAGGACAGGCACTGAGCTGGGTCTGCAGCAGCAGCCAGAGGGGCTCAGGCATACAGCCCTCACCAAATTTGAGTGTCCAACAAGCATTTTGTTCTGCTGCATGCTTTCCCCTAGCAAGTCAAGAGCCTCTGCTGGCCACTGTGTAAATGGGTACAGCATTTTTAGTCTCTTACTACCTTTTTTACAGTGAATGTTTCCCCCAGAGGTTTCTGAACTCTTTGAATAGTGTACAAGTATAGCCATGCACAAAGTGCCCTACCTGTCCAAGCGTGCAAAATGCCTGACTGCATCACCCTGGCACAGCCAGGGTGTTCAATGCCCTGCATCCTAGCTACTATCACTTCTCCATGTGGTTGAAGAAGCTTTCATATATCATCCCCCTCCTGTTTTTCTCCCTGCAGAAAGGATGGGGTAGCCTGGTTCTGAGAAATGCACTCAGGGGAGCCTGAATTTGGCCATTGCATTCCCCATCTGCTGAGTACATCGACACAATGATATTTCAGTACGTGTCTTAAAACAATGATTTCCTTCTCTCTTATTGTTCCAAGTCCTTTGGATCCCTTGTGCAGATTAAGGAGTGTCCCTGTAGAGCTGAAACACAGCAGCAGAGCTTCTGGGGTGAATCGGATCCCGTCTCCCCACAGAGCACCAGCAATGGAAGAATAGCACTCTGCTGGCATTGTGTGTTTGCTTTGCAGCCAGGAGCCTGGGGAAAGAAAGGATCCAGCTTGTCCATACAACATGGGCACAGCCACCACCTTTTAAAGGGGGAAAGGAGGGAAGGGAAGACCCACCAGAAGCTCACTGAAAACCGCCACCCATCTACAGCTTTTCTTTCCCAGTGATAAACTCCTCTGATTTCTGCTGTGCAGAAAACAGCAAGGGGGAATTCTGAGGCCAGCAGCACTTTTTGCTGGAAACCAGGATGTTTCTGTAATGAGGGAAGAAATGTCCTTGAGTATGAAGTTATCAAACAACTTGACAAATTCAGATGTGCTAAATCACCCAGCGTAAACATCTGTCTGGCCTGCTTTTGTGTGCCTACAGCGAGGGCAGCTCATCCACCTCTTGGTGAGATGCAATATCTGCCCTCTGCTGCTATTTTTAGCTTGTATTTATTTGGAGGAGACTGGTACAATAATCTCATCAGGCCTGACTTGCCTTTAATTCCCCTTAAGAGTGTTTTGGGAAGATGGGCAGTTAAAGCACTGCTGTGGTTGAAGCCCTTATGCATGCTGTGATGTGAAAGCCCCATGTGTGGCTCCCTGTGAACACTGGAGCTGTTGTTCCCTGGATCATTGGTACTTGGCTGTATGAGTGACTTGCTTTCTGACGTTGGGGCAAATGGCTTCACTTCTCCGTTTCCTGTTTACTTTTTTTTTTTTTTTTTCCCTCCTGGGCAAAGTTCTTCTGTGGCAAAATTGGCTGTTACTGAGTTTTCCTGGCCCTCATCTTGGGGTGTAGCAGGGAGATGCATGGCTGGGGTCTGTTAGAAAGCAGCTACATTCAAGCTTAATCCCACTGACCTCACCGAGTCTGCTCACATGTTTTAAATTAAGTGCATCCTTAAATATTTTCAGGAATTGGAGCTGGGTTAGTTTAGGCTTGAATACACGAAGAAATGCATATGCATTTGGGACCAGAAGGGAACCTGAATGTTTTAAACCCATTAAATGTAAAAGTATAATATTGTGTGTTGGCTTAGGAGCAGTGAAACCAATTTTCAAGTCAGTATTCCCTGTTGCTGAGAGGAGTGGCTGCATGGTAGTATGGCAGGGGAGCAGAGCTCCTTGGAAAAAGGCAAACACATCCCTTCATGCAAGCAAACCTGGGCACAAAGAAGGGCTTGGAGCAAACTCTCTGGTGACCATTGATAGGACCTGAGGGAATGAGATGAACCTGAGTCAAGGGAGGTTTGGGCTGGATATCAGGAAAAGGTTCTTCTCTCAGAGGGTGTTTGGGCACTGGAACAGGCTCCCCGGGAATGGCCACAGCACCAAGGCTGACAGAGCTCAAGGAATGTTTGGAGAATGCTCTCAGGGACATTGTGAGATTCTTGGCCTGTCCTGTGTTAGGCCAGGAGTTGGAATCAAGGATCCTTGTGGGTCCTTTCCAGCTCAGAATATTCTATGGTTTAAATGTGTTTGCTTTGTGTTTCCCATCTCTGTGCCACGATGCACAACTTCTGCAGGGAGTCCCACCTGTGGGAGCTGCACCTTTATGGATTCCATGCTCCCCCATAGGACAGCATCATGGAGATGGATTTACAGTTTATACTGAAAGAAAATCTAAAGACAGCTTTTCAGAACATTGCCCACACCAAGATTTTTACCTACATATTTTCCCACTGAGGACTCTGTTTCGTGAAAAGATACTTTATTTGGGGGGAAACCTTTAGCTGTTTCTTTTGTTTGGCATCAAAGCCAGCTTAGAGGCTGGCTTTTTTTTCTTTAATAGCAGCCAGCTGCATTAGCAGCCTTGAACCATGTTCTTCCTTCTGCTTTGAATATAAAGCCTATAGCAAGGGAACATTAGTTTTTCATCTTGGCAATAAACAGCATCTTCAGCTGCCAGTAGTGAAACTTGCCCATTTACTTGCAGGAGAAAGTTAAAATAAGCACTAATGAAGAAAAGTAAATCCAGCATTTCAGGTCTGTGTTCCCTATTCCCTATGAATAGGCATACACTACTTGCAGCAATTACAGTGATGGACAGGAAGTCCACTGGGTGTTGCTTGTGCAGGTATAAATCCTGCTGGCTGTGAGCCACTTTTATCAGTTTATCTGCTGCAGTGAAATGGCTTAAAATTCACTTCTGGATCCTGAGGCAATGCTCGTGTCCTTGCTTTGGTTTTTGCATGTAACAGCAGAGCATGCTTTGGCTTTGTTTTTTTTTAATTTTATTTTTATTATTCTTTAAAGAAAGAAGTGAAGAAAAGAAGAAGAGGAAGAGAAGAAAGTATTTAATTTGCTCCAGGAAGGCTCTCCTACAAACCTGAATGGAGTATAATAAGTGCCACTTGGGTCTCCAGCCATAAAAGAGAGCTCATCCAGTTGATGGAGTTAATGCCCTGTTCAGGGGCTAATTCTGCACGAGCCTCCAGTGCCCACAGCCAACATCCCAGAGGCCAGGCAGCTTCCCTGAGCCAGCCACCGCTGGGAAATGGGTGGCTCCCTGGGGATTTGCTCTCTTGCATGAGCTCTTCATGGCCTCCAGTCACACATCACAGCGCTTTTGGGTTTTGGCTGGTCCTTAAAGGATGTCCCGGGCAGGCTGAGCAGACACAGAGTCTGTGGTTTTCTCTCTTCCTGAGTTCAAGTCCTGTAAAGTGCAAGTCCAGGAAAGAAATCAGCCTTTGTAAACTTTTAGTTCGCAACCGTTGCTGGATCTTGTATCTGTCCTCTCATCCCAGTGCCTGTCATCACACAGCTGCCACAGCCCTGTACTTGTCTTGTTCCTTTCCTTTCTTCCTCAGTTCATGGGCATTCCTCCCACTCCACAGTCTGCCTTGCTGCTGATTTCTGCTCCTTTTCTTCTCTCCCCTTTGGTCTCTCCTTAGCTCTGTATTTCTTTTTTTTTGCCTGTACATTTGTTCACCACCTGTGTTCACCCAGGCTTGTGGCAAGAGCAGCCTTCCCTTGGTTCCTTTAGTTCCTCCCAGGGGCATTCCCGGCCTCTGCAGGAGGGAAGTGAGCCATGGGACAAAAACCAAATTCTGTGCTTAGAGCACAGAGAAAAAACTCAAAGGCCCGTTCAGATAACAAAATCCAAGCATTGCTGCCCATTTGGGGAGTGGGGATGGATGCTGGGCACAGTGACACCAGAGAGCAAAGCTGCTGAGCCCAGAGGCTGCTGGTGCTTCAGAAGTAATTTTGGCATCCAGTCCTGCCTTCTTGGAGTGCACAGAGTTGGAGTTGATGACCTGATGAGGTGCCCTTTTTTCAGAGTAGCTACTCTGTTGGCTGTGATCCACCTGCAAAGTGTCCTGCCTGGCAAACCCAGGAGGAACTGGGAGCATCCATTTCTGCCTGAGGTCTGTGTCTGCATGCTTAGGACTTGCTCAGAGGAATCCCATGTGTGTGCATGAAGGAATGAACATAAAACCATCTTCTCTGCCATTTTCCTGCATCCTCACCTCCCTACTTAGTGTTTCCAAAGATATCTTTGCATCTGCTCACAGATGCACAGGAGTGATTTTTGGAGATGAACAGGCTTTGCTGCTTCTACATCAACTTTAGTTTTCCCTGTGGCATCCTAGATTTGTTTAAACCTGAAGTTCCAGAAGGGCAAAACTGGCAGAAGGCTGTTGAAACATGTACAAACTGGCAAGAAAATCATACCCCACCTTACTGAGAAGATCAAAGGTTTCCCATGTGTTAAAATTATCCTTCATTTTTATAAGGGTTTGAGTGCAAACTCAGAACCCTAACTTTAGAAATTCATGTCTCTTAGTTATTTTATTTATAAAGAGCAGAAGCTCTTCTCTGTCCTGCTAAATAACTTTTGACCTTGGAAAATTAGAAGTTGAGGTGTGATCCAGCTCTGTAGTTAAAGTACTGAATTTGGGATTAAACTTGGATTTTTCATAGGTATTCAGTATCAAAATTTTTTCTCTGTGCATGTGTGGTTTGTAAGAAGATTTGCAAGACAAGGCAATACACACTCTAATGGGGTATTTGGTCAGAAAGCAACCCTACAATTCTCCTTCAAGTACAGATGAGTCATGGCTTCTGTAAACTTATGGAAAATTAGTTCTGATTGTAAACTGAAATATTTATCTAAGAAATGGGAATTTTTTAGAATTTGCAACCTCGTGATTGGCCACACTGTCAAAAGGCAAATTTTGTCAAACCAGCAAATCATTCCTCTCTGTGTCTCACATCAGTTTTGGCCAGTGACTGCTCGAGGATGAGGAAACACAGAGCAGAGCAGCATGTGAGCCTGCAGAGCTGCTACTGTCTCTGGCAGGCAATGAAGATTTCTCTTTCAGGAGAAAAGTTTTGATAGCCAACAGCTCCTAAGGTTTTCACAGTACCCATGCCAAGCCTTAATTCGTTGTTTTAATCAAATGCTGCTTGGTTTTTGGCTTCGTGAAGTTTCTCGTTAAATATAAGGATCTCCCAGTGATCTGACTTGATCTTTGGAGATGAAAATATATATTTTTATGCATATATATATAAAAACACATGAATACATATGCTGCTTAATGTTGTCTTTTTCTGTCTCAGAAGCCTTGCATTGAGACACGTGGTGTACAGAGGCATTAAAAACAGCCATGGACATCTCTTGTTGGTTTTGGAATGTTTTTTTAGCAACATATCTAATTAACATTACATTGAGCCTCCTCCAAAAGGACTGATGCAAAATGTCAGTGGAAGAAACCACTAATGCTCTTCAGCTCTTGCAGGGACTCGATGAGGTAAAGGACCTTCTTTTTCACATATCATTTTTGCTTTAGCTGTGTGTTTCCTGTTAAACATATGTGGTTTATTCCCAACATATGGATGCTAAAAAACAAAAAATTACCCCCAATGCTGCCTTATGAAGATCATTATGACTTTTCACACAGGCATGTAGTGACAGGACAGAAACCAGGCTTTCAGAAACCTGGTCTAGTGGAAGGTTTCCTGCCCCTACCAAAGGCTGGAACAAGATGATCTTGAAGCTCCCTTCTGACTCAAACCATTCTGTGATTCTGTGGTTATGATTCTTGTGATTTTTTTTCAGTGGTTGGCCTCTGGAGAGGGAGAAGGTATGGGTCTGGCCCTCCTCTTTTGCTCAAACTCTTCTCTCTGAAAGCCAGCCTATTCCCAGCCAGTGAAATGAGAGAGCCAAAATTGGAATAAGACTGCGTGATGGTAACAAGGCAAAAACTGTAACAAAATATGTACAAAAATATGTAACTGTGTTTGCATATTAGAAACCATGGCCAAAAATCTGAAAATATTGCCCACAGCATCACCCCGGCTGCTTTGCTGGGCACAAAGTGTGTCAGCTGAATTCATGAGCAGGCAAAGATATGTAGGGAGGTGATGTGACAGCTGTAATGGTTGTGGATGGGGTAACCCTTAAGAAAGATGGTGCAGGGTGTGTGGTCTCCTCAATGTGCCTTTCTCATGTGTATGGGTGTACAAAAAATTAGTTTGAACTCCAGGGTCACATTAAAGGTCTTGTGATGACCCAGTCTGTGTTGAGCTGCAGGAAGAATTGGTTCAGAGTACATCTGGAGGGGAGGCAAAAGTAATCCCAAAGGATTTCTAGTGATGGTGGCTTGAAGTTTTATACCTAGTTTACCTTCTGGAGGAAAAATCTGGGGATTTCTACAAAACCCCCATTTTCACAGCAAATATTTAATTTTTACTGAAAATTGGGCTATAGACTTTTGGGGCTGTATCAAACACTAATCTCTGCATCTTCCTGAGTAGTCATGAGTGCCTCTCTGAAGTTACCTCACAAATTTTGCATTTTTTTCCATAATCTGGACATTTCCCTCCGTTCTTTCTGGAAGTCACTCTCCTATGATGCCCTGCACTTTCTGCTATGGGGCTTAGATCCATACAACCCTCCACTTCATCGATAATTGCCATGATTTTCAAGCTAGATGAGTTCTTGATTAAATTAAAAGAGATGCCTGTACTCGACTGGATGTTAGCTATTTGCTTCCAAGGGTAATTAGTCATGGGTTTAAATAGAAGGAAATAATTGATGTACACATAGAGTGGAAGCACTTTTCTGCCATTATGGTCTGAAAACATATTTATTTGTTCATTCTGTCTGATCGTGAAGTAGCTCTTCTGTTAGCATGGTAAAATGAGTAGGCATTTTTACATAAGATTGTTCTGGGTCTCATTAGAAGCTATTTTCTAATTTCTGGAAGAGTGAATGAGAGCCTGGAGTAAGTAAAAATTGCTTGAATTGTTCATGCTCAGAAAAGGAAAACAAAGGTAGTTTCCTGAAGAGTTAAAATGTATTGCTGACAGTGGTTTTGGCATTGGCATCATGGCAAGTGTATCCTGAGGTACACGTGTACATACTCATTTTAACAAAAACCTGTAGTTCAGAAAGGTTGTTGTTCCCATCTGGGAGGTGGAAGACATGCTGTTATCATCAGCCAAAACATAAGAAGGATCTTTTCTCTGTCTTCCTGAGTCCTTTTCCTCCACTGACCTTGTCGTTCAGGTGCCCTGTCTTTCTTCTCTTCTTCCAGCTGACCCAGCTTGCTCAGTTGTGTGATGACATCCTCAGTCCCATCTCTTTTATGCTTCCCTTGGATCACCCTCCATCCCCTTGCAGCATCCATGAGGTGCAGCCTCTCCTGACTCAGGTTGTTGCCATCTGTCCTCCGAGGGAGTAATCTTGATCATCCCTCCAGTTCTGTGTCACCTTTTCACTTCGCTTTCCTTGGTGATTTTCTGCAGGAAGGAAACCCATCACACACAGGACACAGACCACTGGCTGTTGGAGGATGTGGTGTCTCAGCTAGGGAAAAAAGGAGCAAAAAACTGGCCTAAGGTCTGAACTAAAGGTCCTTCAAGGAAAGATGGGACACAATCCAAGGCTCCCACATTCTGTGCAAGAGCCTGAGCCACCAGCCACTAAAGAATAGAAAATCCTTTTGTTTGCTGCCTTGGCTCATCTGATTTTGACTGAAATCCACAGATTTCTGGCTGACTTACACTGTATTTCTGTATTAGTTTTATGAGGAAGCTGTTGGGTGAAAAATATCATCTATGTGTCAATAGAAGTCATAGCATCACTTCCTACTGTGCTCTAAATCTGACAGGAGTTCCATCTTGCTACTGTATGTAGGAATTCCCCCTGCTGCCCATGCAAATGCCAGGCTGCCACTTCTTTCATGTCTCTTCCCAGGCTAGGGAAATGCCTTCTTGGAAACCTGCACTGTCAGCTAAGCTGACAAAGGTTTTATCTAACATGAGGCAGAACTAATACCCTTTAAAGAAAGCTGCCATGCCGTTAATTGTCACTCTGGTTTGTGTCAGATGCTTGCAAGAAGCGTGCTTGGTTCCTCCACAAACACAACAGCATCTTTCACTCTTAGTGAATAATGTCTTCCAGATGTTCCACCCTGTGAGAATTTCTTGCGCCCACTGCAATGCCAAGAGAAAAATAAAGCAGTTCAACTTATTTAACCCAGATCTCAGACTGTCTGTCTGCATCATCTAACTCCATCAAGCTGATGGAGCACATGGAATGGATGGAAAACATGTGGTTTCTATAGACTCCTGCATTTCATGTTGGTTAACAAACGTAGCATTCAATTACCCAAGGCCATAACAGGCCTGAGCCTAAACCCAGTGTATTCCTGGCAGGTTCTTTGTATCTTCCCCAAACCACCAGTCCTCAGGCCTGGAGCCCTGCCAGTCCTCCTGTTTTTAGTCATGTTATCAGCTTGAGGACTCTTATTTACCTTCACAGTCCAGACAGAAATAGTGCCTAAGTTGCCCTTAAAAATTTAAATGGACTGCAATCCTTCTCTGCCTAAATAGTTTGTGAATGGCATTGGGACCTCTTGTGTTCATGTCTGTAGCTCAAGCACTCATTATGGCATTTCCAGGCAAAAAACCCCCAAACCTTGGGGCTTATAGCAGGGTTTCAGAGAGGTGCACTCAGGATGGGCTCTGAGCTGCCCTGCACAGGCTGCCTTGTTAAATTCCATGCCAGGTGAACCTCCCCACCATTGAGTGGTGATGGGAAGCACTCAAGTGGATCATTGCAGGGAAGGGCAGGAAAACCACTTGTGACTCTTGATGCACTACAAAGCCCTGGATCTTCCAGCTGAGCATGTTAGAAGGGGGGAGATCTCTGTATTTAGCCCAGGAGCTTTCCATAAGACTTTTGTGGTTTTGGTATTGGGAAATGACTTAGAGACATAGTGAGACACTGCCCAGGTAATCCCACTCCTGTGGTGTGGGAATCACATGTACTTGGTTTTTCCCTTACACAAAATGGATGTGAGAGTTCCTGACTATTCAGGCTCCCAAGAAGCTCTTACTACAAGGATGAAGGGTTTGTGTTGCTATGAGAATGAAGGAGTTGGTGTGAGGATGTGTGCCTGTGTGAACACCATAATCTGGCAAGGAAGTGGAGAGTCCCAAAGACTGGGAAATAACTTTAAAAATCTCTGGTGTGTTTCCATAACTCCCTTCTCTGAACAGAGCTCTAAGAATTATCTAGAGTTTGAACAGGTAATTTAGGAGAAGCCTGTGGTGCCTGTCTCAGGTGCAAGACTCCAGAGCTACCTGGGTCAGAGATCCTGATGTTGCAGTCACTGCTGTGCTCCCCAAGGGCACCAAGGCTGTATCTTGCCCTGCAGTGAGCAGTGGTGGGAGCTGGCAGGAGCTCTGGTGTGCCTCTGGTCTGTACAGGAGGGCTGCATGGATGGCAGATTTTTATCAGGAGCCCCCAAAACAGGTCTTCAGTGCCAGAAAGTTGCACTTCCTTTACAGATACACATGGGACTTTTTTTTTTTTTTCCCCCAGTGGCCACACAGTTGGGAGAAATTCTGTTTCTTACTGAAAGCTCAGTGTCACTTAAAAATATCAAGAGCATGACTGACCTCCTTTCTATTGGCTTCCACAAAGATCCTGGTATTCCCTGGTCTCTCCTGAACTTCACTGGGGATCCACAATCTGATTTCAGGGAGGCACTGAGACTGTTTTTACAGTGTCAGGTACCTCAGAGGTGATGGGGATGTGCTGATGGCATGCTAACTTTGTGCTCCCTCCCAAACCTCCCAAACAGAAATCTCAGAGCAGCAGCTCCACTCTGTCCTCTCATAGGGCAGAGGAGAGGCCACCAAAGCACTTTCACCCTCCAGCTAAGAAAGAAACTCTGCAGAAGATGTATTTGGTCACCCATGACCCCAGGTGTGCCTCTGCCACTGCATTCTCTGTACAGAATTCTGTGCAAATCTTTTGGCATATTCATCTCTACACCATGGCTTTCCAAGGTTTATTGAGGCTGGAGGACACTGAGGGTCTCTAAGCCCTTTCAGAAAATCTTCCTCCCTTTGAGAGATGAAGATGCAGTGCCAAAGATGCAGAACCAAAGCAGCATGCAAGAACAATTATTAAATGTTGTTAATTAGGATGTGTGAAGATGGTCCCTCTCCCCTTTTCTTTGAAGCGTGAAAGCCCAGAGGGAGCCTTTATTAAAGTCAACAAAGAAATCTCAAAGGGAAAAATTCCCTTCTTTAATGTGGTCACAGCCATCATCTCCCGCCTGGGGTGACCTGACATGTGAATGTGATTAGGGGCTGTGTCACATCGGGGCACAGGCTCACTGCAACCCCAGCACGGAGGGGAAGAGGGAAAGAGTCCACACAGCTGCTCTTACATCCAGCTGCTTGGACCCTGTTGCTGCTGATGCCAGAAATGCAGCATCTGGAGCTTGCTTTTGATGGATCACGTATCTTTTGTTCACTACTTTTGATTTGGTGTGTTCTCTTCCCAAAGCAAACTCTGATAAAAGCAGCTGCAGGGTCCAGGCTAGCAGCTGGACAGTCCATCCTGGATTGCCCTGCCAGAGGGATGGATGGTGCATTACTCCCCAGATAAATTTTGGTCATGTGTTTGAAAACAAACTGGGGCCCCACAGCAACCTGATTATGGTGGTGCTGGTGGGCTCAGGGAAGCCCATCAGAAATAGCAGAGATCCTGCTGTACTTTGGGAATTGGGGTAGAAAACCTCCAGGTTCAGCCTGGTTACGTAACAAGCAGTCACGGCAGTGCTTCCCACTCAAATTCCCAAATAGCATCCATTTGGAGGCATAAATACTTTGTCCTCTTTAATCCCAAATGTCAAAGACGGGCTTTGAGAAGCGCTTCAAAATTTTAGCTTTCTTCCTACAACCTTACAGAGAAAGGTGGGGTGTGGTGAGCTCTGATCCATAGGATGAAGGACATTGGGGTCTTGCACCGGAGCTGTATCTGCTGCTGGATGAAGGTGATGAAGACAGGGCACAGTACGTTGTGTTCTACTTTTATTGTATGAAAATATGAGATAAACACGAGGAAAGATGTCCTTTCCCCTTCCCTGAGCTGCTCTGTGGGCTGGTGAGAGCAAGGCTTGGTGGCTTCTCAGGAACGCCTTGGTAATCATGGAGATAAAATAGGGCAGGGCCAGTACAAAACTCACAGAATGGAGGATCTGCAGCTTCATGGACTCCTCAGGAACATTGCTGGTTGTTCCTCAGAAAGGTTTTGCCTGAAGAAAACAGTGCAAGACATTCTTGTCCTGGACTGTGCCGTTTCTTTGGTTCAGTCTGACCATATTTTATCTAGATAGTTTTCAAAAACACCAGGATTTCCCCCTCTTCCCATTGTTAATTTAGAAATGGGGCATCACCCTCACCTCTACAGCTGCTATTACCAAGCACATCCATCTCCATGTCCCAGAGCTGGGCCATGGGCTTGGACTTTTCCAACCAAAATTCTCCCTCCCTTTCTTTTCTAATGAAGAAAAATAATAATTTTTTTTTAAAAGACAAATGAAAACAAAACAGTTTCCAAAGAGAAACATGCAGACACTTCCTTCTGATACCCAGCTAGCCTGGCACATTCATCTTGGCTGCTGGGCTGGCTGGCCCCATCTGACAGGAGAGGGATCAGCCAGAGCCTGGATCCAGGAGCGATGCTGGTGGCCAGGAGGTCTTGGCAGTGGGTTCCTGTCCTTCCCCTGCTGGAGGCTGTGGCACAGGAGGCTCCCCCAAGCCCAGCAGAGCCCTACAGGAGCCAGCTCAGTGCTGTGAGCAGACAATGGAATTAGCTGGGTTTCACAATGTGCCACTTTGAGTGACCTTTCCAGGGAAAATAATTAGAGGGAGACCATGTCTGCTGTTGGTAATTGGCTTCATTAGCTCTGAGGTTAATTTCAGAGATGTGCCCAGGAAGCAACAGAAGAGGCTCAGGGGAGGCTGCCCAGTTAATTACTTTTGAAATAAAAAAGTCCCCAGGCTTTGTCCCTGTGTGTGTGTTCAAGGGAGGCCATGGGGCAGCCTGGGCCCATGGGGAGGCTGGGCCCTTTTCCTGCTATCACAGTCATGGTGGGATCAAACAGCCTCTCAGAATGGGAAGTTTCCAACCCCTTGGTACTGGCCTGCCTGACTATTAGGGAATTTGAAACCCGGGGTCTGAATTTGCAAGGGCCCACATGGTTGCCCAGGCTGGATTTGGGGGACAGGACTGGCTGCAGCACAGGCTCCCATTTCTCCTGTCTGGAGGTGCAAAAGGGACATCCCCTATGGAGACCTGTTCTTTACCATGGCACTGAGGGTCCTGAGGATGGGAGAAAGCTGGGCAGGAGGGGAATCACCCTGGGCAGCAGAGCCACAAACCCTCTCCATACTGCATTTGGTCTGGGCACCACAGACACAAGTGGCACTTTCTGTTTGTCACCAGGGCTGCCCTTGCATTGCCCAGGAGGTTTATCCACAGGACCATGTCCCTGTCTACACAGGCAATTAGAGCCCAAACCTGAAACTACACAGGCTTTCCTCTCACCAAAGCTAAACTGACTCCCAGTGGCTTTGGTGGGGTTTGCCCAAACCAGATCCTGAGGAAAGGCACAGCCTCAGTGTGTTCCCTCAAGGCAGCAGCAGAGCAGAGACAGGCTTTTCAGGCAGGAGAGTAAAAAAGGCTGGGACATGAACACTTGGGAATACATTCCCACAGCAAGCAGTTGGGCAGGAAAGAAGTGACCAGGTCAGAGGAAAAGCATATAAACAAGCCAAAGAGAGAATCTTCTTGGCTGCCAGTTTGTTTACATCTTGCAGACGAGAGCGTCACAAGCCGTGTGCATCTCTGGCTAAATACGACACACAGTCCCCGTCCTTTCCAGTGATAACGGAGGGAGAGACTCCCAGAAGTCACGTCTGTATTTCCTGTCCCAGTTTTGGCATAAAGGAGTACTGTAGGTTGTACCCTAATAAAACCATCAAAGGGTCTTTTGTTTGCTTGGCTTTTCCTTTCCTTGGGCACACAATTCCCTGGGAAAGATTTCTGCAGTGCAGTGGGGGTGGCAGAAAGGTGGGAAGTGTCTGAGATGGGGATGAGAGACAGACCCTTCCTCTTGGCCTGAATGAACTCATTCCTGAGTGGGGCTGGACTCAGGGAGACTTTGTGGATTAAGGTTAAAAAATGCATCCTCTGGTAAAGACCAGGGCTTTTAAGGGAGCTGAGAGAACGTGGGGATAGAGGTGCCAGACCATCCCACTGGAAAATGAGCATTTTTATGCTCATGAGATTTTAGGAAAATCCAACTCAGAATTTCCTGGTTTAGGGGCTACTCTTTTGTGCCTTATTATCCTGAGTATTCAGATCAGCTCTTGACACTCAACTCCTCCCTAGCCTGTCCTCTTCCAGCAGAAAATGCATCCACCTAGTGATGGAGAAGAAATTATGCATGATGGTGGTAACATACTTTAGGATTATGTTGGATCATCCAGACTTCAAGTTTCTCATTTGTATTTAGAGTCCAATTTTACCTTTATCAGCAATTGCAGCTAAGCTAATGTACATGATGTACCTCTGTAGACCCTCTGGTGTGCACATGTTATATGAGAGCATTAGTTCAGTTTAACACTCACTAGAATGTTCTTCCCATTGTGAAAAACATCACTGAAATTCAGCATGTCTAGGAATAGCGAGGTCCAGAAAGATTTATTTGAGATGCCTGTGCTCAATATCCAATTGATCTAAATCCATCTAGATCCATGGAACTTGAAGCAGCCACACTGATTTCCATGAGCTGGGTGTACCCCAATAATCTGCAGCTCATACCTCATAAAAGGTCCCAAAGCCATTAAAAAAACTGCTTTGTATTCCATGCTCTAAGATCTCTTTTTTCTCCCCAAAGCTCTTACAGTGAGACATGTTCATTTGCTCACAAACTGGTTCTGGTTTTCGCAAGTGTGTTCCTGGTTAACATTTTCTCAGCAGTTGAGAGGATTTGCACCAAAGGTTTGGTCTCTGCAGTTGAGAGGGTGGGTGGCTGGTGAGATCACATGCCGTTGTTTCTGCTCCATGAATCAAAGCCTTAAAGCTCAGAGCTGAAAGTCCAAGAAAACGAAATTAATAAGAAACAGGCTTCTAGGAAAAATCTTTGGAGAACTAAGTGTTTGGTCAAAATTAAGGAGGTCTTGTGCAACATTTTCACAAGTACCTGAATGTTTATTAATGATCACATCAGGCTGGGAAGAGACAGAAGCTACCCCAACACTTTAGTGATGTTCTTTGTGTATCTTTTAAGTTTCCTACTGGCATTGGTGCAAGAATTGGTTCATTTGCAATTAGTACTTTGAACACAGTCTTTTGTTCTAAATCATCCATTCCTTTTCTCCCTTAGAATCATGTCTCTAGCTTCATAACCTCTCCGCACAGATACAGCCTTAAATCAGTGTTTGGCTTCAGGCTAGCGCTATTTCTTTACCTGAAAAATATCTGGCAGCAACTCCCCAGTGGATTTTAGAATTAGGCCATATTAAAAATAAGGTTATACTTGGTCATTTCTCCTATACTGTCTTTGAGCAAGCATAAAGCTTGCTGCTCTTTTATCCATGTCATTTATGGATTTCCGTAGTGCCAAAGGAGGCGCAAAGTACATGTCGCAAAGGCAGATTACCCAGAATAAATCATGTGGTGAGGGTTGCAGTGTTACAGGCATCTGGCTTTGGGAAGGTTTGATCCTGAAATGAGGTTTGCTGATGAAGGTTAAATGATCACTCAGAAATGATGGGAATGCCCTCCATTTATCTGGAGAACTGCGAGACTCCTCTACCATACAGGAGACCTTTATTTGTCCTTTCCTTGGACAACACTTCCCTCATTTGCTTGCTCCCCTCACTTTCCCCTTTTCCTTGTCTTATGGGTTAACCCAGCAAACAAGCCCCACACAAGCTGTTTGCTTGGTCCCCTCTGGTGGGATGGGGGACAGAATCAGAAGGGTGAAAGGAAAAAAACTGGTGCTGAGATAACAACAACAGTGGTCATGAAATCAGTGAGAAGGGCTTGTTTTGAGGCAGAATTGCTGGTTTCTTGGGTCATGGACACTGTTGGGTGCAGGGAGTTTAGATGTGGCCCTCGCCAACCTCCTGATGTGTTTTCCCCAGCTGTGTTCAGATCTGTCCATGTCACCACAAACCCCACCCCACTAAACTGCCCTTCATGTGTGTTAATTTTAATTTCTGAGCAGAAGCAGGAAACCAGCCAATGTGTGAAAAGAGGGGATAATGGCATGGCCTGTCTAATCTTGGGACCAAGACCTGATTTGCAGTTTCAGGTCAGCTCTGTTTTTTCTCAAATCAACAGAGCAAAGGGATTTTGGGTAAAGCACAACAACCTGCCTTTGCTGGGTAACACCAGTGAACAGACAGCTCTGGAGCAGAGCAGAGCTGGCAGCTGCTGAGGGTGAGCTCACCTTCACTGTGGGATTTTATTGTGCTTGGATGTGGCCTCAGAGAACCACCACAGTGCAAACACTCGCCAGGAGTAAACATCTGGAGCCCAGAGCTGTTGCTCAGCCTGTGTGTGCAGTATCTCACACAGGGAAGTCTCAATCCAGGCAAGAAGTGTGCAGCAAATAATAACAAAAAGAAGCAAAGCATTTTTATTTTTAGCAAACACAGCTAATTAGCCCATCATTCTTCTGTTCTCTGGAGAAGACCTAATAGAGTTGTCTTCAAAATCCAGTGATCTTGTAAGAATGTAAATATTATTTTAGCCATCTTTAAAATCACTTCTTCAAGTGTCAAGAATGGCATTAGTGTGAGAGAGGCTATTCTTTCAATTACATTTCCTCTTTCCTTTTCCTGTCTCATAATTTTTAGAGCCACATGTGTAGACTATTTCTCAGTACCCTTCTTTTTGTCAGCAGGTAATCTTGTCACTAGTGCTGGTAGGGGTTCTTTTCTTTTTTTCTTTTAAATAATTTTTAATGTCACTTTCTTTCTCCAAGCTTTGAGATGGAAGGTTGTGAAACCTTGTCATAACTCCAGAGCTCTGCACTTTTCTTGCCCAATTGGACAGGCATGGTTGAGTAGTTCACACCTGGCCCCAAGGGTCAGGGCACCTCAACCTATTTTGGGTCTTTCCTGCATTTACCCTGTGACCCTGAATGAGTCACACTGAAAAATGTGACTGGAAATTGCAGTAATGAGAATTTCTTAATCCTTGGCTTGACTGCAGAGAGAACTGTGTTACCCACAACACTGTTCTTGGGGAGAACTCTCAGATTTCATACCCTGGACCTACAGTGGTGCCTGATATCCTGAGATTAGCACAGGGGGTGGGCACTGCTGTGCAAAGAACAGCTGCTTGCCAGGGACTCTGTGTCACCAGGGCTGTCCCACCTCTACTGCCTGCCAGTGGCCTTTGAGTGGTATTAAGAAGCCCAAATCTTTCTTTAAAAATGTAGTGAAACTTGCACAGGGTTTTATGGAAGCCTCAGGTGCTCCACCATGCTTGTTTGAGAGCCTCAGATGGCAGCACAGGCTTTCCACAGCCATTTTCCTCACCAGCTGATGAATGTTGTGAGCAAATTGATGTCCAGGATCTTCCCCACAGACAGCTTCATTTTCTGCCATAGTCACCTGGTAAAGTGCCTGCCAGGCCAGGATGCACACAGTGACCATGGCAGTCATTTGAAGAAGCACCTGAAACTTTTAAGTGTATTACAGGAGGTACAGATGAAACAGAGGATGTTGAAGGCCCCCAGGGTCAGTCATCTCATAAAACACATGGAAAAGCTGTGTGCATTTTGTGAAATGTCTGCTTTCACAATATGGTCCGTGGTTATTTAGCGAGTCAGCAGAAGCAGAATTTCAGGCTCTTGTCTCCTCTGTGGGCACCAAACATAGGAACAATCTATACAAGTGGTTTGTTTCCATCATCCTGGCACTGCTCATTCCCAGGTACTGGTGCACAGAGGCACTCAGACAAAACAACTGAAGCCCATCTAATCTCTAGTTAAAGCAAAAGCTCTAAAACACTCTCAGCTTTTCAGAGGTGTTGGAAGCTGAGCAGTTTTCACACCTCCTTGCAAAGCAGAGATGCTTCCTGCAGCCCCACTTCATCTCAGGGGTCTCCTCCAGCTCAGGCTTGACAAGGTGAGGGAGAGCCATTTAATGTAAGGATGGAAGAAACTGCTGTGTTTCAGCTGTAGACTTGAGGACACTGCAGTCCCTGGGTGCTGGGCAAGAAGCCTCCTCACCTCTGTGACTGATCAAGGCATGGAGGGAGCTCATGGAGAGGGAGAAGGGGTGAAGCTGGAGGAGCACTGCCCACTCCCACTCATTGCATTCCTCATTAGCAGGAACCAGGGGTCTGAGAGTCTCAATCCTGCCTGAGTTTGCAAGAAACACTTGAAGAGGGCTTATTTGTATTTAATAAAATCCAGGAACAACAACAACAAGAACAACAACAACAACAACAAAATAAAGCAATGCCCAGTCAGCCCAAGAAGTGAGCAGACGAAAATAAACCAGTGAAGCATGGTCTAGACATCAACAAGCATGGGGCACATGGAGGGGATGTGTGGGACCCAGGATGGTGACAGAGCTGTGTGGAGAGCCAGAGGAGGTTTTACAAGGCTTCTGGGGAGACTTGCCCATGTTTAGGAGACTTTTCCCCTGTATCACAAGAGCTGTGAGAGGTAGTGGAAGAGGAGGAGGAGATAACTGTGTTTCTTCTGGCAGGGCAGTCTGAAGTTGGGAGATAAAGCACAAGGACTGTTTGGTCTGTGCCTTCACACTTTTTCCTTATTGTGTCTCCCAGGGTCTCTTGCCTTGGGTTCTTTCTCTTCATAGCTGTTTTGAAGGGGAGGAGCAGGGACTGCTCTGAGGCTCTGCTGCAAGGAGGGCAAGGCAGGTGCCAGCCTAGAAGTGCCTGTCCTGAACACCTTTCTCCCTTTTCCTTTGGTCAGATAGTCCCAACACCAAAGGTTGGACAGGTCAGGACAGAGCAGGTCCAGGAGACATTTTTTGGTGGGTTGATATTGGAATCTTTGCCTGTCCTCTCCCATCCCTCCCTTCAATCTTGCCCTTTCCCACTGTGGGAGATCTCAGTACCATCATTTTTAGCCCCATTCCTCTACACAGCACTTTCACAGAGGGATTCATCCACTTCCCTGCTTGGCTCCAATGTCCTTGGCCTCTGCTGCAGCACTCCTCCCTGAAGTTTGGTTTCTCATTCATGCCCTGAAGTTTGGTTTCTCCCTGGATCCATCAGGAGGGCCTGCTCTGCACAGTCCTCTGGAGCAGCATTTGCAGGGTAGTTCTTTTGGTGGAAGTTGTTTTGGTGAAAACTCAGGTGTAGAATAATTATCACTCCCCCCAGTCAGGGCAGCAGACAGGTAAATCCCCAACCTGCCATGGAAGCCAGGGGATGTTTGTCCCATTGGGTGCAGGATGTGCAGCCCTGGCAGGGTGTTTCCATTGGGGATGCACAGAAGATAAGGGACATACAACTGTCCCCTCTGTTCCCCTCTGAGGGCCCTGAAGAGAGATGGGGGTCAGGTCTGCTTTCATGGGTATCCAGAGGGATCCTTCCTGCCTGAGTTCAACCTTTGCAGTAGAGAGGGGTCAGTGCATGGGCTGTGTCCCGTGGCCCTTCATAAAGTCACCCATAACACACCAAACATCTCAGTAACACCAAATAACCAGGAATTCCAAAACTTCCCCCATCTCCCCACTGCTCTGCTGTGTGATGCTTGTTGCTGATGCCATTTTGGGGACATGCTGGATCTTTGAAAACAATGTGACCTTGTGCAATCCCAAGCATTCAGATAGGATATTTGCTGCTTGCTTTTCTGCTTTAACATAGTGTTTTCTGGGAGAAAGAGCCATGAGATCAGGCTGTGATGGCAAAAAATGGTTCTTTCCAAAGAATGCTAGATTCCTTGGGAGAAGAGACAGGATCACTCCCCATGTACAAACCATTTTCAGGCACATTAGGAGTGATGGCTGTCAGATGGGTGGAATGAGCTGGGATACACAGCCAGTGCAATTAGTTGGTGTACGACTGGAGGGAATTAGTTAATTCAGGCTTTGATTCTGTCCTCTCAGAAAAAAACAAATGAGAAGACATGCCATTAGAGGAGATGATTTGCCTTAATCACTGGTTTGACATTCCTGTTCTTTCTGTTGGACACCTTTTATCAGCAGAGATTTGGGTCTGGCTGAGGATGCCAAACAGGCACTGCTTTAGTCCTGGAGGAAAAGTCGTGGCATGTTAGGTCCTGGCTCAGAAACTTCCCAGCAAAGCCACACTGGTGTAACAAACCCCCAGTATTTGGGACAGCCTCAGCATGTTGATGCATCACTTACTGCAGGGTAGGAGAGATGCTAGGTGATTTTACTGCTCTAACCCAGTGGTATTGTTGTGAGGGGACACTTGTGATGGAACATTTACGGGGGTGGACGTGCCAGTGGGCGTATTGTGACTTAGATCACAGTCTCTGCTGAAGGCAGTGCGTATTTTCCTCCCCTGTGTGTGTATATATTTAGGTAGGCAGCAGTTCTGCGGCGTTGCTCACATCAGCCCACCAGCCCTTCTTCCCTCATGGATGAAAGAGTGTGACAAGTTCAGATTTTGGGGAAACACCATCAGAGCCTCTGCCCGTTGTCCACCCGTAGGGTTGGGGGTGGTCATGGGGAGCCCAAATCCCAGATGGGTGTCAGACACAAGGATTTCAGCCATCCCCATGGATCCATGGCTCAGCAGGGAAGGGCTGCTCTTGTCTGAACTGTAAACCAAGCCCTAGCTCTGGCAGATCCTATGGATCTCAGTAGGTTTCTGCCTAAGCTCACGATGGCACAGATTTTTACCTGAGGAGAAATCCTGCACGCGAAAGTTATAAGTAGAGAAGCCACATTCAGCGGGAGGAGAACCAGCCCCAGAGCAGTTTTAATCCGCTCATACAGGGGACAGCCCCAGTGCAGGGATTTTCTTGGTCCCTTTCTGTGGTCCAATAGCTCAAAATAGACATGAGTAACTCCACCACCACTTTTATTAGAAAAGGGGGTATTTGGAGGGGCTGGGAAGCAAGGTGTGAGAGGCAATTACACACCCCAAGCTTGGAGCCCAGTTGTGACTTTTATGATCTCATTTCCTCATCCACACACAAACGCTTGGCCAAAGCCCAATCTCTGCAAATGAGCTTTGGTCACCACTGGTTTTAATTAGCAGGAACAGTCCTGTGCAGTGTTCCCAATAAGTTAATGACAAAGTATCAGTCTCCGTCTCTGGCAGTTTTCTCTTCATCCTGCCAGAGGGCTTTTTCGGAGCCCCAAACCAGCCCCTTGATCTCCGTTTTCAGGAAACCCTTATAAAATTCAGACCAGATTCTTGAGCAAGAACCAAATGTTTCAGCCAGAAAGATTTCTTTTTTTTCTTCTTTTTTTTTCTTTTTTTTTTTTTTCCATTTTATTTTTGGGAAAGGTGAATGGAGGATGATTAAATCTGAACCGAATCTGAGCAGATGATATTTTCAATGGCATGTTTAGCATTTCTCTGAGAAGGCTCCAATGGGCACAGCACTGCCGTTGTTTTCTCAAAAATGTCAGTCAGGCCAATGTGTTTAAACAGGTTTGGCTGTTACCTTCTTTCCTCATGTTTCACAAGTACAACCAGTGAGTCATGTGCACTATTATTTATTTGTATTCCAGCACAGCAGTGACAGGCTCCTGTGGGAGGCACTGCAGAAAGCCCAGCGAGGGAATGGCTTTGCTTTTAAAGAGGAACCCAGCCAAACACCCAAAGTGCTGGCTAAAATTGCCAACCCCATCCATGCCCTCCCCTCCCATGGCATGTGCAGGGAGCTGATGTGACTCCCTGTGGGGCACGATGGCCATGCCAAAGAGGGGGCTGAGGTTCTCTGAGCCCAAGGACAACCTGGTGCTGCTCAGTGACCGCCCACAGTGGAGCCACAGCCCAGCCACTGCTCTGAGCTTTGCTGGGGGGGTCACACACACAGGGGCTCCCATCCTGGGCGTGCAGCTGGGTGAGTGAAGGAAGCCTGACACACCTGGAGGTCTCCACCTTCCTTTGAGAATTCCCCCAGTGTCTGGCACTGAGCGAAGGCAGCGCTCATCCATCCATCTGGCTCTCTGAGGGATGCAGCGTGCGGAGACCATCCTGTGTCTCCCTCACCCAGCACCCACAGTGACTGCCCAAAGATGTTTTTCTGCTTTAAAGGCCGTCTCTCTCCAGACCTTAGTTAACTTCCCGATTAATGCAGAACCATGAATTATTCATCAAACCGCCAATGAGGCCATTAAGTTTCCCATCCTTTGAAGACACCGATACCTATTCCTATTACAAGAGCAAAGGAGGAGGCTGCAGATCTAATTGCAGGCAACAAAGTGAGGAAGACTCCTGTCTGCTGCTTTCCTAGTGAGCCTGAAAAGCCTGTCTTTTATAGAGGTGTCAATAGCAATTTCATTCTCTTTTCAGAGAAACAAGTGCCTTTAACCATTTAAACCCCCTTAAACGAACGGCTTTTGTGTTCCGATTACAAACACAATGCAGAGAAAACCAGCCCGGTTGGATGCAGGATCCCCCGCTGGGGAATGTCCAGCCTGTGGCCAGAGGGGTCGTGGGTGCTGCTCTGCCCTCCTGACCCTCCCGACCTCTCCCAGCGCGGACAAGCCTCTCCCTGCTAATCTGAGCTTGGATGTGGGGCTGCAAGGGCAAGGCTTGCCCTGTCAAGGCTGCACTTTGTGACACAGGCATAGAGCAGAACCTATCACCCCTGAGTGACACCCTGCCTCATCCACTAGACACCTCCAAAAGCCCCACATTGCTCCAGGAGGCCTGGGCAGCCAGTGCCGGACTTGGCATCTCAGGAGGCACCTTCTCACTGCTTTGCTTTCCCCTGCTGGCTTTGGCCCTCTCAAAACTGCTCATGAAAATGGCCTTCTGAAGCCCACGGGGGTCACTTTGCTGCAGAACTCAAGCCTCTGCCTAGGCATGGTGGTTCTCTTTATTGTTCAAAATACTTCAATAGCTCCGGGCTAAGTGGACGACAGCAGCGTTAATAAATAATAAAACACATCAGTAGTTCGGGGGGATTTTACAGCCACTCCTATCTCGAGATCTCAAAATGTTTCACAAATGTTAATTTGTGGAGCCTTACACGTGCTCTTGACAGTCTGAGTGGAAAAGAGTGGGGACATGCAGGAGAACAAGAACCAGATCACAGCCTCTGCCCCCAGGTTGTGAACCTTTTGGGGCACAGCTCTGAACAGCCTGCACTTGTACAAACATCCAGGGATGCTGCTTTTGCTCCCTGATTTTTAATATGTAAAGCACCACTTTGGTTGGATAGAAGCAAAATCAGGGAGGCGGCTTCCTCTTGTTGAAATTTTTTCCAGCAACTTTTCAGTATAAATAGCTCAGACGGGTGGTGGTGATACCCACCAGCAAGCACTGCCCCTTTATGTGCTGTGAGCCGTGTCTTGAAGTCATATTATTTTAACATTAAAATGCAATAGTATTAAGTGATAAGGGAAGGAGATTGTTTGGTCCAGGCGATCTCATCCTTCAGGTAGGGTTAAGCAAATTAATAGTTAAACAAGGACTTTAATGAGTTTTGAGGCTAGTTTGCTTTCATAATCCTTCCATTAGGGATTGTATTAAACCTGGTCCCAATTAGCTCATGGCTGGAGTAAACTTGAAGAGGCTTTGCTGGGCAGGCTGAAGTACCACAACTGTAGGAAAGCCTGGAGGAAGACACCCTGCCTTCCTTTCTATGTGCTTTCAAGGTGTTTGCAAGCTCACCACGTGGAAACGTGTTTCTTTTGCCATTGCAGTGGCCTTGACTGACTTCTTGTTCAACTTGGTCTGAAGAGAGAAGCAGATGGCAGCAACTGAAAACTAGAGTTTGAAGAAGTTGCCTTGTCTGAGCCTTTCAGGGAATAAAGTCCTGCTGAACAGCAATATTAACAGGAAAGGGACAAGTAGGGTGTTTGGTACAAGTGGGAAGACGCCTGATCTGCCTGCTTAGGAGCACACACGAATGCCCAAAACCCAGGGCTGCTTTTGGGGCGTGTCTGTCCTCGTAGGGTCATTTGTATTTCCTATACACCTTCAGTTCAAACCCTTTGATGTGCAGGGAATCCCTCCAGCTCTACCATGACCTGTGTGAGCGCTCAGCACTGGGGTGAGCTCAGGGTAAAGGAAGGATTGTGGCAGAAAAAAAAAGGGACTGGTGAGGTTTTTCTCTCCATCTAAACTGACTTTTTAGTCTTGGCACAAGGCAGCAGGGAAGAGAAGGGACAAAGCAAGGCTCAAAATGCATCTTTCTCTCTGACCTATGCTTTGTTAGCTCCTCTCTGATAGCTCCCCAGGACAAACTCTCTGTGCTGGCAGTCTCTAGTGAGGAAGACCACATCTCCTAGGTGAAGCCTTTTTCACCCACTGAAGATTTAGTTGTTTTTGTACTGGAGGCCAAAAAAAATCCCATGGAGACTTCGATCCTCTTCTGTTTCCTGAAGCAAGGAGGGGAGGGAGTGATTTCCACTGCAGCAGCTGAGTACACAACAAGGTGACTGTCCATGGTCCATCCCAGGGCTGCCTCACTGCACACTAAAAGTTGTACCAAATTGTACCTGTTAATGATCACTAAAAAATGTAAGTGGATTAAAATAATTTAAGAAATAATTTTAAAGAAACCCAAACAAACATAGGAATTCAGCATCTGCACTTATCTGCTAAGCTGCAAAACAGTGATTCTGGTTCAGGAGTGATGCTGGAACAGTTTCTGAACTGTGTTAAGATCTTTCCTGGCTAACACAAGTCCACAGTGGCTACAGCTAAAGCAAAATGCTTATGTGGCTTTATACAAAGGCTTCCCAAGTTTCTGGATAACAAGAGCAAAGGAGAATCCAGTTGATTCTGGTTTGGTTTCTTTTCCCTTTTTAGCAGCCTCAATTTTATTTTAACCCACCTTGGCAGGAGGTGGATTCATTTGGCAAACATGCTGCTGTTGGTGCAGCAAGTGCCCTGTGCTGGTGCTAAAGGCTGCAGCATCCCAAGGTTCAGTGAGCCACAGATGCAGCCCTGCCCCTGGGTTTTTAATGGCTTGTCTGAAAAAGCAGGGAAGGCACAGCACAGAGCCACAAAAAGAGAGGAGAGCTAGAGAAAATAGGCAACAAGAGGAAAGAGACCTCTTAATTGAGGCAGAAAGAAGTGAGAAGCAATTTGATTTCTGTGCCCCAGTACCTGCCCAGAGAGAAAGCACCAGGTATGGAAGGGCTCTCTAATCTTGGGAGGTAAATCAGGAACTGCATCCCTGGCTGGTGAAAAGAAGCAAGGAAAGTTCAACAGGGCTTGTGTTTTTGGCAGTGGGGACAGTGAGCCTTGGGGAGAAATCACCCACAGCAGAGGCTGCTTTGTCTCAAACACTCTAATAGTCCCTCTTTTGAGATAGGCGTAATCAAGAGATTACTTAATCTTAATGTTGGGGTAATTAAGCTTAAATATAGAGCAACTGAGTGAAAATGAATAGGCTGGGATGTATAGGAAGTCAGATGGGATAATTCTTTGTGGCCTTCCAGTATACAAACAAGCTCTGTAGAGCTTGGAGCCCCAGAGGCATTGTGTTTTACTGCGAAAAGGTGTGGGTTTATTAACACCAGATATCCTTCCAGACCACTCTCACAGAAGCTGGAGGATATTGCTGGTGTAGAAATGGCACTGGAGTTATTTTGAATGCTGGCAGATCTGCTCCCCCTTTCCTTTCTACCCCCAGAGCCTGCAGGATTGCAGGGATCCAGGTCCAAAGCCATGGGCTGCTCCTGCTGAACGCGTGCGGGTGAGCTGGGCCGGGTGCTGGTGTCGGGGAGGGGACGGGCAGTGCCACACGTGTGCTCAGCTGTTGCCAGCGATGAAAGGTCAGCCCCAACACTGCCATTTGCAGTGGGAGCCAACCAGAAGGATGTCATGTGCATGGTGGAGGTGTCCCTGAGCAGGGAAGGAGGGGAGGCAGCACCGGCGGCAAAGGATGGGAGCGGTGTCCGCAGTGTAAATGTCACTGCCCATCACCTCCTCCTCTGCCCAGCCCTCTCCATGGTGGAAACTTCTCAGCTTTATCTAAGGAAATGCACTTATTTCTCTCTGCTTTCCCTTTTGCAACTGTGCTGTTTCTGATTTTCCAGCCACCTTTATTTTATTAATTTTTAAATCGCCGTTAGTTTCAGCCACGTTCAGCAACGAAAGGGAGAAAATGTGAATATACTGTTCTCCCCAAACCTGGAGCACATACAGACAGGTGGCAGTTCAGGCTTGGCTTCTCATCTGGAAGCTGGAGCTGTGTTTCTAACAATACAGCACCCACCCAGCATGAAATTGTAATGGATCACGCCTTGCCCTAGGTCCTTGGCTTATCCTTGGTTGACACTGAATTAAAGGACATGATGTGTGGGACTCAGTAAATCCCTAACCTGCTGTCCCAGAGACAAGTACTTCCAACCACACCACACTGACACACGAGATTAGTGGAAGAAGTGCCCTCAGTGCCACAGGCAGAAATGGGTCAGCTCCTATTTGGAAAGCTCTCTACTTGAAGTGAGTAGCGATGCAGCCTGTAGGAATAAAAGGCCAAAAATCCTGTGTTTTCTGCCTCGGAGCCCTGCTGAGATTCACAGGCAGTGGGTCCTCAGCAGCTGAACAGCACCATTTTTGTGGTGGGTATTAGCTTTGTGAATGGTACTTTATTAGAAATTAGGAAAGAGTCCCTCTTAGGAGCTGCACTTAGTAAGTGCAAAACTCCTTTCTACCACCAACGTCCCTAAATTTGTATAAAGTAAATCAGCCTTATTAAATCAGCCTTTATTGTAAATTTTCAAATGCAATACCAGTGTCCCCACTGCTTCTAATAACTGAGTGCAGCAACAAGACAAATCTCCTATCTAATGCCCTTTCTCTCTTCCCTTTGCCCTAATCAAATCCTTTATTCATTCTTTTTCTGACATACCAGGTTTTCTGGCTTGGTTCAGCAGTGACTAAGTAGCTGTACAGTAACCAAACAGTGCTGTCTTTGTTCTGGAAAAGTGGAGAAATGAGATGTATAATCTTGAACTAAGGAAGCTCACAAGTTAAAAGGAAGCCACGTGTATTCCAGCACGAGCTGTGTTGAATTTATCAATGCTGCCTAGAAAGAGAGCAAAGAAAGAAAACAAACTCATTTGTTGTTTTGTTTTACCACCTCTTAAATCACCCAAAGCCCATCAGAGCTGATGGTGTTTTGCTGGTTAAACTGATGATACTCATCTGCCTCTCATACATTTGCCTTATTTTCTCCACTTCACTCTCCCACTGTCTGTTTGCTCTCCCACACTGCACATGCTCATCCTGCCAGTCGGGATCACGAGGAGCCCTGATTATGTTCTTTCTCCTGCATAGCATCATGTCTTCAGCTGGTATTTTGGACAGCAAATCATCCCCAAAGCTGCACTTCACTTAGGACAGCCTACTGCGCTTCTTCCGTCATGTGGGCCCCTCCAAAGACAGCTCAGTTGAGCAATACATGCATCCTGTAAGGAAATCTTAACTGTATCTCTTCCTGAATTGTTTCAGTAAGTCCTGTTGATTCACCAAGCTTGTAGAAAGCAAAACTGAAATGTAAGATATTATCCCTGTCCTGTGAACCCACAGGACAAGATGGCAGAGCAACAGTGTGCTTTCCATGGTGGTTTGAATGCCCCAGTCTGCCTGTGCTCCTGGACTGGCTACAGTCCCTCTGGGAGCCTTCAGAATGGGAGAGCTCATCTGCCACAAATGTGTTTCTGCTGCAAGGTGCAGGTGGGACAGAGCAGATCTACTCCTATTACGTGACGGTCACAAGTGGGAGACACAAATCACGACTGGAGTCCTCTAAATCATAGGACAAACAACCTGTTTTATTGTTTGAAACTCTCTTGTGTAGGGAGTTCAGAACTCTTGGCTCTAGACACTGCTTGGGTTGAGTTTTAGCCCTGCCCAGATACTTGACCAGTGATTTCTCTGCTCTCTGGACTGACCATAACTGACTGAGGTCTCTGCACGAGCTCTCTTATTCACCTAGGCACTTCTAGAACAAGCTGGGTCAGCTGAACTGGACTTGCCATGATCAGATTTATTTTGTCTTAGCTAAAAAGATTGTGTCTTGTCTTAGCTGTGACACACTCTAGCTGAGGACAAACCCTTGCTCATCCCTGGAGCTGGTGTAGCCAAGTGTTGAACTGAGAGCAAAGCCCTGTTTTAATTGCTGGTAACTTTGCAAAATCTGCACAGACATTCAAGGCATGCAGCAGGCAGGAAAAGGGAGCACAGAAAGAGTGGAAGCCAGATGTGAGCTGGCCCATTTGGAGGTTTGTGCATAGAGCTGGGCAGCATTGCTTTGTCTGCTCTTTTGAGTCTGCCCCTCGAGCCACTCCACAGCATGTGCACCAGGGGTACAGTTAATTCCCCTGGGAAATTTGGCTTCTCCAACCATCCAATGGTGTGTGTAGTCTGCTCTGTGTGTCCATTTGGGATTCTGCCCTGGTGGGATGTGCTCCTGCTCTAGGTCTGAAAGGCAGAAAGATCTACTCATCCAGAGCCTGCTCTTTGGGACAAACATCTGAGTTGGCTACGGGACACTCAGCCTAAAGGGGAAGGGAGGCAGGGACAGCTTGACAAGGAACCCAACTGCTTGAGAAACCAGCTGGAGGCTCCTCAGAGGAACAGAACATGGGTGCAGAGCCAGGCCACAGAGCTGATGGGAGGAAAGATACCTGGAGAAGACTGTATTGAGCTCAAAGCAGTGTAGAAGGCTCAGTAAAACCAAGCCTAAAAGGAAAGACTCGTCTTCCAGTGATGAGTGGCAGGGAAGTTTATTTTAATCCTTTTTTGGGGGGTAGTTTTAACCCTTTTGCTCTAGTCCTTTATTCCAGGGGTTCATTGCTCAGGAGTAGGAGGCAGTCACAGGGGCTCCTGGTCATGTGCTCACAGCAAGGGAAGGCTTGGGTAAATCCATCTCAAAGGTCTTGAGCTTCTGAAAACCCATGGCCAGATTTATCCTTTCAGCCAGTTTCTGTGGCTTTCTTTGGCCAGTCAGGACTAGTTACATCAGCACCAGGCCAGAGGGACTCCTTGGCCCAACCAGGGACCCCAGTGAGAGGGCAGCTCTGGTGGACTGGAAGTGTGCAGTGTCCCAGCAGCACTTTGCAGAGCAGCTCCTCAGGTTTCCAGCCTGCTGGGATGTGTGGCTGTAGCAAATATCATGTTTCACAGCATGTTTCCCAGATTTTTCTTATGTTTCACATCATATTTCCCAGATTTTTCTTCATTGGTGGGAGCCTCATGAAACACGAGGCTACCTTCTGCTCTTTCCCATGTCTTCAGGGTCCTTTGGGTACCCTGGGCCTGTTTTCTCCATCAGGGTGGTTTCCCTGTGTGCTCCCCATGGGAAGAGTCATCGCTGTGGTTGTGACACTGGAATTCATTACGAGATGATTGTGACAACTTCAGGAAATAAACAGAGGGAGCAGATGGGCTTCCAGAGACCAGGAATCCCATCTCTTTATGAACATCCTCAATAATTGGATGCGTGCAAAAACAAAGGAAGGAAGGAAAAAATGCTGAAGGCTTGGGACAGCCTGTGGGCAGAACTGCCTTAACACCTGAGTGAACCTTTTCTGGTGGCTGCAGCGTGGTGGGCACCTGCAGAGCTGTGCATGAATCACCTGATATGCTCTTTGTTTCATTGTGCTGTTACTCATTGAGCTGTTGCAGGAAGCTTTCCACCCTGCCACCCCAAAGCATGGTTATCCTTCAGGACTTTGCGTTCCAGCAGCTCGCTGCTGTGACCCAGTTACCTGATTTAACAGGAACATTTTTTCCTCCTTTAAGGGCACTGTTGTGAAAATATTCTCTCCTTCTCTGGTCTTGAGGCAGTGACTGAATCCCATTCTCCTTCCCCCTTCCCCATCCCACCCTGCCCATCTGTAAATCCTGTTGTTCTGCATTGAAATGCCTTTGCTGCACAAAAAAATCACATCCTCAAGGGAGGTATTTGGCAACACAGGAGAACTGCAGAAGGTTGTGGAAGCAATGGTCACCTAAAGCATCAGGTACTGCTCAAAGCAAACCCTCCTGGCTCCAAACCTTTTCTAGCCAGTTTGGGTTTTTTCCTTAAAAGTGATTTTAGAATTTGATGCCTGAATAATTGCTGTGAAAAGTTTTGTGCTTTCCGCAGCACTTTTGAGTTGTGCAGGAAAACGAAAAGCCTGAAATCTCTTCTATTATATTTTGTGAATGGCCTCGATATTCTCAGGATAGGGAGTCAATCTTCCAGGCACTTCTGAAAGTGGTGGTAACTTGCTGATTTCCTGGCAGTGACATTTGGTGTCTCCCAGAGGGCTCAGACACACAGTGATATCCTCCTTCATATTGAGAGTGTGCTCTCCAGGGTTTGCCCCCTAAGAAGAAGCAGATTGCCCTAAAAGTCCCTTGAACTGTGCTCCAGCCACCACTCAGCCACAAACTCTCACACAGTGCTTTAAATTGCCAGTGCAAATGAAAGTTGTTTCAAACAGTTCCTTATCTGTAGCAATAAACTAAAATGAAGAGCTCCAAAATATGCAAAGATGCAAAATAATCCTGGCAGGGGTGAGTTAATCAGGCATTAAAACCCAGGGCAGAGTCCAGGCAGAGATTAGAGAGTTGCTCTTTGATTAAAGCAGCTGAGCTCATGTGTGCCTGTTAGTAACACTGCTTTTCAACCTGGAATTGGAGTTAGAGAAGCAAGGATTTCCTGTAATTCCATTAATACTATTATTATTTGTTCAATGATCTGGAAGCATTCTCTTCAGCTGTGGTCTGGGATCAGGTGCTGTCAACCCAACCTCCCGTTCCTGCTGGAGCAGCAGCAGAATGGGAAGATCCTGCCTGGCTTGGTCCCTCACCTTGCAGGGACTGTGGCAAAGCATTGCTTGTGAAGGGGAGCAGCTCCCCTGGGCCTGGTGCCCACCCCCACTGTGCTGGTCACTGTGAGGATGATGCTGTCTCTTACCTGCCCAGCTCTGGCAGCAGCCAGGAGCCTGGAAAGCACAGCACAGCAGAGATCTAGTTGTGTGCAATGCCCAGATCCTGCTGTGCTCGCAGCCAGGCAGTAATTTGGTGGTTTGGTGTGTAAGCTCAGTCCCAGAAAGCTTTCCCTCATCACCTGTGCTGGGGATGATGCTTTGTGTGGCCTCCAAGGCTCTGTCACCAAACAGGAGTGTTGCTGCTGAGTGGCTTTAGCCCTCAGGCACAGCCAAGCACTGGGCAGACCAAAAAAGGACCAAAAGCCACTTGAGGGTGTCAGCACTGAATGCACAGCAGTGCCAGCAGTTGCCTCCTGCCTAATGGAGCTGTGCAGATGTGAGAGCACAGGATGAACAGGGCCCTGAGCTCCTCCCTGTCAGGACTGAAGGGTGGATTTGAGCTGAGCAGCTCAAGCACAGGGCAGCTGCCCTTGTGGTTGCTGCTTGGTTTCTCCTGGCCCTCCTGCCCTGAATGCCAGTGTGTTTCACCTCTCAGCAGGCTGCCTCTCTGCATGAGTGCCTCTCTTCCCAGCTCTGGCAAGGTCTCCACTCACCAAGCAGAGCTGGTGCTTACTGGAGTTTGCTGAACCCTCCTGGGTGCTTACTCGAGCAAAACTCTTCTTTATGGCACAGGGAAGGCTGCCAGGTCTGTGAGAAACAGCACCAGGTTTACACCTCTACATCCACATGGTCACTGAGAAATTTCAGCCCAGACTCTTTGGTCCTTGCTAGTACCTGGACAGGGTGGGGTGTTACCAGCCAAGCAGTAGATAAGGAGCTCATTTTGGCAGTTTTTAAAATTTTTGTGGCTTAGGTTTTGTTCAGGTAGCAGGTCAGGCAGACACAGGTTGGCTTTGCTTATCACTGGTCTTGGAAAGCTTCTTGTCCAAACCTGGCTGCAATCAGTGCCTTTTGCCTTCAGCCCTCTGCATTTCCACGCTGATCCCTTTGAGCAATGGTGTTTGAATGAGCTTTGCCCGTCAGTTGCTCCATGATACTTCAAGGAACAGAGAAATAGAGCAAGTCCCTTTGTTTCCTCCAAGGGTTTTCAGGTGCCAGTGACAGCTGGCTTGAGAGAGTAGATACAAGTCTACTTGCTTCCTAATTTTTTAACTAAACTCCAAATACTTCACTGTTCATTGATCATGACCTGTCTCCTCCCTAGCAGATGGATGTGTTTTGGGGACATTCCTCATTTTTCAGGATGAGAGAGAGGCTTTTCTCCATCCTAGGCATTATGCAGCCATGAGAAGTGCTTGCCAGAGGCACTGTCTGCAGATGGGTACTGAGTGGCTTGCTGGCTGACCTGGCACTCTGCTCTCAAGTTTGGCTTTTCTTGATGTTAATGATTCTCACTGCTTTCCAGCTAGGATAGTGCTGTATATTTTGGGCCATACAGAGTGCTAAAAGGAAATAAAGCATTTCAGAATCGGGCCATGCACACAAAACTCAACTGATCTTCACCTCGAAATTCAACAATAAATAAAAGGAGGTGAAGATATTTGCAAGGACACCACCTTGTTGCTTTTCCGTGCTAAAAGGCTATGAAATAGAGTGGATATGTGTGTGCAGACACATGAAGATGCTGCTGGGCAGAGTGATCTCCAGGTCCTGTGCTGACACCCTGCTCCTCTCCATGGTGATGGGCTGCAGTTCCCACTCCTTGTTGATTGATGTTTATTGCCATCAGGACTGCAGGGCAGCAAATGCACTGAAAACAGGCCAGCCACAAAAATGGTCCTTCTGAGTTGATTTCTGCTGTGTTAGGAGAAAAACAGTCTATAAAGGAAAATGCAAGAGAGAGCTGGGACAATCCAAGGCAGCACAGGGGAGAGACTGCTGAATAAAAGCAGTGGCAGTGATGTGCCCCCAGCAAGGAATGGCTGCTTTCTCCATTAAGAGTTAACACTGGATCAGCACAATCCCTATTTTTAACTGTCTCCAGCAGTTTCCTAGCAGCCTGCTTTGACTGGGTTATGCTGAAGGCCTGCCTTAATGTTAGTGCCATGGGGGAAAAGAGGAATTCCTGTGCTGGCCCGGGAGCAGCAGGACATTCCCAGAGTGTCCTGCTTTGCTCATTGCCTTTTCCAAAGCTTCTGTCTGGTTGAAATAAGAGCCCTTCCAAAATTTCCAAGCAATTAAATTAAAACTCCTTGGAAGGCAGGCCTGGACTGCCTTTCAGGGAGGGAGGCTGACTGCAAGCAAAGTTAGCAGTGCTGGTGTTGAACTGCACAGCAATGCTTGGAGCAGTTTGCCCTCCCATGGCCAGTTGGAGCTTGCAGCTTCTGCTCTCCACTGCTGCCACAGAGGTTTCCTTTGGCTCTGATGTATTCAGACTCTGGATTAGCATTGTGCTCTTTGCCTGTGTCTTTACTCCAGCCCCAGGATAATGGGGAAATGCCTGAAAGGGAGAGCAGGGCGTTTGCTGGAGCAAAGTGCTCTCGTGGAGAGTGCCCAGCATCACCTTCTCCAGCAGCACCTGCTTCCTTGCAGGCAGTTCTGACTTCCTGGGGATACCATGGGACTGTTCTGAATTTTGTGGTTTGTTCACTTGTTTGGGGTTTGTTGAGGCTCTTGTGTAAGCTCCAAGACACCCAGAGCTGCTGCATCTCAGTGGGAGCACCTGACAGTGATTGCAGGCCAGAGTACTGCTGGGTACAAGCACTTCTGCTTTCACAAGGGGAAATGGCCTCAGGTTGTGCCAGGGGAGGTTCAGTTTGGACATCAGATAGAATTTTTTCACTGAAAGGGTGGCCAATCATTGGAACTCATGGCAGTGATGGAGTCATCGTCCCTGGAGGTGTTCACAAAAGAAGCAGACGTGGCCCCTCGTGATATGGCTTAGGGGGTTTGGCACTGTTGGGTTAAGGGTTGGACTTGAAGATGCTGGAGGTCTTTTCCACCCTTTCTGATTCTGTGGTTGATGGATCCCTTTGTGAGATCATTCCCCCACTCTGGGGCTGGAACCCTGGCACATCTCTCAGGTTTGAGCAGCCCCACTGCAGGGTGTGCCTGCAACAGAGAGCAGGTTGGCCTGGCATGGATGGGATCAACAGAGCCACAAAGCAGAATGGGATGAAAACAGGAAACTATTTTGGTGTTCATTAATATTTTGCATGGAAAAGCAAGAGATTATGCATACTCCCAATTTCTGCACTTTTTTTTTTTTTAATTGTATTTTCTGAGATTCAGACTTTCTGGCATTTAAGCAGAAGACAGACAACAGTAGACAGGCTGATATCTGCCTCCTGCCCATCATTGTTAGTGACATCCCAGTAAACAACCAGGTATGAAGCACTGATGCTTCTTTCCTCCATCCATCTGTCAAAAAACCTTTTTCTAATTTGCCCTTTGAATTTGTTGGGTTTCTCTTCCCCAGCATCTTTGGTAGATTCCCAAACTCCAGCCATCCCTGCAGCCCAGACTATCTGCAGTGGATTTCCAGGCAGTATGTGCATGGCAGAGTTCTCTCCCTGGTGTCCTATGGTGTCCCCAGCCCCTCTCTCCAGGAGACAAAACACAGGGATCTGGTCCATGTTAACAGGCCATTAGCACCAGCAACATCCAGAGTTGAATCTCCTGGTCTTTGAGCAGCCAGCAGTTACTGTGCAGTGTCCAGTGCAGCAAGTGTGGAAAGCCAGATGATTTTAATGACAGGGTGTCCATTGAAGTCTCTGGTTTGCAGGAGGTTGTGGTAATTTCCTCTTTCTCCCAGATAAAAGAAATGCAGAGTAAGAGAAGTTCCTTGGCCACTGCTGGGTGGACACTTTGAATATCTCATTTAATTTACTAGATAATGATCACATTTATGGAACAGCTTGTTTCAATTTTCTCATTATCACTAACTGAGATGATAGCTTGTTTAATCCACTTCTGCACCACTTCACAGACAATGAGAAATGTGGGAAGGAAAGTCATTCACAAGAGCACGTGGAGCCCTGGTGTAAGCAGGCTGGTACAGAGGAACCTTCAGTGTGAAAGCCTCAGGTTTCTGATGAAGGTCACTAATAGGAAGCCATATGGAACTGAGTAATTTTGCAGGACCTGTGCTGTTGTCCTTTCAGGACTCAGGTCATGCTGGAGTTCAGTGGCTGAACCAGATGCCAAAGCTTTTTCTGTGAGACAGTAAGAAGCCTGTGCTGTTAAAAGACTGATATATTGTCTGCCAAGAGGACTGAATTAAATGATGAATGAGATCAGAGATGAATTTGCTCTAATACTAATACGTTATATGTAAGAGCACAGAGTGTTTCCGCTGATTCTGAAAGAAATTTAATCCTCTGCCACTGAGAAGGAAATGGGCTTGTAAGTCTGAGGAAGGAATGCATCATAATCCCAGGAGAATTAGGCAGTGCTTTCTTGGCACTGGAAATCTGGCAGGATGTTGAAGTGGAACAGGAGCAGGTTTAGCCAGTAGATTCCAGCAATGGCAAGTGGGGTGAAGGACACCTGTGGTCTCTTGGCTGTCCCTGGGCTGTTGTGTCTGTTTCCATATCCTTACCCATATAACAGTAGCAAGATTAATTATCCAGAGTTTTCACATGGAAGAGAGCAAGATCTCAAGCTGCTAAACCACCTCCTTCCCTGATCACAGGGCATGTAAAGCCCTACCATGGGGCAGGATGGGATCCCAGCTTCACTGTCAGCCATGGAGGAGAATCACCTGATGGCCCAAAGGGAACTGCCTGAGAGCTCTGATATCTTCTCTTGATTTTTCCAGTGTGACAAACCAACCAACCAACCAACCAACCCACCAGCAGTCCAAAGCAGAGCAGGAAGAATGGGACTGAAGGGTTTTATTTACCTTCACATATTTTTGAAGGCTTTTGCAGACCCTTGAAGCATAAAGTAAAATTATCCCTCTTATTTCAGTTGGCTTCTGCAGAAGGAGGTACACAGGAGGGGCCTGAAGTTTTCAGACACTGAGCTGTGTTCAGTGGTCTCTCCCTAGAATCTTCTGGAGAAGTCAAATGAAAAGCCAAGGTGTGCATTGCAAGGGACTTGTTTTTCCAAATAGAAATTATAAGAGGAGGAGAAAAGCCGTGTTTTCAAAAGCAAGGAACTCTTTGGACTCCAGTCGTAAATCAGACTTCCCTGCATCCATTATATAAAATATCTGCTTGACCTGTAGCTGTTTAGGAATGATTCTTTAAATATTCTTTTGAGCACCAGTGTCAGAGCTCCATCTAAAAAGTCCTTTATAATGGGCTGTTCTGCCTTCAGCTCCTACTCATTTTATGCTAATTGCTGACAAGTCATAATTTTCCAGTAAACCACTCCAAATAAGCTCCATGAAGATATTAAGGATACAATAAGTCTTTGAGCAGCCACCGAGACTGAGACATGAAAAGCTAAAGGCATTTCCTTTTGGGATTTGACCTCCTGATGTACTGCTTGTCTTCCAGGCAACAGGCACAAATTCTGTGTGTGGATGGTTGGTTTCTAATCCCCAGATCACAGTGATGAGTTGAGCTGCTGCCTACAGGATTGGCTGCATTGGGATGGGAGTGCCCAGGTTGCAATTCCTGCCCTGACTTAGGGGAATGAGGTGCCCAGATCCCACCAGCTCTGGGAGCAGGCAGTGCCATATTCACTGAGGGTTTCTGGAATCCAAGCTGTCACCTCTGGAACTGCCTCTGCACTTCTGCTCCAGCCCCAGGGAGGGGTGGCTGTGAGTTGTGTGACATGGAGGGGTGGCCAGGGTGCACTGATGACCAGGGGAAGGGTCAGACAGGACTGGGGGCCCCACTGCTGCTTGAGGAAAGAGCCTGGCTGCAGGCAGGCCCAGGAAGGGAAGAGCCAGGAGGAACTTCTGGCCAGACCACCTAAGCTAAGGAATAAATCCTCCTGTGCATTTAGCCCTGCAGACACACATCTGCTGTCCAGTGGTGAGCGGGGGAAATTCTACAGAGTGAGCTCGTTCCAGGAAGCTTTAGTCTCATTAGTTTTTGGAGGAAACCCAGGAAAAATTCCATTGGAAAGCTGAAAGCTATTATGGCAGGATAGCTGCTAAGTGACTCGGTATTTGCCCTTGGAGACCAGCTCTCCCAACTTTTTGAAAAATTGTATAATCTGATTCTCTGGTTTCATGTCACTGCAGGCCCAGTGTGGTGTTTTCTACAGAATGATCATGATGTTCAACATCTGCCATTGTATTTCTGTTCTTTTTTTATGGGTAGAACAAGAAGGAAAATTAGACAGAAAATGCTAAAAATGTAAAGATTCTTACTGACTTGCTTCTCCTTGGAGTCCAGTAAGTTGTGGAACACTGTAGAATTTTCAGTCCTTTCAGTTACTTTATTAAGTAACTCCAAGTATCACTTATGGGTGTTTAAAGAGAGGAAAATGGGATTTTTCCTGTCTGCCAATTAATTTATTGTGATTAGCACACAATCTTCAGGGCATCACCACTACCTGTGGGCCTCTCCTTCTTCCTCTGCTTACCACCACATTTGTCTGATGTATCTGTGGAATGTTAACTTGGGCCATTGTCCCCACCTGGAGATGACATTTGTTGACACCTTGTCTGGAACAAGCTGAGGATGTGTTTGGGAGTAGATGTTGAAGTGTGAGGGAACAGCCAAGCTAGGACTTCAAGGGAAAGAGGCAAGTAATCAATTCCTATAAATAGCTGAGCTCATGGTGGGGTTGAACTGGTTTAGGAGCTGATGAATTTGGTTCATTCCTTTGGTTTTGAATGGACAGGCTGTGCTGCTGTGCACAAGCTCTGAGCATCTCTGATTTGCAGGGAAGGTTCAATTGTCCATTTGGGACCAGGGCTGGCACTGGTTGTGGCTGGAAGAGGATGAGGGGACCCAAACAAGTGGTTTCTGCTACTCAAAGTGACCATGCAGTATCGCTCCTCCACCTGCAGTGCCCTGCTCCATGTGCTGCCTGGTGAAGGCTTTAGGAGGGACCTGCCAAGGTCTCCACACAGCTCTGATGTCTGCCCCAAATCTGTGAGCTTGGGCTGAGTCACCCCCGGGCAGGTCCTGACAGAAAATCCCTGTGACTCAGGAGCTCTCAGGAACACAGAGGCTAGGAAGAGCCACCAAACAAGGGAGGATTCTCCTTGCAACCCCGGTGCTGATCCTGATCTGCCTGGGGGCAAACAGGACATTCAGACATGCTCGTAGGCTTAGGGAGGGAAAAGAGTGAATAGAAAACAGGAGAAAAGGATGAGAGTAGGGATGGAAGGACAAAAGCCATTTTGGTCTGGCAGGCTCTACAGCTGCCTCAACCATCATCCCTGTCACACAAAAGAGGCTTCAGTGCTCACCAGAAAACTGATGAAAGGTGGAAATGCAGAAAGCAGAGGTTGGAAAGCTTTGTTCAACACTGCTGAGCTGTGCCCAACACCAGTGTTTTCTGCTTCAGAAGAGAGTGTCCAGTGTTGGGAGAGCAGTGCTGAGGCTCAGCCTGTGCCGTGGGGGACATTCTGGAGAGCAGAGGGGCTGGGTTTGGGGCAGGAACCAAGGATCTGGGCAGGGTACACACCATGGGATGTTAGAGGCCATGGCCATCACCAGGAGGCAGCTGATGCTGCTTCTGGTCAAAGAACGAGACAAAATGAAACTGTGGTGGCCTGAAATGGCCGTGTCCCCTATGATGTGAGTGGGTGAAGGCCAGCCTGCACTTCCCAAAAAATGTTACGTTGTGGTGTCATTAGCAGGCTAGGCAGCAAAGCTAAGGATTAGTCCTTTGAAGTTCCCAGCCCTCTCCCACTCTGCTGTCTTGTGCTTGGGGCTGTTTGAGGCCAAACAGTGTCTCTGTGCTCGCAAGGAGCTGTCACGCTGTCAGGAGCTAGTTAGAACTGACAGATAATGCTTGATTTTACATTATAACCCATTTTCTTCCCCCCACACCAACTGTACACGTCTCTTCATGCCCAGGCTGTGTCATTTCCGTTTGTTTCCAGCTCTTACATCTCTTTGTGGCTGGGCTCTCCTCCTCCCTGCCTGCAGAGCACACGTGAGGCTGGGCTGTGCCTGGAGCTGTGCAGACTTGCAGGGCTGTGATTCCAAGCTCCCTGCTCACCAGGAGGGCACAGGGAAGGAATGGCACAGGCTGGGCTGGGTGGCACCGGGCCAAGCAGGAGGCAAAGCCAACAGCTTGCCACTGCTCCCACAGTAGGTGTGGTATCGTTAACAGCAAAGGTCTAGGAACAAATGAGTAATCTCCCTTTCAGCCTCAGTAATCTTGTCTTTCATAATTAAAAAAAAAAAAAAATTAGAGTCCCTTTGTGCTCCATTGCTGCGTCCTGCAGGCCACTGAATATCTCACTGCTGAACCAGATAATCTTTGAGGTCCCTTTCAACCCAAACCAGTCCAGGATTCAATATAGCCCTACCATCAGTGTGGCTCCAGCTGAATCTAAACCCACCCTGTGCTCACAAGTGTTGTCCATCAAACAGCAGGGGTGTCCTGAGGTGCCATCAGGCACAGGAAGCCCAAGGGGGAGATTGATGCTCAGTTCAAATCCCCTGAGCCCCAGTCAAGAGCTTTTAAATATCTGACCACTCTTTCTCACCTGACCTGGAAAAGCAGCAAAGCAACTTGTCCAGTGTTAAACACAACAGTAGTTTTGCTTTGATTAGCAAAGCCTGTGACCACCAGATGCATTCATTTCAAGGTGTCCCAATTTTAAGAAGATAAAAGTAAAACTTATTCCATTAAAATAATTTGGCAATTCATTTAAATCTTCCAGGAGTAAAGGCCAAGCTGAACAGCTTGTTTTAAAAAAAGAGTTGTAAAAGTACAAGGATTTTTTTTTTTCCTTCAGGGAAAAAAACCCCACCATTTTCAGATTACTGTGACAAGTTTTTATGTATTTATCTTTTCCTTCCCCATTGATGTGTTGGAGATAACTAATAAGCTGGTAAGGCTGATTATAATAGATCCAAAAATAAGACTCAGAGAGATTCCCCACAGCCCATATCCGACAGGTCCTGTCACTTGGATGCATTTGTGAAAAGCTGGTTTGTCTCTGAGATGACAGATGCTTTGATGAGCTAATCATCTCATTTCCGTGAGCTGCACATCTGTAAAAACAAAAGGGGATGAGACTGAACAAGTGACTAAGCCCTGCTCTTGTTTGCATTGTTTCATTGCTGTTTTTGGAGTGGGGCTGCCATGGAGCTGCCGTGCCCCATGCCAGCTGACAGGTGACGTGGCATGTTCTATTTTGAGCAGATCACTGCTCCCTGGGGTTCTGCTCACCACAAAGCCCACAAGAGGGTTTTTTTGCCCACACCCTGGTGGTCTGTGACACCCCAGGAGCAACCAGCCTTGGCCCAGCCAGCCTCTCATCTGGTGAATGTGTAGCTCCAGCTCAGGAGGCAGGTGGAAAGTGCAAAGCTGAGGAGGGGACAGCCATGCAGAGGCTCCTGGGGGTGACAGATGCTCTTCTCCACTTCCTGCACCTGCGGCCAGTTCATCCCCACTGCTGGGGCTCCACAAAGGCCACAAGCAGCAAGAGGGTCCTCCTTGTGCTCACCATGTGTGGAGCAAGACCCTGCCACAGCTCTTCTGCCAGGGCCATCAATTTTGTGAGGTCACCTGCTGCAGGAGGCAGTAGCTCTCTCATCCATGTTCTCTTGGGCAGAAGCTGGAAGCTCCACAGGTGGTTTCCTGCCTCTGTTATTGCCAAGCCACCATTTCCCATTATTTTTTCAGTGTTTGTGCTCAGCAGCCAGCGAGGTACAAAGATGAACAATCTCTCTGAGGCTTTCTATACATTTTCCGGGCTTTTTCTTCGCAGAGTGGCATCTTTAAACTGAAGCCCCAAGGGTTCTGAGTTCCCATGGGCTGCAGAGGAGCTAGGGGCAGTTCAGTGGCTCAGTCCTGATGCTGAAAGTCCTCACATCCATCCTGTGCATCAAACCCTCCAGGCCCTGTATCCATCCTGGAGAAGGGTGCAAACAAATAAATTTAGTGTGTGGTAACTAATTTACCTTTGCTGTCCATCTCCAGTTAATTTAGATGAAATTTGCTGTATTTACCTTACCAGTCATGTTTTCCTGGTTTTCCTCTTTAATTTTGTGGTCCTAAGTTTCATTCCTTTGTTTCAGTGTTTTCTAGATTAATTTTATAACAAAATAAATTGTAACTATGTCAATCTACCAGTATGATTATCTGAATCAGGAAGTTTGTTTTTTCTTTAGGTTTTTTTTGTGCAACAGAGCTGTGATGAAGGAGGAGCAGATAAAGATCCTTGAGAGGGGAATATGCCCAGCAACTGAGGCTGAAAATCCTCAGAAGTTTGTTTCCTTTTTTTCAGTTCAAACATGAATTTATGAGAAGGACACACTGTATGTCCCCCACCTCCGCCTGTCCAGAGCCATTTATTTCAAAGCAAGAAGGGTTTTTTCGCTCTGAAGTGGAAGTTTAAAAGGAAATTATCAGGTACTTTCTAAACCAGTTTTGCATCTTTGTTGCTGTTTTATCTGTAGTGATTTGAAATGCTGGGGGTGGAACTCTTTTTGATGGAATGCCAGCAGAAAAATAAAGCCCAACTTTAACCCTTGGGCTCCTCTTGTCATAGTTTTGTACCTCAGGATCGTCTTCTGTGGACTGAGAAACTTCCTTGCACTTCTCTGGCAGATGTGAAGGGAATTCAGGATGAGTGTGTCTTTGACAGTGGACACAGCTCTGAGGGTGTGTTTGCAGGGCCAGGGTGGTGTGAAGGGAGCTGGCAGAGCTCATGGGGTGCAGCCTGTGGGTCTGTGGCCATTCTCTCCCTGCTCTGCCTTTGCTGGTGCTTTGGGCTGTGTTTTCCTTTGCTGGGGGTTGCAGAGGAGCAAGAGGAGCTCGTGCTGTCCTTACTCAGATGTTTCCAGGCTGAAAATTCAGCACTTATTCATTAGCCAAGGATCCTGGGATGTGGTGCTGGTACAGGACTATCCCAATCCACAAAAATGAGTTGCATGGTGAGCAACCAGCCTTGGTGAGTCTCCTCCCTCCATGTTCGTGGATCAGCCCTGGAACATCACTCAGTGATGGCTTTGTCTAAGCAAGTGGTTCCTGTTCCTTTTTTTTTTTTCTTTTTTTTTCTTTCTTTTTTTCCTTTTTTCTTCTTCTGTCTTAGTTAAATGTATTAACATCAGAGCATGGAAACTATACCGTGGGCTAATGCTGCTCCCAGGCAAGAGTTAAAGCACGGCCATTCCCCTTTTCTATTTCCTTACTTACAGCTTCAGACCTCAGCATCTATCAAAATAGATGCTGGAGCCAAAAGCTAACAAAGGTGGAAATGATCTCTGCAGGGCAGGCTGCTGCTTCCTGTGATCTGGTCTCAGGCCAAGCAGACACAGCTCCAGCTTCAGCCCCTGCTTGTGCTGGAGATGTTTGCAAAGAGCTGCCACTGTCCCCAAGGCTGGAGCAGCCCAGGGATCTGTCTGTGCAACATGAAAACAAAACCAGGAAAGAGCAGATGTCCTACCTAGAAGTGTGGTTTGAACTGAATATGCGTGAAAGGATGTTAGGATAAAAGGATATGCATAAAAGGATGTGGGTTGTAAGGGTCACCTGTCCCCTGGGAACCAACTTTAGCTTACAGAGGAGTGTGGTAGGGAGGTAAAAGTCTGGAGGAACAGGAGTTTAGTGGAGTTACATCTGAGCTGCAGAAATGCAGGGAAAGGCAGCTACTTCTGATCCCTGAGGTGTGTGATGGGAGAATCCCAGCCCCTGGAACCTTATTTAAGGACAGTGGGGGTTGCTGGGGGTTAGAAATTCAGGTTTTGTGCATACAAGTGTTTGCACTGAGAAGAGAAGCAGAGTGTTCTCAATGTCCAGAGCACCTGAAGGGCAGGTATATAGGTCTCCCATGTCATTGCATCTGTAAAGGGTTTGATATTGACAGAATTTTACTTATTGCTGTTGCCCTATTGCAGTTAAGATCTCCCTGAGTTTGAAAAGTGCTTTGAGATCTTAAGATGGATTGGTCTTTCTAGAAAGACAAAGCATTGCTATATTCACCCTCTTTTTCAAACCTTTTATTATAATTGCTCTCTGTGAACACCAAATTCATGGGGAAAAAAAAAGTATAAAGCATTAAAAAGTCATTGCTGTCTGTCTCTTTTCCCCCACAGATTGCTGAAGTTTCTCAATTTTGTACTCAGTTTCCATCACTTGGGAGACACATACATCAAGCCAATAGGATCCATAAATATTCTTAATCCCATTTTGCTGGCAATTTTTTCTTGCTTTAATCTAATGCAAATGGGATCCCAACTCACATGAGAAGCCACGCTTCTGCCTGGCTGCCTTGGCAGCAATGCCCCCCCTAAATGAATCACACTTATTTCATGTTTACATGATCTCTAGACTCTGAAACCCTTCAAAGGCACCCCATAATACACCCTCAGCTTCTACCAGTTTGCAGGCACTGGAGGAAATACTGGAGGCTGTTCAGAACAACAGCCTCAAGGCAGGGATCGGGGTGTACTGGAGACTCATCTGGCAGTGCCAAGAAAAGGAAACTCTGAGTTTTGGGAGGGTTTCTCAAGCACTGCCTGGCACCGTGGGCGTGGGGGGCTGGCAGTGGTGTGAGGGTTGCAGAAGGGGGCTCAGCCAGGATTCAGCTGCAGCTCCCAGCCCTGAGAGGAGCTGTTTCCTCGGGGTGCTCCCCAAAGGTGTGCTCCTGTTCCCTGCGTGGCAGGACATGTCACCCTCGTTCTCTCCCCAGCGTCACTCAGATCTGGGGCTGCTGATTTGCTTCTGGGAGCGCTGCCATGCCTCGGGGTGCCTGACGAGAGGATTATTTCTGTTCTTTGCAGAAGACACTGTTTTCCAAATGGATCATAAAAAGAAAAAATGTGCTCGTAGGTGTTGAAAGAGCAAATGCTTTTGCATTTGACTGCACTGTGCTTTTTCTGGTTTCTCTGCTCCTTGGAAGCAAACAGAGGCTTTCATCAGGGTTTTAAATTCTGGGTCCTGGGCTGGCTTTGTCCACATAAGTGAAGTGAGGACTGTGATTTTGAGGGGCAGGCAATTGAAGCAGTGTACACTGATTCACAAAACAGACCTTCTCAGGCACCCTCTGCTCTCTCAGCCAAGTTTTGCCTTTTACATTTTCCCGGGGTCTTTTTGGTTTTGGTGTGGAGGCATTCATGCTCTCACACCCCCCCTAGGGGGGTTCTAGAGTTCCACTAGGGCAGCAGCTGTGCTTGGTTTGAAGCTCATTTATCTGTTCTCAGGAAGATGCTGGTGAATCCCTCTGCAGTATTCTGGGGCAGCCTGATATGCCATGTCCTGGTAAATCCTGTTGTTCTGCATTGAAATGCCTTTGCTGCACAAAAAAATCACATCCTCAAGGGAGGTATTTGGCAACACAGGAGAACTGCAGAAGGTTGTGGAAGCAATGGTCACCTAAAGCATCAGGTACTGCTCACAGCAAACCCTCTTGGCTCCAAACCTTTTCTAGCCAGTTTGGGGTTTTTTTCTTAAAAGGGATTTTAGAATTTGATGCCTGAATAATTGCTGTGAAAAGTTTTGTGCTTTCCGCAGCACTTTTGAATTGTGCAGGAAAAGGAAAAGCCTGAAATCTGTTCTATTATATTTTGTGAATGGCCTCGATATTCTCAGGATAGGGAGTCAATCTTCCAGGCACTTCTGAAAGTGGTGGTAACTTGCTGATTTTCTGGCAGTGACATTTGGTGTCTCCCAGAGGGCTCAGACACACAGTGATACCCTCCTGCCCATGGTGCTCTCATCACCTGCTCTTTCTCTGCTCTGTGCTACCAGAGACCTCCTGGACCCATCCATGCCTGTCCTGGAGGTTGCTTCTGGTGCATGCTTTTTTCCATGCCTCTGGCTTTTAGCTTGGGTTTCTCCAAGTGCTTCCCATGAAGTCCTTGACATTTCCTTATACACTGATTTTGAAGGATTATGGCCCTGGTTTTCTGCACTGTAATGTTTGCATCCATTTGGAGATTTGTTTGTTAGCAGCTCCCTGTGGCTGGCCTGCTCTCCTACACCAGCAGGGTTCTCCTCAGCCACCAAATGTGCTGGTGTGTCATGAAATCCTTCCCCTGACTCATCCTTCTGATCCTTTAAACTGCCCACTCCAAAAGCACACTGTAGGCTGGGGAGAGGAGCTCACCCGGGATGAGCTGTGCTGATGCCTCCATCCAAACCTCTCTGAAGCTTCTGGAAAGGAGATAGTAGGGACTGGGACATGAGCTTGTGTCTTGTCTGGATGCTGAGGAAAAGTCCTGAATCTGCTGAACCAGAGAGGTCTTTACCTTCTCATGCTGGGGAGTGTCTGGGGCAAGGCTGGGTCTGATGGTCAGACACTGTTCTCTGCTGATGGTGGTTTAGATATGGTGATAGCTCCTCTTTCTCCTCACAAAAAGGAGCTTTTTGTGAGGTCAACAAAACCAGCTTTTCATGGGCAATTTTCACACAGTGCAGAAGGAGGCTGTGGGGCTGCAGCTGGGGATGTCCCTCCCATCACAAGCTGAGTCCTCACCAGGTACTCTGGAGGCCGAGCTGGCACTCAGTGAATGGCCACAAGGAAATCAACAGCATCCTCTGCCACTGCATATGCACGGTTATCAAATATTTCCTGCTATTAAAACCCCACAGAAATGGAAACAGCAGCTTCAGGGAAATTTTTCTCTCCATCATCTCATTTAGCAAGCATCTGAGCTCTGGTTGCAGGGTCCATCTCTGGAGCAACCTTCCTAGGTGGGTGGACATTGTCTCTTTTCCCTGTGAATTCTTCGTGGCACTGTTGATCTCCTGACTTAAATTTTTGGTGCAATTAAGAGAAGCAGTGTCATCAAACTGCCTGTGCAGGACAGTGATGATCAGTGACAGCCTGAATGTGTCACATCAGCAACTTCCAATGAGGTGTTTGCTACCTCCACAGAAGTTATTTGCAGACAGTTTTAGTTACTCTTTGAGTTGCCCAAAGGGGAAGGAGTTGTTCAAAAATTAAAGAGGTCAGTGGGGCCTGCAGAGATTGCCTCTTATTTCTGTGTGGTCCTGGGAAGTCCCACTTTCCCAGCCTGTGAAAAGCAGGATGTTCTTACCTGGTGGAGGTGGGAAGTGTATTGAGATGTGCAGCACAAGTGTGGCAGAGAGAAAGGTGAACAGGCCCAGTGCTCTGCATGAGCCTAAATCACCTGGGGCAGAGACTGAGCAGAGCTGCCACTCCTGGAGAGGGCAGGACACAGCTGAGATGCTCCTTGCTCCAAAACAAAGCCAAAGGGGAATGCACCAAGCAGGCAGCCATCACTAGGAAACAACACAGTGCCTGCATGGAGGCATGTGTCAGGTGGGAGACATGAGTGACAAAGGAGCCTTGAAAGAAATGTTATTACTGGTGGTTGTGTGTCTGTTTGTTTTATTTACCCTTCAAACAATGTATTTGATTTTTTTGTTTCATTTTCAATACTTTTCGAGCCCAGCTTCAAAGTGACCTCTTGAGGTAATGGTTCAGGTAATTCCTGGCGGAGAACAATTTTTGAGTAAAAGCTGGAGCCCCACAGTGAGGCCTGGAAATATAAAGCCATCACTTCATTTTCCCCAGGTACCTGCGTGCCTGGAATACATCCTCCTTATACTCCTTTGTTTGAACTCTAGAATGGGTGACAGAGTTATTAATTAAAACTCTGGCATGCACAAGGTTTGGAAAGGGAACAAGAAATGCAAAAAAGCAGTGATTTCCTCCTCCTCCTCCTCTCCCTCCCCTGCAACTTATTCTATTCTTGGATTTCCATGTGATATCTTGTCCTGCAAATAAAAAACCCAACCCACCTCCCTCATCCAGACTTACTTTGGGGAGGTTCTTGGGAACACCTTTTGCTTTGAACTGAATCATTGCTTTATTTCCTGGGTCTGAAGGCACCAGCAGAGACCCACTCACCTGTTCCTTGGATCAGGGGTATTGGCACTCTGCAAATATAACACAGAAATCCACGTAGGCAGTAAACCCCTGCTCTGGGGGTGTGAGGGAAGTTCACACAAACACCTTTTTCTTTGGGTTCACAGCCTTTTTTGAGTCAATGGTGGCCACTTATGCTGCCTCCATCTAGGTCAGGCTCCTGAAGTGGAAAGATGTAGAGCAAATTACAGTAAAATCAAGGATCCACTGTGGTCATCTCCTCTAGACAAAAGCTCAGGGCCCAGTATCCAGTCTGGCATTCTCCAATGCTCTGCATGCCACAGAAAACCCTTTTTGTAACCTTCTTGCTGCTGCTCCCCATTGCTAAAGAAAACTGCTCTCCTTTACTGGCCTGGGTGCTGCAAGGAAAACTTCATTGTCAGTAGGGATGTCATTTTAAAAAATGAATGCATTAAAAATGTTTCCTTCCTCTACAATAATGATAATTTTTTAGCTTCCTGCAGTGGAACATTTTCTTAATTGAATTCCTAATACACTGAACATCTCTAAAAAGCATGAATGGCAATTTCATCTTGCAGGCTGCATTCTCCTAAGGGACACCCTTTGGGGACTGTTCATGACACAAACACCTTTTTTCCCTCTCAGGCCAAGGTTTTAACAGCAGCCTTTGCTCACCCATCCTTGTTCTCAGTGTGCTGGGTCCTTTGTTGGAGGTGAGCTTCTGTGTGTGTCCCAGGGTACAGCTACAGCTCTGCAAGAGCCACACCAGCACTGGGCTGCCCCTCCAGCAGGTTCAGCAAATCTTCTCCTGCTCATATGAGCACCAATCCTGCCAAGGACCTGCTTGCACCAGATGAGTTCTGCACCATTCCCGTGCCAGGTGTGACCTGACACTGGCAGGACTCCTGATGGGGGGCCTGCTACCCCTTGCTCTCCATCCCAAAGTGCATCCAGAGACATCTCAGATTGTTTTGGGTGCTTAGGAGCTTTGCAGAGTTAGTAGAAGTGTGTTGGGTGGTGTTACAGTTGCATTGTCTCATTGGAAATAAGGTGAAGGGAAAGAGAGAGGGGAAAGCAAAGGGAGGATGGGAATGTGCAGAACTGCCCAAGAGATCATGTGCCATGTGCTGGGTCATTTCCTCTGGCAGAGGTTTTTCCATGATTACTTTGTAATTTTACTTTGTAATTTTACTTTGTACCCATCATTTTGTGACTACAGATGAAGCATTTTCATTTGAAAAGTTATTCCTTAGGTCTGGCAGAAAGATGACAAATGTGGTGGGGAGGAGGAAACCAGAAAAAGCCCTGGGAATTTATCTCCTCATGGGGACCCCTGAATTCTTCCCTCTCCTCTGAAGGTCAGTGTCTATCCTGAGCTCAGCTGCACCACAGATCCAGCAGAACATCCCTCTCCTGGTATCCAGCTTCATTATGGTCCTGTTATCTCCTCCCTCCCAGGACAATTGTACTGCTGAGGGATGGGAGCCCCACAGGCAAAAACCTCCTGGGCATGAGAGAGTGCTGGTGGAAAGCTGTTTGTGTGCAGTGGGAAGATGCCTACCCCAAAATCACCCTGCAATCTTCCACTGTGATCCACTCTAAGTGTGGCAGCAGGCAGATCAAACCTGCTGGTACCAGAGAACAGTTTTTTACCCCTAAAAAATGATTGGGTGCAGCTGTTTAGACATACAGCACTGATTATCTACATTTCACACCAGGTCTGTGGGCCTAAGGGTGTGCAAGAGCACCTTGAACTCCCAGGGCTCAACACCTCTGCCATTACAATAAGTTCTACCAGGAAGTGACTGGACCATTTCACTCTTCAGTGGTGATTTTGCAGAAAATGCACTGTACTGAGGATGATTTTCTGTTTGGAATAGCACAGGAACGCTCTCCTGAAACACTGAACATGCCTGGTATTTTTAACTTAAAATGGCTGCTCAAACTACAAGGAAGAGTGTAGGTAATTAAGCCCCTGATCACTTAAAATTAGAGCATTTGGGTCAGAGAACACAGCCCAAATCAATGAGAGCACAGCACTTAGCTAAAGGCATCTCTAAAAACATGTGCTATGGAGTGGAAGAAAGGTCCAGAGACCTTTCAGCTCCCATCTACAGAACAAAACTGTCACCTTTTGTGGCAATTTTAATATTTTTCTGGTGACTTTGATTTGCTGTGTTGAAGAAACAAGAGATAACCAAACACCAAATCATCTCTAGCTCCAGAGTTGTATTTTCCAGCTGCCCCCCTTTTCCCATGTCACATGTATGGAGTGCAAGACACATTTTACTCAATGCCAGAGCAGACCAAAAGCTCTCAGTATGTTTTATATTTGTGTTCAGTTAGTAATTTAGATTAAAAAATGTACAGAGAGGTGGTGACTACAGCTCAGCCAGGTCTCTTTTCCCTACACTGGTCTGTAGGAAAAGCTAAGCAACCTGTTATGGGTGTCAGAGGAATAAATCTCTTATCTCAAAGGGCTGATCCATAAAGAATTGATGATTCAAGCCCTGCTCTCAGACAGGTCGTTTTTGCTACAAAATGTAAATGTTTTATCAGCATCAGAACATCCCATGGACTTACTGAGCCTACAAGAAGCCCCAGGTCATCAGGCCAAGCTTCTGAAATTAAAGGGAAAGCCCAAAGAGAGTCTCAGTGTCACAGGCAGGGGTCCAGCATTAAAATAATAATTAAAAAAATAATTTAAAAAAAGGAAAACACATTAAAAAAGAAGTCTGCAGCTGAGAATTTTCAGCGTGATCAAACCCCCTGAACCAGAGAAAGAGACTGACATGACTCTTAACTCCAGTTCTCTGGCTCAGACCCTAAATAGTTGAGGTCAAATTATTAATGGAGAAGGTGAGTGACAGATTCCAGATTTTCAAGTCAGGCTGCCTCCTGACATTTTCTGTCTGTAAAAATAAGTAGCCTTTCTCTACTTCTAACAAAAATCTCTTCCCTGGCTCTCCTTGACGGTTTCCTCTCCTGTCTCCACCTCCAGAGATGTCTGAACAGTATAATTTCCTTTTATTTTTAGCCATCTTTCATAATTGAAAGTATCTCCGTGTCAAACAGCAAACGTTCCCATGAATTCCTCAGGAGGCACTTAGAGCAAGGCATTTATGAAAATGAAACATTTGATGGGCCTTTATACCTGTGACCTTGGTGACACCAGCACGTCTCAGTGACACGATTTTCATGGCATCAGGATGGATGGGCACGAGGCTTTCATCTCCCCAGCTTCTCTGGTGCTTCTCTTTTGGGGTGAGCCCTGCATCCAGCCTGAGGGGTCTGTCAGGCAGTGGCAGGTGAGCTTTGGGAAGCAGTGGCTGCTCCTGCCCCCAGAGCTTCCAGTTCTTCCTGCTGAGGACCCCTGGGGCAAAGCTGATGTTTCTCACTTTTCAGAGCACACAGGGTGACTGCAACGCTCTCCAGAGATCCAGACACATTCACAAGCAGCTTTTCATCTCACCTCTGCTGAGAATCACTTGGAATCAGATCCAGAGTCCCACCAGCTCCTCTGCTGCTCTTGCACAGTAGCCAGAGCAGATGCCCCTGGAAAAAGATGACACAGGAGCTCCTTCAGGTCTCCTGCATGCATGCTGCCCACACACAAATTGGCACTCAGGATCTTTCTGAGGCACCATTTTTGCCTTTGTATTTAATAATCTTTGAAGGATTTTTCATGTCTGGATTATCTCACCCTTTCTCAGGCCTATTCTGTGCTCCCATTTTGATGCTCAGGGAGACAGACCCTGCTCCTGCTCATCCTCAGCAGCTCAGCTGGATTTTTGTCCCAACCTGAGGAGCTGCAGCAAGAGCAGCTCAAAGGAAGTGGAGGAGCAGAAACAGCCCCTGCATGGCCCACAGTGAGGCAGGAGTTGATTCAGTTTAATGTACCCACTAAAACCCACCCTGAGGATCCAAGGTTTTAATTGCATCCACTTCACAAATCAAGCTCTCTCTAATCAAACTCTCCTGTTGTGACTCACCCTAGCCCAGAGCCAGCTGCTGTGGAGATAAAGGAGACAAACCTCAGTTCTCTCTGCCCTTTCTCCCTTCCTAGCCAGTCAATAACATCTCTTTCCTATGTGCCCCCTTCTAGGCTGCCTCCCCTCACCCCCCACGTGTCACTGTTCTGTCCCCTGCCACCTCCCAGGAGGAAAAGGTGCAAGGAACCCTCTTTTGTCCTTGAAGTCAAGGAGGCTCCTAATGAGTACATGGACATCAGCCCTGGGGGGTTCTCCTGTGCTGCCCGTGTCAGCCCCTCAGGTTTTCTGTTGCTGAAGCTGTGGAGGAGAGTTTTCAGCACCCTGAGTCTGTCTGGGAACCATAACACCGCTGGAATTTATGAATCATAATGAATCACACTGCCAGGTACAGGGAGGATTATCCCTGTGTGATCTAATCACTCCCGGACGTTTAATCACCTTTGGTGGGTTCTGAGCACGTTGCATGGCAAGCAACAGAGCTGACCTTTTAAGGTGAAACCACAGAAAGGTGTTTCTCTCACAGATCTTCCTTTGCCTGGCTTGTTCAGCTCCTGTGAGCAGCAGGAGCTCCTGGCCTGGTGGGGCAGGAAGGAATGCTGCCCCTCAAGTGTTGTCCCACTTCAGAGCAATTTCCCACTGGGATTTCTGCAGCGATTTCAACACCAAGGAAAGGAACTGAGTCTGAATTTTGCAAGGGGCCATAGACACTCAGAAGCCAACGTGGTCCCCCAAGAAGCCTGGAAAGGTTCTGCCATCCCAGGAGAGGCATCACCGAGCCTGACCTGTGACTGTGACCCAGCCCCATAGTGTGTGTGGGTGTGAGCTGTGTGGGGTCAGGGCTGCCAAACCCCTGCCATTTGTGCATCCTTCCTTCACTCAAATCCCAAGGGAAACCTTTTTCCCCTGTGAAGAGCTGCCTCTGTCAAGAAAACATGAATTATGAAGATAATGAAGTGCCCCTTGCCTGTGTGTGGCAATCCCTTCCTGCTGCCCCCCAGCAGCACAGCAGCTGAGGTGGGTGCCACCAGCACAAGATTCTCAACAGCCTCCTGTGCTAAGCTTAGCTCACCCAACACAGATACATCTGCTGTGTGAGCACAATTGCACTGAACTGCTGAGATAAATTCAAAATAATTGCCTGGGTAACATTCCCCCTTCCAGGGGCGTCTGTGCATGAGCAGGGCTTTTCAGGGTAGCCCCACGCTCTGCCCAGGCACTGGCAGCAACTTTTCCAGGCAGCCAAAGCACAACTGCTGCTCTCAAATGCTTCCCCAGGGCCCTTGGAGGGGTTTCAAGTGAAAAAAAGCAGAACGGCGACATTTTAAATGTTGCCTCCCACACAGTGTCTCTCTTCAGCCTCCGTTGCCACTTGCTGTGGGTTCAGAAGACTCTGGTGGATCAGTCTACCCCCGGAAAACTGTGGGTTTGCTAAAATAGAAGCATTTTTGCAGAAGGCAGTGATTTGGATGAATGTTTTGCCAGCACACGTCTCAGGGACTTGCAATTTGTTTCAGCATTTTGTGTTTTTATTTTATTTTAGATTTAGTTGTCTTGTAGGCAATGCTGCCGAAACAGAATATTTTAATGTTTGTAAATAATTTTGGTGGGAGGGGTGGGGGGGAAACAGTTATTTTCAAATACATTTTGCAATGCCAAGATTCCCTACCCAGCAGTAGTCTCACTTTGCTCTCATCTCACTCTATCAGCTCTGGTTACATAGAAGTTAATGCCACTGGGAAAGGACCTGAATGTCTTTCCCACTAATATGCTTTACTTTCAGGATGGTGAATTATTTAGAATGCTTCCTGTGGCCTTACTCTGTCCCAGGTCACAATCTCCTGTTTTGTTAATGTCAGTCTCATAATCGATTGTTCCTTTTCTGGTAGCAGCTGGCATCTCCTGTCAAGGACCAAGGGGCAGTTGACACCTTCCTGGGTGGTGATGGAGAGCAGGGCAGATGGAGGCTGCTGTGAGGCACCAGCTCAGCTGAAGCTGGGGATGTCCATGACCTTCACAGCCCAGGGTGAGCTGGAGAGAGCAAAGCCAACAGCTGAGCAGAGAATTACACCAGCCAAGCAAGGCAGACCCTGGGGTTGGGGCATCCTACAGGGAAAGGATGGGACAAAACAGGAAAAGCCCTTTCAAGACAACGGGAAGCGTTTGACTTTGAAATGCCTTGGTAAATGCTGTTTTCTGGCACCTGGGAAAACTGCCCAGTAGTTATGGCAGGAAAAAAGAGTAAGGAAATTCCTGCAGCTCTTGGCTCAGCAGAGCAGAATTATTGGAGACTGGAGCCTGCTCAGGACACTGGAGCTAACGCCTCCACCCCTGCAGGAAGTGGGATCTTGGGTGGCCGCAAGTGGTGAGCTTGGGATGTCATTAAAATGCAACTCCTGCAGCAGCACAGAGCCCAGAACTCCCTGTGAGCTGTTTCATCATGCTGCAAACTTTAGAGGGAAGGTGACACCAACTAAATCACCCAGACCACTTCCTGCAGCACCTGTTTTTAACTCACATCTCCTGTCCCAATGGTGGCTATCCCCATGTGCAAAGTGCTGGATCTGCAGCACGCGTTGCCATTGGGATGGATGCAGGAGTAACACAGGAGTAACAGCTGTGCCCTCAGCATGGGCAGAACCAGAGCATGGCCCTGTTCCACACTGGAATGCATTTCTCCAGCACTTGGCCAAGCCTGATGGATGACCACTGCTCCTGGACATGGATGGAAGACAGGCAGAGACCTCTCCTGGGCTGCCTGGAGCCTTCAGTGGGGAGGAGGACTATGACCCTCCCTGCTCACTCCTCAGCTTTCTCTTTCTCAACGGCTTCAGGAAGCTGCAGAGGTTCTGAGATTTTTCTTTTTCCCTTTCTTGAAAGTGTGGCTAAAAATAAAGGGAGTGTTGAAACCAAGCCCAGCCCAGAAAGCAGAGTGTGTAGGTGTGATGCAAACCAACACCTGGGGCTGTGAAGCATCCTGGGGGAGCTGGCACCCATCTGGCAGAAATGTTCTCTCTTTCTCCTCACTCTATCTTTGGCACCCTGTCAAAGAGCACACAAGATGCTGAACCTGAAGTACTCTTGCTTGAAAATGACCTAAACATGTTGTTCTGGTTATGAGGAGAAAAGAACGAGGAGAGGACAACAGTTTTCATTTGTAAAAACCATCTGGGACCCCTGAGCTACTGCTGTGCTCTCTGGTTTTATTTCCTGGCTGAAGGTTTCTAGAGGTGGATGGTAGAAAACAGTGATGGCAGATACCGCTTTGAGGTGGTGGACCAGGATATTTCTGATATTTCTATATATACCTGCCTCTGGCAGGTACAAATAGAGGAGCAGACAAAATGCAGCCCACAGGGGTGAGTTCTTGGACAGGGTCCAATGGAAAGGAGCTCCTTCAAGTGTCATAAAACCATGGAACTTCAGTTTAGAACCTGTAAGGAAGGCTGCTGTGTCTCCTTAATTACAGGTTTTCCATGGCTGTACAACATGGACATGCCAGCCCCACAGTGCCCCCTCACTCACACCCTCACAGCAAGGGTGTGGGCAGGTCTTGGGGTGTGATGGGGAGTCTCCCCTGAAAATGGGGGACTTACAGGGACTTTGTACAGTGAGAAAAGTCATAAAACAGGTGCATGACACTACCACAGACCCTCAGAGGAGGCACATCTGCATCCTGCCAGAGTGGAGGAGACTGGGGCAGGATGGCCATTAACCTGTCAATCCTTAAACAGCCTAAGGACTACAGCTACCATGGATCAAGGGCTGTGGTGGACAAACATGGACTTGGTCATCTCCAATGGGATGGAGATTGGCATTTGGTACAAGGGGAATGTGCCCCTATTTTGTTCAGTAAATTGCTTGGTAATACTGTGATCTTGGAGCAGCTCAGATCCTCCCTTTGAACAGCCAGGAGAGGCTGCATGCAGCCACAGAGATGGGAGAATTACCCTGGGACACAAAAAGGGCCCAGGTTTGGTGGGTACAGGTAGCACAGGTGGGACAGTGCACATACAGGATGAGTGTTGTGAGCTGCATTGGTCTGCAGCAGCCTACACAGGGGCACCTCTCTGGCACAGCATCCCAGCAGCACCCTGAGAGGCAGGAGTTCCCCTCTCCTCCCTGCCTTCTCCATCCCCAACACCTTTGGCAGGACTGGAAAATGGTAGGAAAGTATCCTCCAAGCAAGTCATGAAGGTGGAAGGAGGGCTGTGAAATCCAGGAGCCAAACGGGCTGAGATTCCAGGGGCAACTTCTCAGGGAAGGGCTTCCAGGGACAGCCCAGCTGGTGATGTCTGCGGTCACCAGGCAGAGAAAAAGCCATGAGCGCTGCCAAGACCCTGCATTAATCTGCCCTGCCCTCATTCACGGCCCCTGCTGATGTAAGTGCAGGGCTGGGAGCAGTTTGTTCCCCTCCAGCCCTTTCCTGCTCATCGGGAGGCGGCAGCGAGAGCAGGAGCTGCTCCCACAGAGGGACCCTGCAAATCCTCGCCTGAATGCCTGGACCCGGAGCCGTTTCCCAGGGGGATCGAGGGGGGATTGGATAATTAATCACAGCTTGTCTGGGGGAGGATGAGGAAGTCTGAATAAAGGTGTTAACGGCTCTTAAAGGCTTTCCTGGTTCGCAGAGGGTGCTGCCTCAAACAGATTATCTGGAAATATTATTAGCTGAAGTGGGAAAGGTTGGGGTTTTTTTTTTTCTTCCTCTAGGCTCTTTGCAGCAACCCTAAATCTGCTTGAGTTGAGGAGACAGGTTTTATTGTGCAGGGGGAGGTGGGGGAGAGGTGTTGCCTATCAGTGGGTCAGCAATTAATTGGTTTATCCCTTTCTCACGGTTATTTTCTAACCACCATCGGCTAAAGCCCCGGTGCCCATTTTGTCCCAGCTCAGCAACAAGAACCACAGGGATTTGCACTGGGGGGACCCCAGGCCACGAGATTGGCTTTGCAGGGGCTGCTGGGAGGTGCCTTGTCCTGCCAAGCCTGTTATCTCATCTTAGGAGGAGGATGTGATTAGTGTTTGCTGCCACGGGATGTCAGCTGAGGGATGAGAGCTGTGTGCCAAGAGCAGGAGAGAGCTGCCACGGGTGTGTGGTGAGTGAAAGCAGAGACCTACCCCTTTTGCTCCAAAGGAAACTTCCCTTCAGATGTGTCTGTGGTCCATTAGTTCAGACAAATGCTCTTGTTCAGCCCTGTGCTACCTTCTCTCCTGGCAGAAATGACCCTCAGTGAGAGTGGGCTCTCCTCCATCTGCTGCTGCCATCTGGGAAATAATTTCTGATTAATCCAGCTTTATTGAAATGACACTCCTGTTCACCTGTGGCTTTGTTACCATTCTAGAGCCTGTCCAGGTCAGAAACAGAGGGTGCCATCAAGGCAGAAACCTCATGCCCTGCCAGCTCAGCCCAGCCTTTGCCACCAGCTCTGCTGCAGTGGCTGTGGGGCTGTGCAGGCACAGCTGTGCTAGGCAGTGGGGCTTGCTGTGAGCAGTAATTGCTCTGATGGTGCACTTTGAGCTGAGAAATCACCTTTCAGGCCACAGCAGGGATAGAGAAAGGGCACAGTCTGAAGGATTTCAGTAGCTGTAACTTGGCATCACCCTGGCTCAGAGAGAAGAGCAGAAATTTTGAGTCCTAGGAAGGTGATGGAGTGGGGACTGTGGAACTGCTGGTGCAGGGCAATTCCCTCTCTGAGCCCTCCTGGCCTCCACAAGGTCTGCTGGGCGAGTGGGAGGATCCCTCCATGGGTAAATTTATTTGAAATCACATTGTCCACAGGGAACATTCCCTGTTGCAGTGCTGCTGCTTTTCTTCCTATTTATTTAATAGGAATTAGGCACTCTGAGCAGAGTCCCATGGGCTGCTTTCTTCATGGCTGCACTGATTTCCAACAACTAAGCTAGCCCCAAAGAAAGCCTTATGAAAGCAGCAGATTTCCAGGACTCTGTTTTTCCATTTTAGAAGATTGTTTCTTTCACAAACAAAACACAGAGAGCCCAAATCAGATCCCCATTCTCCACAGGGATCAACCTGCAGGGATGACAGGAGAAACAGAGTGAGTGCCCAGCTCTCCAGACCTCACCTGCAGAACCACAGGTTTCACCAAAACCCTTCAAGCCAGCCCATTCCCTTTCTCTTGACTCAGGGCTGGAAATAATGGCAGCTATGGAGAATCCATCACAAAGAACCAAATAACCCCCAGTGCAGCGCTGCCAGCTCCATGAGCACTTCTCCAGCTGCTGGGAGACTGCAGCAGCACTCCCTGGAGCAGGCAGACACAGGTGGTGCTGGCATGTATCTGGAAACAGCCCAACAGTGACAGGAGGATGAAATTTCTGGTTGTTGGGGCCCTTCTTCTCTGCCATGAGACCTCTCACCAAGCCCTGTCTGTGCTTTCCAGACAGCCCAAAGCCTGCCCCTGGTGGGCCAGGGGCTCTGGGCTCAGTGGTTTGAAGGTAGTGCTGGCAGAGCAGGGAGATAATCTGTGTCCTGAGGTAAAATTGCATTTCCCTCCCAAATGGTCCTTCCCAAAAAGGATTCACAAGGCTATGAAGAGCAGGGGGGATTTGGCTGGCCAGCCTGCAGGGCAGTGCTGGGATGGAGGGGAAGGGAGCAGGCACTGGAGACAGCACATTAACCATGGGAAGGGAATGTTGGCCAGGGGCTCCAGGGAGCCCTGAAAGCAGCAAAAGTTGTTGAGCAGCTCCTATGGGCTCATACTGAACCCAAGAGCTTTGTCCACACCCAGCAGTGTGAGATTGTTATCCAAAGGCTCCTGGAGAGCATGGAGCAGGCAGGAGCCAGGAGAGGGACAGGCTCTGTGATGTTGGACTGGTTACTGTGTTAAGTTAACCCAAAAGCAAAGGGCCAGTGTTTCTGGTCAATGCAAGCTCTGAACTAAGCCAAGCTCTTGCATGTTCAGACATTCCTTCCCTGCTTGTAGGCTGTTTCTGGTATCCCATCTCTCATGGAAATCAGACATGTGGTCAGCACACTGAACCTGCCAGTGCTTGATCAGGCAGATTGATGCTCCAGGAGGAGTAACTGGACCAGGAGCTTGTCACAGGCATCTCCAGCCACATTTCCCCCTGTGCCCTTCACATCCTTCAACCTTTACCTCTGCAAAGCAAGTTGGATTGTAGCCACTGGGACTGAATGCCTGGAGCTGCTGGTCTTGTGTTGCCCACTGCTGTGCTAGATGTGCATGATGTCCATGATGGAGAAGGGACCAGCCACTTGTTCTTGCCTTGAAAAGCCTCCTGTCACCAAGCAAGGCCCAAGGCTCACACCCCAGCCCATGTGTCATCAATAACCTCTCCTGCTGTTAAAATTGCCTTGTGTCTCTTAATCATAAAAGGCTTATTTTCCCACACTGGGAAATGAATTCAGCACCGTTGGCAAAGCTGGGGGCTGGGAAGTTTTAATTACTGTTTGTACAGTGCTCTGGGGCTCTAGGGTGAATGGTGCTGGAGGCCTGGGAAGGGTTATATTATATATTAGCAGTTCCTTATATTTTATTTTATATGCGAGTTCTGTGGTCTCATGAGCAGCTCCTTCCTGATGGTCCTGCAATGGGGTTTCCTAACACAAGCAGTACAAATCCCCCTCTCCTGTCACAGTTACTGCTGCTGGGCAGCACTGCAGAGTGAAATGGGGGCCTAGAAAGTCCAGTGTCCATCTACAGCCAAAATAAACTCAACCAGAGCATGCCTGTAAATACCCACCTGCTACACAGGGAAAAAGAGCCCTAAAGTTCTCCTCTCACAAGGCTTTTCCCATTAAAACATCTCTTTCTCAGGCAATTCAGTCACATTCTGCTTTACCCTTCCTGCCCCTTCCTTGTTGAGAACAACCCCTTCTTAATTATAATCCATCAAATTCCTCTCCCCTCTACCTGGGAAAAAAATGGGATTTGGGGACAAGGAACAAACACGAAGTCATAAGTCTATTTTCATGGGAAAGGAAATGAATCCAGCACCCTGCTGGGAGCCCTGCTTTGCCTAAACCCTGGCAAAATGCAGCCTTAAGAAGTTAAGGCTCTTAGCAGGTGAGCACTACAAGAGCTCCATTAAGCACAGCTCAGGTCTTTGTGGTCAAGTGTTCCTTCTGCACCCAGTGCTCCTGGTTTGGCACAGCAGGGCATTGTGGCTGCACCCTCTGCTCGGGGGACAGCCCCTCACAGGCCAAAGCCAGGGCTTTGGAAAAGGATTTTGCAGAGGGATATGAGTGTTTTCCAGGCAAAGCCCTGGAAAAAGGACACATTGGTTATCAATTCGTGTGTACCAGCTGCAGGCATGTGATGGTGTCTAGGCTTGTGATGCCACCCACACGAAATCACTGAGAGAATATGATCACTCTGACCTAACATTTTCTTGGTTTTTTTTTTTTTTTCCTCCACACCAATGTTTTGGTGGCAAACTTGGTTTTCTGACAGAGACTTCTGAAATATTCCACTGATTGCTTCAACGGACAAAACTGGAGTTAAGGTTAAACTTAAAACTTGCCTAAGCTTACCAAATGCGAAATCCTCTCCAAAAGACATGCTTTCCCTCTCTAGCCATCTGCCACCTGGTGGTTCCTCCTGGACGGTGGCCCCTGGGATGGTGGCAGCCCCTCGCTGCCTGTGCCAGGCACAGTGCCCAGGGCAGATGGCCCAGGGGAAGCCCCCAGGGTGAGGGCAAAGCCCCAGAGCGACAGCACTGCAGTCACTACCCGGCAGGGGACATGCCAGCACTGCTTCCTATGTTTTCCTCACAATCTGGGACAGACAGAAGGCAGGAAGAAGTTTAGCTGAGGCTCCTCTGTGCCCCTGAAGCTGTTGCTCAGGAGGGTTTCATTTTCTGCCAGGTCCTTCATGGCCTCTGCTGCTGTGGCTTTCCCAGGGCAGGTGGCTGCAGCTCTCATGGGTTACCAGGCCCCATCACTGAAATCAGGCAAGGAACACATTCACCAGCCTTCCAGCAGCACCAGAGTGTGTCAGGGTGTGGTGGAGCCAGCCCAGCCCCACACCAGCGAAGGACAGAAAGGGACCAGGGTGACAATCCAGCTCACATGCCACCAGCACCTCCCCACTGCTGAGCAGGTGTCAGAGGAACGTATTCTGCAAAGTGTTTGTTCAGTTTGGAGCAATTCCTGTTCCCTCAGGATGTTATTCTCTTCAGCCTGCCTGGCATAAAGTGGGGAGGGATTCAGTGTGAAGCCACAAAAGCAATCCTGAGGAAGAAACACAGATTGTCTCCTGTGTCCCATGCAGTGATCCAGAGTGGAGGGCTGTCTGTGGATGTCCCTCCAGGTCAGCATCCTGGGCAAGGCTCAGCAATCTCTTTGAGTGAAGTTCTGTTTGAATTGGCTGCCACTGATCCCAGCCTGTCTTCAGCTCACAGATGCTTTTAACCCTTAGGGGAGGGGTCAGCGTGGCCAGAAGCTGCTGAGGACACTGCCATGATTCAATCACATCCCTGCTCAGGGCATGGACTGTAAACACAGCAGGAAAACCAGGCCACATCCCAGCCCAGCCTGGCTGCCTGCCTCGAGGTCCCCATCACCCAGAATCTGGAGCTCTCCTCTTTTTCCATTACCTCTAAGCAGCAGTGGTGAATGTTCAGGTGATGGTTCCTAAAAATAAAAATGTCAACAGAAAGAACCATTTAATAACACGAGTCTGTGCATCTTTGGGCCCTGAGCAATCAACAAGCTGGGAGGAGAAACGCTGAAATAGCCCTGGACTGTGAAGGTAAAAGTCCCTGCCTGCCCATGGACCTGCTCTCCCCAGTACCAGCTGGGGCAGGAGGGCAGTTTGAGGACTGTTTTCCCTTTCTCCCCAGGCAAAGTGCCAGTTCTCTCCAAAAACAGTCCATGTCTGTTACTCTGCTTGATAGAAGAGTCTGTATCTGGAAACAAGAAATAAAAGCTGTGTGACCCTGGGGAGATTCCTGTAGTGTGGCAGTGCATGGTCACTGTTCCATCCCTCACAGGGGCTGGTAATTTTCTGTTATGGCTTTCATTGGGAAAGGATATGGGCACCTTGTGTTAGACAAGGCTTTGCTAAGCAGGAATACATAAACCCAGCTCAGAGTAGCCTTAAATATCAGGAGTGGCTTTTGATTCAAAGCTCAGGAACTGTCTTGACAGCAGCACAGGAGAAAAACCAGAGAGCAAATACTTTGTGCAGCCTTTTGGAGAATGAGTGGATGAGCTGGAGTGTAAAGATAACATTAGCTCCTTCTGGCAGTTCAGGAAATGTTAAACCCCTGCCATTCAGGTTTTCAGGGAATGACCCTACTTGGCATTCTTGCCTGCCTTCCTCAGGCCCTCATCTGTGCTCATCAAAATATTTGTCTGGATCCTTTATAGGAGCTGGGGACAGGAGCTTCTCCCCAGCAGCTGAACACAGGTGATGAATTCTCGAGTAATGAAAGCACTGGTGTGAGCTGCATTAACCCATCTTTTGTGCTCCATCTAAGTGAGCAGGTCTGATGGATGTGCTGTATGCCTACAGAGCCCAGCTCAGAACAGGAACAGGGCATCTGAGGACATTAGGAGGACAGTGAGAGCCTTGTCATAGAGCCTAAAGTCTCACAGCAAGTGTCTATTAATAAGCCGTGCCCATGCTTCCTCCAGGTATTTACAGTGCCCTTTCTCCCTGTTAGCTTTGAAAACCACAGCTCTGTTCCACACAGCAAGTCTTTTTCTTTCAGTGATGCATTTGCTGCCACAAGTGCATTTGACTGGGGCTGTGTGCTGGTAAAAGCCTACCTCATTTTGGGAAGTGAGCAGGATTTCCCTTTAAAAATTATCCCTGTCTCCGGATGAACAGTTCCAGCCTGTCCTCTGGGAGCCTCTGCTGTGGAGTCAGTGGCTGGCTGGCTTTAATGCTGGCTGAAAAAGGGAGCCACAGAGCCCACAGTATAGAGTGGTGACAGCATCAGTCCAGCCAGCAAGGTCCCCTCCCCCTGGGCAGGTTATCCCAGGGAAACAGGGACAGGTGGGGATACCCAGGTGCTTGGAGGGGGATCTTAGGAAGCTTGCTAGTGTATGGGGACCCCCAAAAACCATGAAGGTGGCTGGTTTCTTACCCTTGCCTAGGGCAGAGCTCCTTGTGCCACACTGCTCCTTGGGCAAATTAGCCAAAACTGGCATAGCTGCAAAGTGGGGCCAGCTGACAACTGGGATAGGCCTGGCCTGGGAGTCAGGTTGGGCTGGAAAGGTAAGGAAAGAGCATTTGCAGCCCAGGGAAACAATGGGGAAATGAAATGGAGATTGAGACCTCTGAGCACCTCTACCTTCCCCACAGAGAGCTCAGGGATGTAGAGAGCAGTTCCCAAAATCCAGCATGGTTATAACCCAGCTGTATCCTCTGAGAAATGTCTTTTTTCTGTTAGATGTGCAGTTGCTCCTGATATCCTTCTCTTCAGCTAGAGTTGGAGACAAAGGACAGAATCATTGGTAATGAGCTATTTATGGAGAAATTGATCTTGATTTGCATCACTAATAGCAAGCAAGACAGTGCCATGGCTTTCTCACCATGGTTAAGGACAGGACTCAGAGGAGGCTGAGAGCCTCAAGGTCCTGTGAGTGTTAGGAGCATGTTTCAGCATTGCTGGGTTGCAGAAGAACCCAATCTGCCTCACTGGAAAAACAGCCCTGCACAAACCACAAGAACCCATCACTCTGGTCAGGCTCTGGGATTTTGACAGGGTTTTTTGAATTCTCCTTCACTCCTAAAAATTCCCACTGAGCTGTCTTGCAGTGTGCAAGGCCAGTTGGGATTGTGATAAACTGCCAAGTGGGATTGCCCTGGAGCATCAAACTGTATCCAATCAGCCTCCTGTGCCTACAGCAACACAGTGCTGGCAGCTCATCACCCCTCCTGGTAAATTAGATATCGCACGGGGGCTTAGTCACACTGGAGAAGTACAAGGCTCACAACTTGCTGAGACAAATTTCTCCCACCTTTAATTAGCTGTGAGATGCTGAAGTGCCTGAAGCTCTCTCTCTGCCCATGTTTACACTCAGTGAATCAATACAGTTTGGACTGAGGTCTCCAAATATTTGCAGTTAGCAAATATTGCTGTGTTTTGCCTTTCCAGCTCTCTGCAATTAGCTGGAAAACAATGGTTTGTAACCCCAGTCTTTTCAAAAACAAAAGGGTGGATGCTCAGGTCCCAGGACTTCAGTAGGAGAGCCAGTGCTGCTCATCCAGCATCTCTGCTGTGTGCTGGCCCTGAAAAGAAATGAGAGGAGGAGAGGCTTCTGGCACCTCAAGGACTGAGCAGAAACCACTTAGCAGGAGCTGCTAATACAAGTGAAGGATCCCTTAACATTTGACACTTGATCCTGTCTTTGCTGTGTGGTTTTTTCCATTTGAGGACACTCTCTCCTTTCCACATCTCCTCCCCTCCCTTCATATTTCTCTTACTCACATGATGACAGGCAGGTAACTGATGGTGGAATGAAGATTCCCATCCAGCCAGCTCACACTTGCAAGTGCTGGACTTTTCCCTTCTCATCTGACATCAAATGCACTGAAAACATTAAGAATAATCTGCATTTTAACCATGGTCATGCTAAACAGCTTTTAGGGTGCAATGATGCAAAAGATGCAGTGATGCAAAGAGTGCTATTGGCAGTTGTTAAATAATTGTGTTTAATTTGCAGTAACAAAGCACATGAAATCCATGTCACACGAACTCTGCTAAGGGTAGGTGTTGCTTTTCTATAAAAATGCACAAGGTTAATTTAAAGATTGCAGGTCTGCTGACCCTCCAGATTATTGTACAACCATTGTTGGGTGTAAAAACGGATGTGAGAGGCAGCCAGGAGGGTTTACATGTTGGTGCTGGCAGCAGAGAGCTGCAGTTGCTCAGTGGGAATGGATGGGTTTGAACACGCCTGGCACAAAGACACACACTGAAAAACCTCCAGCTCATAAGGACTCATCGCTGTTCCAGGGCTCTGTCTGAACCTGACTTCACTGAGCTCTGCCAGATCAGGCTGGGACACTCACCCTGGTGTCAGCTGGCAGTGACTGTGGCACTGAGTGCCAGCAGTGGCCATGGCAGTGGCCACAGAGCCCTGGCTGGTGGCAGCCTGGCCTTGGCACTGGGGAAGCAGCCCCAGCATGGCAAGGGGACAGCTTGGCTCTGTAGCAGGGGAGGGGAAGAATCTGTTTGGCTCTGATAAATGATGCTGTTCTCCTCAAGCTAAAATGGAGCTCGAGCTGCTACTTTATTTCTTCCACCCAAGCTCAGAAAATGTGAGCCTTGGTGGCTGGGATGTTTTCCTTTGCCAAGCCTTTGTATGGCTCAGTTCTAGCAAAAAGCAAGCCCAGCCCCTGAGACATCTGTGTCAAGGATGTCATCCTTGGTAATGGTTCAGCACGTGTATTCAAGCAACACAAGTGACATGGAGAGCAATCCCACTGTACAGCTTTGTCGTGGATTTCTGCCTGGGTTATAGGAGTGTGAAGGAAAAGAGGGGCAGGAACAAGAGGAGGAGACAAGGAGGTGACCCTGCTGTCAGGACAGCAGAGGCCTGACCCTGCTGATGTGGTTCATCAGGGTGATTTGCTTGTTTGGAGTTTTCACCCAGCATTAGGCTGAGCATCTTTGCTGGGAGGTGCTGCCCAGCCCGTGGTGCCCAGCCAGGTGCTGCTGTGATGGTGGAGCTCCACCATCCACGTCGTGTTGCACCTTGGAAAGGCATTTGCTGTGTGTGCTGCTGGTTGTGATCCTCAGGAACTGAGGGGGCTCTCTCTTCTCCAATTACCAGAGTGGCTGAAAGGCACAAGTTCTGTAGTGTGTGGTGTTTTATCTCCCATCTGTCTCTGGGCTGGAAGAAGCCAAAAAGGATTGCATTTACCCCTTCTCCCAGCGTGGGTTTGGAGAAGCAAAACAATAAATCAGGAGACATTTCAGCACTTACCTCTTGTTTATACAGAAATCACTATACATTACAAGTGCCTTTGCATATTTTATAGCACTTTAAAAAGCCAATGTAGCTAATCTGGAAGTTGGCTTGTTCAGAGAAACACAAGACATGTGCAGCCATAAAAATCCCTCATTTGATGTCAAGTTATTGCATTTTCAAGTGTCTGAAAGGCAATCACAATTATGCATCCAAAGAGTTTGCCTTAACTCACCCCAGCTCCTCCTGGTTGGTGAGAACAGAAAGATCAGCACAGCTTCTTGAGAAGTTGTGTTGGGTTGTTGCTGCCTGGGACAGATGTTTTGGTAACAAAGGCAGCCTCCATCCAAGGGCTCACCTTTACAAGAGGGGCAGTGTGTTTTTGTGCAGTTGGGAAAGGAAAGGTAGTCTGGCTGAAAACGGCAGAAATAAGCCAGGTGATGCCAAAATGTTGAAGGACTAGTGATCAGCTGGCATCCCTCTCACGTGGAAAGATGCCTCATGGGGGTTTGGGGTTGCAAAGTGCTGCCCCATCTCTGAGAGATGGTGAGGGGTTGGATATTTGTAAGTTTTCTCTCCTCTGGTTCTTGCTACTACAAAATCTATGGGAATTTGTCATTTTTGGAAAGGCTGCTTCTCCCTGCCTGGATTGATCAAGAGGTTTAGCAGTTACTGGTGGTATCTATAGGATCTGTATGTGCATGCACAGATAGGGTGACCACATAAACCCTCATCCCATGGAAAACCAGACAGAAAACCGGCCTTTCCAAGTGCTTGACTCGACTTTCATTCTAAAGACTGTTCCCAGGTCCCCTTTTTATTGTCACTGGACATTTGGACATTTGCTGTGTTTGATTGCTGGAGGGAAGTGGGGGGAGGACAAGTGTTGGGGTTCATAGTAAGGGGTGCTGGTTGTCTCCAAAAGTCTTGCTCTGCCCTGATCCAGGTGGTGACCAGTTCATCTTGCTCCCTCTTCTGCTGCAAAGAGCAGCTTGGCCAGGCCTAATCACATTACCAATTTCAAAAATTGTTCCATCTGTGGAAGGAAAGCGTCTTCAAAGGGGAAAGGGGGTCGGATGTTCTGGGTGTGTGGGGCCAGGCAGGGGGACAGCTGAGGGCTGGCCCACGTGGCAGTGGCAGCCTGTTCAGCTGGAGCAGAGGACAGCAGTGAGCTGGCAGGAGCAGTTGGTGTATTTCCTGCCTGTAACCTAGTTAAGGGGAAAGCTGAAATCTGTTGCAGGAACAAGCAGCCAGGAGCATTGGATGCTGCTGGAAGGAGGAGTATGATTCAGCCACCTGAAGGCATCTCCCTGTAGGAGAATTACCTTCCCTATAAAGCAGCAGGCATTGCTCTTAAGTGTTATCAAGCTTAAATCGGTTCCCTAGGTGACATCCTGGTAAGTGGATTTCCCAATTAAGCACATCCCGATTAAGTGGGATGTACTGTAATTACAGAGCGCTCAGCACCAGGAGCAAATCAGATCCGCTTGCAGCAGAAGGGCCAGATTGAAGCTCTTCCCCAGTCTGCAGTGGGCTGTACCCAGGCATTTCTGTAAGCACGGATGTGGGCAGGCAGGAGATGGGATCCTGCAGCCACCCCCGCCATGCCAGTCAGCAGAGTGTTCCCTGCAGGAGGAAGAGGCTGGAGGAAGCCCTGGTGCCACATCTTTAAACACTCTGGTAATGGGAGCATCCTCCTCTTGAGGTGGCACTCGTGTCTCCTGCTAGTCCACAATCTGCTGGATGAAGCCTTTGCTCCTGCCAGAGAAAATACACATTAGCAGAGATGGCTGCCCCTGCCAGGCAGAGAGCGCAGCCCTTCAGAGCCAAATTCCCTCTGCACAACCCAGGCTTTTCTGCCATGGCCCCCTGCCCATCCTTCTGACTTCCTCTTCAAAGATATCCCACTCCCAGCACGAGGCCTCATGGCCCTGGGCTCAGACTGGGGATGCATTAAACCCACTCCTCTAAAGCTTTGTGGTTCCCAGCTAGGGACATCAAGGAGGAGAGGAAGAAGATGGTCCTTTGTTTATTAGTGAAAGGAGGAAGAACAGAGCATTTACAGCCTTGGAGAGGTCAGAGCATTTTTAGCTGGATGGGGATATGAAATCTAACTGGAAACCTGGCAATTAACTGGTCAAGGCAACACTTGAATACTGGAGATGGGACATGAGGTGTAGAGGAGGTGCAGTCAGGGATAGAATCTGTGTCAGGAGGGGTGTGAGGAGCACAACCACTTTGGAACTGGAGCAGAACCCTAGATCTTGAACATGGACCCTCAGACCACGCCAGTCTACCACAGTAGAGCCTGTTTTAGCACTCTCAAAGTTTACCCAGCTGCCTCAGGATCCTTAGTTCCCCCTTGGCCAGGAGGTGATGCAGCACTTGGGGCTCCCAGTCCCCTGGGTCATGCACATCTTTGGTGGCCGTGGTGCTTCCAGGGGTGCTGTGCCTGCAGGCAAGGTGGTCCAAAACTCTCACACCTACCACACCATGTCCTTCATGGGGCTACAGGCTGGGGGCAGGAGCCTGTCCACTTCCCAGGGGTGAGACCTTACATTTTTGGGTGATACCTCACATTTTAGGGTGACACCTTAATGTGACTTTTATCTGTGGACAGAACGTTACAGTAGGAGAGCAGGGGAAGCTGAGGAGCTGCTCCTACCTTTGAGGAGGTTTTCCCCATGGACATGAATTGGCTGTGTGCCATGTGGATGTGGATGGATTTGCCCTCCTGCTGGCTGGGCTGACCCCGCACCACTGCAGCACCTCAAACCCCTTTGAAGAGGGAGTCAGAAGGATGGGCAGGGAGCCACGACAGAAAAACCTGGGTTGTGCAGAGGGAATTTGGCTCTGAAGGGCTGTACTGTAGTTGCCTGCCCCTGTGCCTGTTCCTCTCCCCCCCCAGAATCTTCTCTGCTCCCACCAGCCGGGCTGCAGCGTCCCCACGATGCCCACATCCAACCCATGGGAGATGTGCAGACTCTGTGAGTGCAGTGTGAGTGCACATCCAGCCTATGGGAGATGTGCAGACTCTGTGAGTGCAGTGTCTGCGCTGCTGTTCCACCCCCAGGCCCTCGCTCTGCTGCTCCTTCCGTACTGCTGGTTTTGCAGTGCCACCCACTGGCAGAGGCTCTCCAGAAAGCCTCCTCTGCAGCTTTTCTCTGCCACAGGTGATGTTCCCAAGATGAAATATTAGAAGGATAGCTCTGGTGGGTGTAATTCACAGAGTATGTCCCACGAGTGCTGGTCCTGGACATCTGGAAATCTTCTGGCATCCTTTCCTGTCTATCTCAGTGTATGCTGAGCTCAAGCTGCAAGGTCACTCTGTGGACAGAGACCCAGGTCTCAGCTCAGGCTGTGTTTCTGTTTAAGGCAACTGATCCTGTCTCACCCCAAAGAGCCATCCAGCCTCGAGTTCTGCCTGCAGCTTGGTGGGGCAGGCAGGGGAAAGGGGGTTCCCCTCTCTGCTTGCTGGGTCTGCCAGGTTGGTTTATGGAGGTTCTGCATTCCTGTTTTCATGTGCAGGATAAAACACAAGCCCCTGGCTGATGCCAAAACCCACGCTGTGCAGGAGGGAACATGCATTCCAGTTAGGAGTGTGCTCCCAGAGATGCAGGTTTGGGGACCCCTGGGAGAGGATGCTTTGGGGCCACTTCATTTAACAACTGGCAGGTCTCCCCGAATTTCCTTGTCCCTCTCTGACTCCATTTACAGTCTTGTTTACACCCCCAGTCAAGAAACAGGAGAGGCAGCAAAGGGACGGGGCAGCGCAGCTCTCAGGGTTTGAATGTGGTGCCTGCCACATGCAGGGGCTGCTGCCAGCCTGGGGCAGCCAAAACCACCCAGAGGTGATTGCCATGTCCATGCAGCAGCAGTGCACATGGATTGTCAGGAGCTTTGTCCCCAGCCTTCCAACAGGCAGGGAGTGCTCCTTTTAAATAAAGCCTGACAAATGGCATCTTGGGGCATCAAGTCCTGGAGCAGTGTCTTCCAAAAAGTATGAAAAGGCCCTGGAGGGGGAGCCTGGCACAGGCTCCCAGATGACAGTAATTAAAGGCTTTTGCACACAGGCACTGGGAGCTGCTCCTCTTGCAAATCGGCCTTGATTGAAGAGGAAGAGAATGATTAGGCTGAAGGGGAGAGATGGGGGTGGCAGGCAAAGAAAACCCGGAGGTAACTCTCAATTTGTCTTCTGATTTTTTTTCCGTCTTCCTCTCTCCCAAAGAGCGTCTGTGTGGGTGGAGGGAGCAGTGCTCCAGCTCCACAGAGCCTGGGCTGGCTCTGCCTGAGTGCACTGGGGAGGTTAAGCTGAAAAGGAGCAGCTCTGCTCTGGTCCTGCCCACGCAGCCCCAGAACAGCACCCAGCGTTTCCTGCAGCTGGCCCTGTTCTGGAAAGCTCTCCTGGCTGGAGAGCTCTGGGTCACCCATCCTTTTGCAGAGCTGGCAAAGCAGTTAAGCCCTGGCCTGGGTTTTGTTATATCTGTTGCTCCCGGTGAGAGCCACACCACTCTATTCCCTGTAAAGCTGAGAGGTTACAGGTCTTTCTCCTATTTTATTTATAAAGAGGATATTGATAGCTTGTTTAATCTAGGCTTTGCCATGATATGTATTTTAGACCCCTGGTTTTTATTGAGTTATCTGAATACATTTAGGTTCAGTGCTAAGCCCTGCATCAGCATGAACAGTTCCTGAAGGATAGGTGATGGCATTACAGAAATGTGCTCCCTTCCCTCCCTTAACTGTGTTCCTTCTCAGACCCACAATCACCAAAAATGTCCCAGCTCTGGCTGGGGTCCTCTGTGGAGCAGTTTGTGTTGAAGTACGTGGAGAGATCCCTGTGCTGTGAACAGGGATGCTCCAAAGCCAACCAGATGCTTCACCATGCAAGGCCAAGGAACGGGTCCAGAATCCAACCAAGAGCCTTTGACCTCCCAGCCCAGGCCATTAGCAGTCAGGTAAAGCAACTTAGCTCAGGCTATGGCAGGACAGAAGATTCCTTTTGTCCATCTGTGAAGGGAAGAGTTGATTGAATGCAACTGTAAAACCTCCAGCAGTGAGGTTTTGAGCAGTCAGCCTTGCTCAAGGAAGCTGCTGGCCCAGTCTGCAAATGGATCCTCTCATCTGGGTCCAGTCCTGTAACTGCCAAGCCCAGTGGGCAGACTCCTTGTGGGAAGATGGGAAAGCAGGCCCATGGCTCTGCATGTGGGGCTTGGTTAATATTTGGATGAGCTAAGTGGTGAGCTGAGTCTAGGGCAGCAATTGTGTTTGTTACAGAGCAATAACTCTGCAGGGTTACCATGAAATTCAACACAGCTTATGTGAGATGCAGGCTGATGCAGAGGCAGGGCAGCAGACCTTTGGCAGGAAAACAGCCTGTTGTGTTGGGGCAAATCTTGAATCACAAAGGTGATGTGACTGAAGAAGGGACAAACAAAGGTGCTTTATCTGCTGGCTCAGGTGAGGTGTGATGACTGACTGTCCCTTAGTACTCTACCACAGCCCATTCCCAGTCCCTGCAGCAGCACCCAGCCACCCTCAGTCCTCCCTGGCCTTTCAGAGGGGAAGCTGCTTGCTGGAGGGAGCAGGATAAGTGAAATTTGCTGCAGCCTCTTGGGCAGCGGGGGCGGTTCCTGTGTGAGCGGGGCTGGCAGCACCGGTTCATTCAGCACAGCACCCAGAGCCCCATGCACAGCGGGCTTTGTGCTCTTCAGCTCCACTGGAAAAACTACTCAAAGCCCACAGATGATCCCTGAGCTTTGCACCTGGCCTCAAATGCTCTACTGGACACCTGTAATACAGCTGGCATGGCCACACTTGGAAGTGTCACAGGTGTGAGAAGCTGTGAATTGCCAGAGGAGCACCTGCAGGATGTTGGGGGTGACAACACCCCAGTTCCATGCAGCCAAGTGGGATCACACTGGCCTTGAGGGGGATCACTGGCACCATGTTCCAGTGGGGCTGGATGCTCCTCTGGGCAGGGTGTGCTGCTTGTGGTGGTCCCACTGATTTGCTGCAGGATCACATCCCAGACTAGTTTTCCTTCAGAAGGTGGAGAAAAAGAGCACACTTTCTCCTCCAAACCAGAAGTAAAGCTGGATTCTCTTTCCTCCCCAAAGCACCCAGGTTTGGTCCCTACTCTGCTTTGCATTACCAAGGGAGCAGCAGCATCTTGCAGCTCCTTCCCATCCTCCCCATTCAAACCATTCTGGATCCCAGTTTCAGTCAGGCTCCCCAGTGGATTCAGCTGATTGTGTCCCAAAACAGTGCAATAAAACCCCTAGAAAACATTTTTTTTCCATTTCCACATGCTCTGCCACAGCTGCCTGCAAGCCCTGTGTGGTACTTGGCTGCAAGGGGTTCCCTGGGGCTCTCAGGGCTGAGCTGCAGAGGGTGGAAAGAGGGGTCTTTAATCCCACCAGTGCAAAAGGTACCTCTGTGGCCCTGCTGCTCCTCTCTGCAGGTTATGCACTAGTGTGACTCGACAGCAGATGACAGAGGTTAGGACAAGGCCTGGGGTGGCTGGGATGCTGTTGCCATGGAAATCACACAGTGTCTGGAATAGCAAGAACAAGAGCAACTCAAAAAGTAATGATCTGTCACATCGATTAAGGGGGAGTTGAAGGGATTTTTTGGGAGGAAATCCTTGTGCTTCAAGTAATATGAATCCATATGCCACATCTCCCTGTTTGCCTTTCCCTGAAGGGCTCTGTCAACAGAAAATAATCTGATTTGTTTTGACCGGGGGTTTCTCCAGGGAGCACCGACAGGGTGCCTGCCCATCAGCTGTGCTGCACAGCTCTGCCATCCTGGGATGAAAGGCACCAAGTCAATGCAATATTCATTCACTTCCTCTTCCCTCCTTCATTCATTTCTTCTTCCATTCATCTGCTCCATTCACATTTCCCCGGCCCTTTAATGAGCAGTGCTTAGCCCCTGCAGCCTGCAGAGCCTTCCCCGGTGCTCTGTGCTGCAGATGGCTGCCTGCAGGCTCAGTGATGCTGCAGGGCACGGCTCGGGGTGGCTGGAGTGGGGCTGTGTGGTGCCCAGCTGGCACTTGGATCTCTAAACCCCCCACAATACCCCCTGGGTTTTGCTGTTCCATCTTTCACACCTGGGTGATTTCTCTTTGGTGTGATTTCCATGTCACCCCCCTCCTGCCCTCTCCATGGGAGCTGTTGTGGCACTGACACCCCTGCCAGCCCTCCCGGGGCAGGGGGTGGCTTGGGGGCAGGTGGCACGGCTGGGGAAGCAGGACGGAGCCAAGCATGGAATGGGCATCACTGCAGAGCTGGTGCCAAGCACTTGGTGCAGGGCCAGAGCCACCAGCACAAACATCCTCAGGGCTGAGTCACTGCCCTCCTGCTCCTGCCATGCTGCTGTCTTTGTGGCACTTGAGGAGCAGGGGGTAACGTGTTCTTTTCTCTGCCCTTTTCCTGCTCTCAGAGGCCAATTCAGCAGAGGCAGGTGGGGAACAGCCCCAGTGTGAGCTGCGGGCTGGGGCCAGGGCAGCAGAGCTGTGGGCCAGCAGATACAGGGCAAGCAGCCAGACCCCTGGTAGGAGCAGCTTGGGCAACAAGAGGTCACAGCCACGTGCAGGAGCAGGAACAGGAGGCACCTGCACCAGGCACAGGCAAGCTCCTGGGTTTAGGGATTTTCCTCAGATAAGAAAAGGTCAACCCTCCTGTTGCCTGGTCTTGAGCACTCACAGGGTGTGGATGGGGGGAACAAGCACATCTGTACCTCAATGCCCTTTTTTAACCACCCCAGAACCAGTTTGCATTTTCCCCCCACTGATATACAAACATTTCTCTTGAAGAAAAGAAAATGCCTGGATACCAGCTGGGTAGAAATCCGAGAAAGATTAAGAGAAGAAAACCAATTTTCCTATTCATGATCTCAGCAGTGAAGAACGACCCCTTCCTCCCCCAGCCCAGCCCCCTCGTGCTGTGAGTGCGGGTGAGCTGTGCTCCATCTCTCTCCAAACAGCCAAGTGCATTTCTGAAATGAAGGAAGCAAACAGAAAATATCCGCTCTCTGTTCAATAGAGAAAGCTTTCTCTTTTGTTCCCTGCTTTCTATCAAGTATCTGCTGCCATTATTGTTACTCACTGGGTTATTACCTCTGAGTGGCTACTTCCACCAGCACAAGCTGGTTTATTGTCTGCTCAGAGCAATTATGGATTGGGATAATTCCTGCCATGCTGTTTCATTGTGGAAGGATCCGCTGTGTTCTGTGGCCAAGGTAACTTGAGGTGATCTGTGCTGCTGAGTTACCCATCAAGTTAATTAGGAGTGGGTGGCTGGTGCCTCACTGTGTGCTGGGACAGAAGGAGCAGCAGAGGCTGAACCCAGGCATCTTCTCAGCATTCAAAGGAAAGTTTGTTCAGCGGAGCAGACACCGAGTTAGGTTTTTTCCTAGGACTAATTCATCTTTATTTACTGGTTGACAAAATGTTGGCCAATGCATCCTCCCTGCGAGGGTGTGGGACCCCATTGCTCTGTGTGTGTAGAGCACAGGAGTGTCCCTGCAGTCTGGTGGAAGACACTCACAGTCTGGCCCATTGCTCATCCAGGAGGTCATTTATTTATTTCCTCATCCTGTACAGCAAAGACAAGAGGAGGAAACTGTTCCTTGGTCTGGGCTGGATTCCCCCTTAGGAACTGCCTCACCTGGCTGATGGAGAGGTGAAATGGGATGAAAATGCTTATCAGAAGTCTGCAATCAAGACCTTGTTCTGGGCCTGGTACATCTGTGCAGAGCCCCAGTGCTGCCGTGCTGCCTCTGAACTGGGGGGAGCTTCACCCCAGGCAGGAACACCTGGATTCATGGCACAGGGCTCAGCCTGCAGATTGCAAAAGTACCTGATTATTTTCGTTCCTTTGATACTTGATCTACTATCAAAACAGCTTCTTTCCTTCTCTTTTACTTCCTAGGAATCCCAACAAACTTGCCACGGGCAAGAGCATTTATGGGTGAGGCACTGCCAAATCCCCCTGGAGCTGTCCATGCACAAAGGGGTTGGGTGCAGCCCCCCCCAGCCTTGTGCAGCCCCCCAGAGCTGCAGCAGGGCTGGGCACAGGGTTTCTGATGAAGATGTGAGGGTTTGGTCCTGCAGGAGCAGCTGCATGGGTTTTGCAATGCAGATACGCAGGTTAGTAACAATGTGTTTATACATTCACTTTGTAATAAATAAACACAAAAGTGTGACACTTCTAAGCTCTTGCTAAGGCAGTGACAAATGTGTTTTTCCCACAGTTAGTAACCTGTGGATTAGGAAGCCATTGTTTTTAATTATTTTTAATAGCACACCATGAGGACAGATTAGCATGAAACTAAAATGCTAATTCACATGGTCTCCAAATCCTCTGTGCCAAGACCCCATCCAGGTTCAGCACAAGCAGCAATGAGCTTTTTTAAGAAGGCTTGATGACAAGAAGTGCTTTTTCTTGCTGGCTTAGAAACTCTAACTAACAGGGTTGCATTTCTAGAGTTGTATGTGTGCAGAGAACATTTTGAAATCACATTGTTCAGTTATTTGCTCCACTTTTAAGCTTGAACATCAGAAATTTCTTGGTGTCTGGCCTGCACCTGACTCAGAGCAGTCCTGCTGGACCCTCTTAGCAGAGCTCTCTTGGGTTTGATGCTCAGCTCACACCCTGGGCCGGGTCAACATTTGCCCATTTCCCAGTATTTTCTTGAGCAGAGCACGGCTTCACACTTGCTTTGCTATTCTATCCTGGCCCATCTGTGTTCTCAGATGTCCCTTCTAGAAGAAATTGATGGTTCAAACTGCTCAGAGCAGACAAAGATTTCACTCCTTTCCTGCCACAGGCTGGACCCAGGGAAATGTTATTTGGGAGTGAGGACACAGCAGAAAGCCACCTCCCTCCTGCTCCTCAGCTCTGTCTCTGGTTCAGTAGTCCCTGAGGGTCTGGAAATCTGTCCTGAAGTTTCAGCACAACCTTCCTGCTATACTCCCTTATTGGTCTGAATTCCCAGAGCCAAGGGATGTGGTGTGTGGCCCTCAGATGTCTGGAGGACAGCTCTGCCTTGCTTTGTGAGGGGGCAGAGAGCAGGCAGGACTGTGGCTCTGCTGCTGTCCTTGCTGCCTCCTTTCCCCATCTGCCATGTGAGACAAGTTCTCCTTTTCTGCTCAAAAAGCTGCCTGGACCAAGGTTTCACAGCTACTCTGACCATTCCAGAGTGCACCAAGGCAGGACTGATTTTCTCCACGGGTAACACAGTGCCTTGGGGGAACACGAGATTCCAGGATGGCTTGGGAGACACATGGAAGCCAAAATCCACCTGCCAGCTGTGGATGGGCTCTGTCTGCTTCGAGGCAGTAACACCTCAGCTCCAGACCAGCACCCAGCAGGGGCATCTTGACAGGGAACTGGAGGTCTCCAGCAGATGGAAGGTAGTGGAAGTCTCCAGAGACTTTTCCTACATAAGGTTTTTGTCTTACATCTCTTTGCCCCCATGGGTTTGGCTCCTGGCCTGCCCACACAGCTTCTCTGCCTTGCCCCCAGCTCCTGAAGCAGCCCCAGGGCTGGGCAGGCTGCCTGCAGGTACCTCCTGAGTGCCCATCTGTATTCATGGAAATAATCATATCTGATGGCATTTATAAATATTTGCATTCTGTGAAGAAATACCCTGTTTAAACATAGGTTGATATTAATTCCATCTTCTTCCATTCCCCCACATCCTTGAGCTCCGTTCACCAGCCTTGGCCCCTGAGACAGCTCTGCTGAAAGCAAATATGTCAGTCTGCACTGCACAGGGAATATTTTAAGGCTCTGAAAACAAAGTTTCTTATAGCAAACCTGCCAAAAGTGTAACCACTGCCACGCTAAAATATCCTCTGCCTCCTACATTTGTAATGTGGGAGTCTTTTATATCCTCTTTACTGTTGCTGAACCATACATTTGTATTGGCAGCAGATGTATATAGACTGGGACCTATTTCAGTGTCATGCAAAAGAGCTCTTAGGTTAAAAGATACATTACAGCTTACTGGAAAGCTTGAAATTAACTGTGTGATGATGCCACATGAAGATAAAGAACCAGCAATTTTATTGAATTACGATTTTATCCATATGGGCTGGAGGTTTGAACTGTGTTAACATCTCCAAAGGTCTCCAGTTGCCAAATTAACTATTGAGGTTTTGGGCTAGTAGCTGCAGACAGGAAAAATAGACCTGATTTAACTGTTTCCAGACAGTTAAAAGATTGTCCAGAAAAGCACTGCTCCCTGCTACACTGTATAGGAGTAACCCCCCCCAAAAAAGGCAGGCAAACACAGGCCCTGCTCCAGCCCTGTCCAGGCAGTGTGAGGGATGCAGGGAGGGCACAAACTTCCTTGGCTCTCAGGCACAGTGGCAGGAAAGGCCCAGTCGGTCCCTGTGAAGATCTGCAGTGGTTATTATTAACAGCAAACCCATAAATGTCAGAACTTCAGTGGTCAAACTCCTCTGCAGTGTAACAGACCTCTACAGATTCAAGCAGCAGAGCCAAAGGTGTCCTTGTACAGCCCAGGATTTCCTTGGTTATGTCAGTGGCAGACAAAAGGTTAATGATGGAAAAACACATATAGGTTCAGGGGAAGGATGAAGGACTTTTTTTCCTTAATATATGATTTTTCTTTACATCTTAGCTCCTGGCACAGCGTCCCCCGCCTCTAATCACACCTTATAACTGCAGTTTAAATCAAAACCCACGAGGCTGGGCCAGTCGGATCCAGTTTCTATGAAGCCATTTGAGCTGTGACTGAGCAGACTTGCTGTCACCAAGCCAGTCCCCTGCTTGTGCCCCCAGATAATGAGGCTCCAGCCGCTGCTCGGTGCGGGGGAATCCTTGAAATCCCGGATCGGGATACATCCCTGCACCGGCCCTCTGCTCTCGCCCCCTCTGCAGGCAGCCGGGTGCTGAAGGGTGGACCAGCACGGACAGAGGCTCTTGAAAGTGTCTGAAAAAACTTTCACACCTGAAAAACTTTGGCCGTTTCATAGGTCCACAAAAAAAAAAAAATCCCAAGTTAAAGCGAAATCCCGTTTTTGTCCTTCCCTGTAATTTGTTGGGTCATTCATCCCCTGAAGTGGCTGCTGGTGGTTTTTCTGGGAAGGGCACTGCCCAGTCCGAGCGGGTGTGCGGCTGCAAAGGGTGAGATGCCACCATCCCCGTGGGGCATCGCCTCTCCTGCAGGCCGTGGGTTGGAGCCACAGCTGATAAAAACTGCCTGGGACCCGTTTTGCTCTCTGCTGGTGTCAGAGAAGGAGCTGCTCTCCTGATTTTATAGACCTCAAAAGAAAGTCACCGTTTGTTCCCTAACCTGGCACCCTCACCGGTGCACACAGGGGTGTGGGGCAAACAGCCCCAAACACAATCCCAGCCACCTCTGCCCTGCCCTTGGCTGCTCCCAGGAGCCCTGGAACAGGACAGAAGGATGGAGGGGAGCAGTGCCTTGGCATCACTGGGCACTGGTTTAACCCCTTCTTGCAGCCATTTTGAGCAAAGGAGGAAAAATAGCACAAGCAACAAAAATCCAAGCCAGTCTCTGAAGTCAGATGTGTTTGAAAGTGAAATTGCAGCTGTGATGGGGAAGGAGTGTATTTACTAGCACTTCCTGCCTTCTAAACCAGACTTTTAAAAAGCACTGGTTTGAGTGGGAAGCTTGTTTGGATGAAATTATTGAGGAGGGAATTTGAGTTATTAATGGGACTATTTTTTTTCTTTCCCTTCATATGCCATTGAACTGCACAAGACAGCCACAGACTCCAAACTGTGAATCCCTATTCCTGGACTCTGAGCTCCTGAGGTTGATTTTACCACTTCAATAATAAGGGGGAATTATGTGGATTGGTGGCAGAAGCAAGTTCTGTGGTGAGTGGAGAGGAGCACATCTGCAGAGCCACGTTACTGCTTCAGACAAGGCTGCAGCAGGCGATGGCGCCCGGCTCTCCCGGCACAGACAGCTACAATGAGTGACTCAAGAGGCTCTGGTAAAAATTAATTGAGTTAATTAATTGAGCATCTGTGGCATGGCTATTTTCTCTGCATGCCCTGGCTCTCAGTCCTCATCTCTGAGGGGACAAAGTGCCATTGAACCGATTTCCTGGCAGTGCTGGCTCTCTGGGGCAGAGGTTGTCACCCTCGGTGTCCCAGTGGCTCTGAGATACTCACTGCAGGTGCCTGAGCCTCACCCAGGACTGGGCACTGCTTGACCTTGTGGCAAGGTTTTCTATATGGCAGAGAATGGAAGAAGGAAATATTCTGGAGAGTTTCTCTGCTAACATTCACTGAGAGATGACATTGCCTTCCCTCCAGCTGCTGCAAGCCCAGGATGGGACATGGTGCTGAGGCCACCTGCATGGGGTAGGTGCACAGGGTGCCTAAAGACCCCTCAAAAATTATGTAAACCCAGTTCTCCAATTTCCTTTTGTTCTGTGCAGCAGGTCAGGTCCTGCTCTGGAAGTCACTGAGTTGTGGATCAGCCACGTAGCTGATGGAAACGTGGCCTGTGGAAGAGTTTTATTTTTCAGCCAACACATAAAGGAAAGAATCAGGTTTTTTCTTAGCCATCACACTTTGCAGCCTGTGTCAAGCTAACAATGGCTGGGTATTCCTCTGAAGTTGTAAAATAAGCTCATTCACGCTTTCCTTTTTCTCTATTTGTTGTAAGAAAAATCTACTGAGCTTCTCTTAGCTTTCAAGGTGGAGTCCAGGCCATGGCACCAGCAGCCAAGCACTGCTCTGGTCAAACATGAAGGCAATGCCATTTGTGTTCCCTCAGCCACATGGACACAGAGAGAGGGAAATGTCAGTGGGAGCCTTTTGTGGGCTCCTCCTCACCAAGGGGAGCCTCCCTCCCCCTCTGCTGCCTTTGCTGTGGCTCTGTAATTTCCACCAGGGACAGTGCAGGGAGCAGTGGCCACCTTCCCACTGGGTCAGAGCAGAATCACCACCCCACACTGGGCACCAGGGGCCCCAGGGCTGCTGGAGATGCTGCTTTGGGGTGGTGGAAGCTCAATCTGTATGGTCAGTACACAGAATCTGTATCTGTGCCATCCATTGGGGACGGATGGGGGATGTTGTCACATAGTGGTGGCCTGTTGTTGTGTGGCACTGAGGTACAGCAGAGGCTGGGGGTGGGGGGAGATGACAAAGTGACATCTGTGTCTTTGGAAAGAGAGGCAGCCAAAGACTCACCTGACTCCCTGAGAGAGGGCTTGGGGAAGGAGTTTGGATGCTATCCCAAAACTTCCTGCCGGTGACAGGAGACTAGTGATGGCAATACTGCCAGCATGGCTGTGGGACAAGGACAGCAGCTCTGCAAACAGCTCCACCTGCCAGGAGAAAAATGCTCTAGGAAGTATAGCCAAGCACTGGGAAAATCTTGCAGGATTTTCAGGGAAAATGTGGTTGAGTATGTGGCCACCATGGAGAGCCCCAGGAGCAGCAGTTGTGTATCTACAGCTGCAGAAAGAGGTGGGCACACACTGACATGAGACCAGGTCCAGTTACAGTTCAAATATCAGAGTTCATCAGCAACACTGAAATCCTGGTGGCCAGGCATAACTGAAAAGCAGATCTCACTAAAAATTAGATCAACCCATGGGCAGTTGGACTTTCCAGGTTTGAGGAGATGCTTTATCTTGACTCATCTAGGCTTAACCCATGGGCACATCCCAGTTGCTTTGCTGACAGGCAGGTCTGGCCAGAGCTGTTTGGCCTGGAGGGGCAGTGCACAAGGAGGAATCACACCTGGGGTGGAGGAAGACACACAGGAATGGCTGAGGAGAGAACAAGAAATCTCTCCCATCCTTTCAGCAGGTTTGGGGCCTATTTCTTGGTGTGTTTTACTGGTCCCAAAGCAGAGCAGCCTCCTGTCCTTAATTCCTCACCAGTTCTCCCATTGCAGCATGACCAGTATGAATGCCAGCAGCTGGGAGACTGAAATAGCAGCTACCATTGCTTAGGCCCCACTGATTTGTCCTGTGGTTTTTCCATGCCCTTTAATCTTCAGTAAATAATCCCTCACTTCCTTGTGGTCTTTCTAATTCCATGCTCTGTGCTGGTGCTTCCTGTAAACAGTGGAGCTGGTGGCCCATGCGTGGCCACTGCTGTGTAATTAAGGCTCTCCCCTGCCATGCACAGGGCATGTGACAGAGCTGTTTGTCACTGTGTCCATGGCCTAAATAATGGAAATGCCAGATTCTCCTCTCCATCGAGCCAGGAGAAGTCAGGGCTGGTTCTGATGAGGCCACTGGATCACACAGGTGTAAAAGCAGCATGTGTGAGAGCATCAGGTGCAGACACTCAGTGAACTGCACCATCTGGCCTCCAGAAATCATTATTGGGCCAGTGCTTGAAAGAAAAACTGGGCTAAATTATAGGCAGTGAGGTTCCTCCAGCACATTTGCACTGGTACTTGGTCTCTGGTGCAGGAGCCATGTCCCATGCAGAAGCTGTGACCAGACCTTGCTCAGGCCTTAATTGCCACATCTGTGGCCTAAAATTTTGGGTGGAGTACTAAAATAAAAGGAGAAGATTAAAGGTCTGTGCTGAATGAAGGCCCTTCCTGATGTTGGTTCCTTTGCACTCTTGTAGGTAAGAGGCCACCAGCCCCTCAAGGGACAGCAAGGGAGGCTGAGAAGGTATTTTTCTAATAAAAATGTCTTCAGCTGCTCTACAGGGGCAGGAGCTGTAAGATTTGTGCATCAGATACCCATCCTCAACCTAAGAGCATTTATTTTCCCCAGCAAATTTGTGTTAAACCAATGGTGGGTCACAGGGTGGTGACAGGAGCTGGGCTGCAGGTTTTAGGTGGCACAGCTTTTCCTCCTGTCTGAAATCTCCCCTCTCTGGGTTTCTGCCGACTGACAGATCCCTCCACAGATACCTGAGCATCCAACAAACTATTTCTGCAGGGACTTCTCTGTTCCCAACAGACCTTGTGCTCTCACCTGTGCCTGTCCTGGCCATCCTTCTGCAGGGGGCATCTGCACATGCTTGGCTGGAGGATGACAGTGTAAGGGTGTTTATGGAGGTCTTGTGCAGTGAGATGTGTGCAATTCTACCAGGCCTGCCAGCATTTCAATTTGCAATCTCAGTACTGAGATATTTACACAACCATAGGAGGGATCCTCCAACCCTTTACACGTGCTCCTTTCCAGCCCAGCTGCTTCCAGAAATCTCCAGGTTTCAATTCGTTGTCTATTTCAACCAAGTCCCAGTTTATTTATTTTCTTTTCATAAACTCCCAGCAGCCAAGCCATGGCAGCCAAGGGAATCCTGCTCAGTCTTTCAGCATTGATGTCTCAATTATCAGAGCACTGCCTTCTTCCACACAGGGATTGAATGTGTGTGTGCTGGAACTCCTTGAAGTATTTTCAGAGCTGAAGTGTAAGCAGGAACTCAGTTTGGAGTGGCATTGGAAGTGCTCAAAAAAAGGTGCCATGAAGTAAAGTCCAGCCTCAATCCATGTCATTTGATGCCACTTAATGTCTGTCACCTTGCTTAGAATGGGACAATCAATAGCAAATATATAGCAGAGCTGAGTTTTCCCTTTAATGCTAATGACCCAGCTGTATCTCACCGTGGTGCTTTTATCCCAGGGAATTGCAAGGATGCTGCAGCTGGCTCATGTGCTGAGTGCCCATCCTGCTCCTCATGCTCATGTGCTGGCTCAGGGAAGTCAGGAGGGCTGATGCAAGGCAGCAGGTGGGAAATTTGGGTTTCTGGCTGCTCACACAGCTCCAGAATGACTGAACATTGGCAGGAGCAATCCCAGAGCACCCCATGGAGATCAGATGGGGAATATAATTTCCTTGCCCCTTGAGGACTGGGAATTGCTGGGGTTTTTTTCATTGCCACCTTTCCCTCGCAAAGTAAATACCACATTGTCACCAGGCTGGGCTGTTTTGGCTGGAGCAGCCTTATGCACAATCAGACTAAAGCAGAACTGTTTGACAGTTCACTGAGCCCTCCCAAAAGTATCACAGGTGGGGATGAAACTCTCCCATTCTGTCTGCATTTCTGCCTGTGCTCCTGGCCTCAGGCTGACCGTGTGCCTCCCCACTCCCTTTGTTCTGACACTGGGGATGTGAGAGCCAGGAGAGGAACAGAAAGGCTTTGCCCAGGCAGCAGTAGCAGCCCTTCAAACCTGCAGCCAATAATCGTTGCCTGGAGCTGGTCCCTTTGGCTCCAGGCACTGCTGAATTTGCTGGTGGAGAAAACCACTGCTTTGGATCAAAGCACTGTTAAAAGAGACTTCACAAAAGTGAATAGCTCGTGGTCAAGAAGAGCTGCCAGACTCCTGCTTTCTCAGTAACTAATAAAAGTGCTTTTTAACACAATTAATGTAATGTCTTGCTAAAGACCAAGGGAAATTGGAATTGAGACATTTGTATTTTGACAGACTTTGTGGAAAACTTCTGTTCAGACTGGTAGGAATGAAACCAATAAATTTCTGAAGAAACTTTCTGAATTCAGCCTTCAAGATAATAGATAGGCTGTTCTGACTGTGGATAAATAAACTCTGTTTTTATAAGTGCCTAAAGACCTTCAGGATGACGAAGTGGAACATACTTCAAGTCTCCAAAGATGGGAAGTGGCTTCTGAGTCAAATGCCCTCCCTTGCCAGGGCTCGTATTTTAGACTGAGATCACTCTTTTGTGACTTGTTGACAGGTTTTTTGTTGTACTTTGGAAAAAAAAAAAAAAAAAAGGAAAACATCCCAGGCTGAAAATAGCAGTGAAACATTCCCCAACTGGCCAACCTGTTCTTCAAGAAAACTTCCCAGGGAACACAAAGCTCCAGCTGCAGCCCCAAAAAGACTGGGTAAGAAATGGCACCTTAAGTAATGATTACAGTGGAAAAAGCCTATTTTGGGTTGCTACTTCCCCTGCCTGAGCATTGCTCATCTCTTATCTTGTGGTGCAGGTGATCACCTGCAAAAGGAAGATTTGGTTCCCACCAGGAAATGCTTAGAGGGTGGATTCTGAACATGGGAAACCTAACTCACTCCCTTTTTCCTTCCCCCTCTCATGAAGAACAGCTCTCCTGGCAATTCCTGTCCTCCCTGGCAGCCATCCCAAAGACAGGTGGTAAAAAGGCTGGATCAGAGCTCAGAGCAGTCTGTAAAATCAGGGCAGGTCTCTGCATCATGCAAGGCCAGGGCTGAACTCTGCAAATGAAACCAAAGGAGATGCAAGCCAGGGCCATGGGTGACGAGCAACACTGAACCCTTGGCACTGAGCTTTGTTTGCTTTGTCCACCTGCTGATGGAAGCTGGTGGATGTGTTGGCCAGCAAGATATGCTTTATTTGAAACTAATATAAAGTCAGTGGTGAAGGAAAAAAGAGATGTCACATGCACAGAGTGGAGGCCAAAGCAGGCTGATGGGCTCTGAATTAATTCCATCCCAAAGGATGGTCCTGACACAGTGGTGGGATATGGGAGCAACGTGCCTCAGGATCAAACACCACTGCAATCACCAAGGGGCTGAGGCTCAGGGAAGAGCCACCAGCACATCCTAAGAGCTGGCTCGAGGAACTCTGTTTCTCTGGTTTTTCAGAGACAAAATGAAGGGAGAGCAGGCCAGGGCTTGTGATGTGCAAAGGTGATGGAAATGGGGGAGTAACAGGATTTGGGAGGCAAAGTCTTATCAGGTGGTGGGAAATGGGCACTGAAGAATCCAGCCTGTGATAAAGGTTCTATTATTTAAAAATCATTACCCAGGGAAGTAACTTAGCAAAGCTTATGCTGATCCTCCTCTTCTGAGAATATTTTGATCACGACTGATCCCTCCTCACCAAAGCAGATGCTGTTTCATGGGAAATGAATTCAGGTCTGAGTTGCCCCAGGGATGAGCCTGGATGGCTGCAGCAACCCACCCTGCCTGGGAGCCTGGATTAGGGAAAGGCAGCTCGTCCTTGCCAAGGAGCCGAGGGGGATGAGAGAAGGGTTTCAAGAAGGTGCTGAGGCTTTGACTCATGTGCAGAAGATTTCCTGGGAGCAGCCAGACACGGCAGCATCCCTGTGGGTCGGCACCGGGCTGGTGCCCAGGTGTTGTCTTTAGCCCTCCTGGGCTCTGGCTGCTGGGGGCGGGGAGGGCACAGGGTTTTTTTTTTTCCTAGCAGGAGAAAAAAAATCAATCTGCTTTCAGTTCAGCATCTCACACTCGGGCTGGCTGCAAGAAACCCGTGCTCTGCTGCCAGTGACACCGCAGTTGCTACAGCAACTGCAGAGCGCGGAGCCACCCTGCCTCTGCCACCCTCCGCTGCCCCAAAACGAGGCAGAGCAGGGAAAGTGGTGGTGGGGAGGCAAAGGAACTGGTAGGGACGACCCTCAGCAGGCAAGGCTGCTCCACGCTCTGCTCCCACCCCAGCACGGCCGGTGTTCAAACACCGCCGTGTTCCCGTGGGTCCTGACAAGCGCTTGGTTTCAGGTCATTAAAATTCCATTCAGCAGATCCGCAACCCGGGACGGCCTGGCAGAGCACGATCTGATCCCGGCCAGCCCACCCCACGCACCCGCATGCGGCGGGACCGGGATGCAGTGCCGGGGATGCGATGCCGGGGATGCGATACCCGGGATGCGATACCCGGGATGTGGTGCCGGGGATGCGGTGCCGGGGATGCGGGACGGGGATGCGGTGCCGAGGATTCGATACCCGGGATGCGATACCGGAGATGTACTGCCGGGATGCGATACCCGGGATGCGATACCGGGGATGTGGTGCCGGGATGCGATACCTGGGATGTGGTGCCAGGGATGGGGGATGGGGATGCGGTGCCGAGGATTCGATACCCGGGATGCGATACCGGAGATGTACTGCCGGGATGCGATACCCGGGATGCGATACCGGGGATGTGGTGCCGGGATGCGATACCTGGGATGTGGTGCCAGGGATGGGGGATGGGGATGCGGTGCCGAGGATTCGATACCGGGGATGCGATACCCGGGATGCGGGACGGGGTTGCGGAACGAGGATGTGGTACCGGGGATGCTGCGAGGAGGGCCGCAGCGAGGGGGAGCAATGTGAGGATAAAACCGAGCTGTGCTGCCATCTCATTACTATTTAAATCGGTCTCCGCGTGGTTCCCAGCGCTGTGCCATCCTGCCTCCATAAAATCTCATGGCTTCCCCTGGTGCTGCTCTCTTCAATATTTAATGACAGGGGGAAGAGCTGTTTTAAGAAACACTTTAGTGCTTCCATGCGAACAGAAGGTTGCTTCACGTGGCCAGAGCAGGCAAGAAAAACCTTTAGCTGTTAATTTTTCAGGATTCTGCAGCAATTGAAGGGGTGGCAGCATGGTGACGCAGACTAGCAGGGGGAAAGAGAGATCTTCTACGTGTCTGGGGAGAGTAAGGACTCCTGAGGTCTGTCCTGCATCCTCTTCCTGACTACATATCAGCATGGCTTGATGTCTTATGCTAAAACACTTGAATTAGGTACAGTTTTGGAGCTTTAGTGAAAAATGCTTGAAGTTCACCTGCCTCCAGATCTTAGCCGTGCACTCTGCCCTCCCCGTCCCCTCTGGATGCATCAGATTTGCTGAGATGTTTGAAGGTGTCCACCTGCCAGAGACTTCCTAAGGATTTATTTGGGTTCATGAAGTGTTTGAAAAGTCAGAGTAAAACTACTGTAGAAGGAAATGTGTTTTAATGCAAGCCAAATCATAAATCAGGCCATCCCTGACACAAGAGAGATGAGCTGATATGAGAGGAGAGGGCTGTGCTTCTCCTCCACTGGCAGTCCTGTGTCCCAGTGCATCACTCCTGTGTGGACCAGCTCAGTTATTCTCAGCTGTCAGGGAGTGGGATGGCAGCAGGGCTAATGAAGGGGTGTCACAGCCCATATTATTTTCCTAATAAAGCCCGTTTTGTCATAGGGAAGCAGCTGGTATCAGGCTGAAATCAGTGCCCCTGAGCACCATTTCCAGAATGGGTTGGGCACTATTTAAAGCACTCAGGTGTCCCAGTGTGGTGGCCTGCACTCAGAGGGGCCCACCAAGGACCTCCCACTGTTCTTTGGTGGGAGCTGGGAACTCTGCACCAAACCTGTTTGCCAATCCCAGTCCCTTCCCCTGCAGCCATGGTGCAATTAAATTTTCATTTGAATTACATAAAAAGGACAGTGTCAGTCATTTCTCAGCACTGATTTTGTGGCAGGGCAGCTCAGTAATTTATGTCTTTAATATCCAAGGACAGCATTTGTAGAACCTTCTGTTGCTGCCACCCAGGATAAGAAGCAGCCTTCCAAGAAAGACAGGGTGGCTGCAGTGGGCCCCAAAAAGGTGCAGGGAGCACACCAACTGGTGTTAGCTTTAGTGATTTCTTAATTAGCAAGACCTTCTGAAAAGATCCTGGTACAGAACCATGGCTAAAATCAAAGAGCAGACACAGCCACGTGGATTTCTGCACATCTAAAGGCAGGAAAAGAAATAGCACAAGATCTGCTCGGTGCTGCAGAGAGGAGGATTTTACTGTTGCTGAGCAAAGCCTGTGTGCAGCATCTCTGCATCCCGGGAAAGGTGGGATGGCCCAGTGGCTGGAGCAGGTAATGCATCCAGTAGAAAGAGGGGAGGGGTGGCAACGGGCAGCCCTGGTTTTGTGGAGGGTCATTAATTCTCTCCCAGCGAAGCACTTTGAGATGTGCTACGAGAGTGCTGAGATTTCCTGGTTTGTGTCTCGCCACCAGGTCCCTGGGTTAGAGGAGCAGGAACTGAAGGCAATTGGGAGCCCCATGCTCTGCCTCCAGCCCTGCCCCTGCAGCACAGGAAGCCTTTCCTAAAGGTTTGGAAAGGGATTGTGAGGAAGTTCTTTCCAAAACCCCCAAATCAGGCTGCTAGCCAGGGTTTTAACGCTGCTCAGAGAGCAGAACATGCAGAACCCGGCAGGATCAGGCCCTGCTTGTCTCTTTATCCCTCCTCAGGTCTGCTTGAGCAACAACCTACTTTTTTTTTGCTTTGCAGAAAGAACATCTTGGATTATGATGCTGCAAGTGAGAGGTTTCAGTCATGGAATCGGATGAGCTGCAGGTAAGCAGCAGGTTTAAAGTCAGCTTTTTTGGCAGCTTCTTTATTCTCTCTCCACTTTGCACAAACAAACTGTCTTTGTGAGGAAGTTCATTTTCCTTTTCAGCCACAGCATTTGTCAACACAGCTTCCCAATAATCCTCTCCGTGCAGATAAAAGTGAGCTGGCAGCCACACCGGAGCCCTCACCTCAAGCCTGCTGCCTACTCTGGTTCATTAAGGGACTTTCCCTTCTCTTGGAAGGCAGAAGCTGTGCCCACATGAAGGATCCTAAATCCCAGTGTGACACACTGTTACCCTAACTCCACCCTAATCAGCCCTGTGCAATTAAGGTGCCAGGGAACAAAACCCCAGGCCCTAGCGGGTGTGGGATGTAGGGCCCTTCTGCCCTCATTAGGCAACCTGAGACATCATCTACCAAAATCCAGTCCAGGGTATAGGGAGGGAAAAGAAATTTTAAATCACTTGGGCTGCTTCTGTCCTTTCCATGTTCAACCTTTTTGGCCTTGGAAAGCTCTTGTAGCAAAGTATCACTTTATATTAAAAACAACTACCACAAAGCCCTTCAGATCAAAGCCTGACGGGGCCAGGCTGCACACCCTGTGGGCTGCCAGCACAGGACCCTGCCCAGGGTTCACACTGCCACAGTTGAACCAGTGAAGGCAGGAGAAGGAGCTGACTGTGCCAGGGAAGAAGCACCTCCTTTCCCAGCCCCACACCCAGCTGTTTCCCTTTGGTGCCTGCTGGTTTGGAAGACTTCAGCTTGCAGCCTCCTTGACTGCTTCACTCCTGCTATTTTGCACTATCCCACTCCCAGCAACATCATCAAACTCTCCAGCAGTGTGAAGGCGGGTGAGCTGAGATGCCCTTGCTGCCGAGCTAAACAGCATCAGGGCCTGTTCTACTGCTTAGAAGTCTGTAAGGAATCAAGCAGGTCGATGAATATTCCAGTTTAAAAATCATAACAGAGGGGCTGGGTAACTGTGTACAACACTGGCCTAAATTCATCCATCAAGTGACGAACTGTAATGAAAAATTAAAGAGCCCTGCTTGGCACAAGTTGGGTGCTGTGTGATTTGAATCCCTGGAAGCAGTCACTTCACATGGAGCAGCTCTGCCCGTGTCCCTCGTGTCTGTGCAGAAATGGTGCAGGGGTTCAGACAACCTGCACAGGCACCCATTTTTCCCCCCAGCTTGTGGCTGTTCAAAGTCAGCAGTGCTGAAACGTGACGTGGGCTCGCAGAGGACACGTGCAGCCCGTGGGGTGAACACCAACCTGAATAGCTCTCCCAGCAGCTGGGGCTCCGTGTCCTTCTAGTAATAAATTCCTCCTGGACAGTGTTCCAGGAGATTGCTAGGATTTGAGGAGAGAGGAGGCTGGCTGGAAGCGAGACAAGGCTCCAGGTTTATCCTTGAAAGCCCCTGTGCTGCAGAGCCTGGGGCTGTCTTTGGCAGCCTGCCTGGAGGCTGAAGGCTGCCTCGTGCTGTACGAACCCACCGATCCCCTCCTCAGCCAGCTAACTTGGCTACAAATCTCCCTATTAGCAATGCATAAAGCAGGCCAAAATTCGAACAGCTTCTTAGGCAGGAGGTGAAGCAAAAGCTCAAAATAACTTAAAATAAGTCCTTTCTGTGCTCCGGGCTAGAAAATGGTTGTTTTGGAGCTTTCCCATGGTGTGCCTGGCCTGCCTGCTGGGAGAGAGGGGTGGCTGAGCAAGCCAGCAAAATCAGGTAAAAAATAACCCCATCCCAACGTCAGCAGCGGAGCTGCGAGGAACGAGAGGTCCTGAGCTGTGTTCGAAGTTGTGTTAAATAATAAAGCAGAGAAATGAATAAATTAGCTGAGCATCTATTTAGGTCAGCCCTCTCGGTTTCTCCCCGCCGCCTCCGTGCGCCTCCTCCCCGCAGCGCTCAGCTGCCGCTCGGTGCGCGCTGTGCCTGCGGGGCCGCTCCCTCCCCGGGAACAGCCGGGCTCTCGGGAAGTGCGGGCTGAGCAGGTGTCACGTCGCCTGCACACGTTCACCCCAGCCTTCGGAAGCGTCAGGCGAGCTTCCTTTTCCGTTGCTGGGGCAAAAAAAATGTGTTCTGGAAAATCCCATTAAAGCGGTGAGCGTGGGCTGCGCGCACATGGCTGCTCCCTTCCCGGCGCTGTCCCCCGCTCGCAGCACCCAGGGAGAGGCAGGGTCCTGCTCCACGGGGTGTAGCTGCCCAGGAGCTGCATCTCCCTGCTCTGCCTGCTCCACTGCTGCCAGCCCGGTCATCACCCAGCTATTTCCCAGTCCCAGCTTCCAACCACAGCAGCACCTCCACCTTTGCAGGCCATCGTTGCCCTCCTTGCAGGTGGCCCAGGCTCAGCTATGTGATTGCAGTTGTCATCTGTTGATTTGAGGACATCCAGCCAGATGGACCAGGCTGATTGACACAGATCGAGAATCAGCTTTTAAACCCCTAAGCTTCCCTCAAATCGTTCAAATGCTTCCAGAAAAATGGAGTGACTGTGCTGTCCTGTATATATGTCTTTATTTACGTGTTTCCCAAGCATGAAAAGCCCTCTTTGATGTCCAGAACCTCTTGTGGGTTTCAGCTATCAGCAAGCTGGATAAACACTGACCAAGATGGAATTTATTTGCATCAAGGGCTGCTCCATCTCAGCCCAGCTCCTGCTGGTCCTCCCAAATCCCACAGGTAGCTGGAGAAGGTCTCCAGTGATGAACCCAGCCAGAAGCAGCATCCAGAGTGTAGGCAATGGAAAATGAGATGTTTCTAAGTTTGGCCAGGCTCAGCTGGCTCCTCGCAGGTCCCAGCCTGTGAGTCACCAGTACGTGGGCCACCAGCACGGCCTCCCCTCTGGAGGAAGAACTGGAGGTGGAAAAATAACAAGAGGAAACCAGCTCTTAGTAGTGCCAGCTCCAGGGAGAGTGGGAGGAGGTGGCAGTCCTGGAGAGAAAGGTCAGGGCTGCATTGCAGGCTGCTGCCTGATTTTTCCTCCTGCCTTCATGGCAGGAAGCTGCTTACAGGAACACGCTTGTGCAATGTGTATGGAGGGTCTGGGCTGATCTGAGGGTCTGGGCTGATCTGAGGGGAGAATGAAAGCCTCCGACAGCAGCCAGGCACGATGGAGGATTTGTTTCTGGTCTCTGCTCACTCAACTCCTCTGATTTCTACTGAGGTGAACCTGAGTACCCTGTTAAAAGCAAATTTTGGCCCCTTGCAAACACTGCAAAAGAAGATGCACTTTTCAGAGGTACTGGGAACAGACACATCCAAACACAAAATAAAATATTACAGCCTCTTCTGGTGCCTCATCTCTCCTAACTGGCGCTCACTGGAATGCACCAGCAGAGGACACAAACCTCAGCTACTGTTCCCGTGTCCCTTCCAGCAGTACAGGAGCACTTGCAAGGCTGTGCCATGACAGCTCCCCTTCCCACAGGGATATCTGCAGCTGTGGATCAGCACTTCTGCTCTCCACTGCCTTGCAAGAATTCCTTTTCTCCTGAACCCTCCCATCTGACAATTGCCACCAGTCGCTAGTGATTTTTCTCACCTCCTATCCCAAGTGCTCAGAGCCAGCTGTCTCTCTGCTGGTAGATTGGCACTCTCCATGAGTGAAATTATTTCTTTATACCTTCAAGGAAATTATAAAAGCCATCGGGGGGGAAAAGGCACAGCCGGGTAGGATGCCAGGTCATGGGGGAAACTGCTGTGTGAAACTTGCTGTTACTTGCTGGTGCTGCCCCTTCTCCCCGAGTGGGACTGATTCTCCCACTCTGAGCCAGAGAGGGATCTGTTATGCTCAGGCTCCCTCTAGTGCCTCCATGCCCGGTGTTCCTGGCTTCTCGGGAGGCGTATCGGCCATTTATTTATCCCGGGGACTGTCCGTCCATCTCCCTCGCTCCCCTCCAGCATCGCTCGGCTTTACAGCACAGCCAAGCCCTGTTTGCTCACAGGCTCGGAACAGCCCTAAAATCGCCTCAAAGCCACCGGCATCTCCTAGGGCAGGGCCCTCTTGGGGGCTGCCAGCCAGCCCGGTGCTGGCTCTGCTTGCTGGGGTGTGGGAGAGTGATGAAGGTGGCCATATCCCAAAGGGTGCTCTCCCTGACAAGGCACAGCCCTGCACGCTGCAGCTGCGCTTCGGTGGTGTCTGCAGAGCGATGGGGATGGGTGAAGCGCCTGAGCCACCCTGGGAGCAGCCCAGGGTGGGAATCATCCATGTGAGCCTTCAGGGATGGCCAAAAGCATCCCTGCACTGTCCCCACTGCCTGACACCTCCCCACGAGGGAGCAGTTTGTAGGGGTGCCCCACAGTCTGTGCCAAGCAAAGTCAGCTGGGCTCCTGATCAACACCTGAAAGTGCTTATCACTGGTTTTGTGTGCAGGGCACTGGGGAGCTGTGCTCTCACACTGTGTCCAGCATTCTACATGAACGTCGCCCTTCCTTGTCTTCATCCTGTGTTTTAGGAAATGACCAGACCCAGCCTCTGTTCAAGCCCTCGTAAAACTCAGCCTGGCTCAGCTCTGGCACCAGCACCATGCTGGACAGTGGACAGTCCCTGGCATTGCTGAATGGGGGCAGCCACAGAAATTCTTTAACCCAAGTCAAAGTCAGCTCACATGGAGGGAGGAGGCAAGTTAGGGGAGGCTGCTGAAATGTGGTCTCGGAGTGAAAACCGTGACAAACCTGAGAGAGATCAATCAGCATAAGTGTGCATGTTGCAAGGACAGTGACTGAGATACAGTTGTCAAAGGCACTGTGAGATTTTTATGTTATGATTTTTCATAATTGTTTTGCAGCTGGAGTAATTAACATCCTATTTAATGAGCACAGCTCCTTCAATAGAGAACACTTGGGCTAACATGAACTAATTAAGTCTGTAATCACTAGAAGCATGACTAAAGGTTTTGAACTGGCCAATCATTCTCAGTAACACCATAATCAGAGGCACAGCAGCTCATCAGGGCACGGGAGAAATTCAAGGGGGCTTGATCACCCAGTGGTGTACAAGTGGTACAGGGGCCCTGATCCTGCCTTGGATCATCCTTTTCACCTTGTGCTCTGCATCGGTTTGCAGTGATTCATAAAATACCCTGAATATGTTACAGTCAGCTCCATGAACTGAATGTTCTTCCACAGTTTCATTTTAATATTTTGGCTTATGGATCTTGTAATCACCTGGGCATTAAGTACAGCTCCTCTAATCCCCACCTATCTGACTGCTCATCTGAGTGGCCGCAGCAGCAGCTGGGAAAGTCTCCCAGGGAGCTCCAACAGCAATAATTGCAGCAAGAGCCTGAAAAAAACTTGAAAAAGGTGGATAGAACCCCAAAGTAAACCCTTCTGTTTCTTCCTATGTAGGAAGGCTCAGAAATTACTTAAAAAGATCAAGAGTTTTCATAATCTAATGGCCAAGCTAAGGGTGCTGGCAGCCTTTTTGCCGTTTGCAATGCAAGAGGTGCAAACACATCTCTGGGATTCAGTTCTGTCTTCCACTGAGCTTGGCTCTTTGTGTTATCAGGAAAGTCAGGGTTTCTCTCTACTGTTGGCTGCAATTAGCTGGCCACAGTGATGTACAAATATTTTAAGACTGCAGCTCACTACAGTGGAAGGAATTTTAAAAAACAACAGTTTAAAAATACAGATGTTTGCATATCAAGGAGGATTTTGAGTAGACCTTCATATTCCAGCTGCAAAATGCCAGTAAAAGAATATTGCTATTTTCATCTATTTTTACACAACAGCTGCCCAGAATAGGGGTGGGGCTGGGAAATGAAGCGAAATACACTTTGCATCTTAGGTCTTGCTCAAAATAAGAGAAATACTGACATTAAATTGCATTAGCTTTCTTTTTCTTGCCTATTTTCATTTCACTCTCATCAGCGTTGCCCAACTACCTAGGACAATCTATTTTCCTCTGTTTTTATAATAGGAAGAGGTTGTTTATAGGTATCTGAACTTGAGGCAATTGCTCTGCAAGCAATCAGCCACTCAAAAAATGTCCATTTAACTCTCTGTACTGGCCATGGGTGTGAAAAATAAGGTTCACTTTCCTGGTAAAATTTAAAAGTTTAATAAAGGACAATAGGAGACAAAGATAATAAAGCAAATTCTAACGGCTCAGTGCTTGGCATTTAGCCAAGAGCACACCTGCTATTTCAGACACCCTTTACATACCTTTTCTATTGCATCAGCCTATTGCATATTCCTAAACAATTATGCATATTTAAACTTTTCCCCAAACTAGTTTACATTTTCCATGAACTGTTTAGCATGGCTCCTCCTCGGGTCTGCCTTTTTAGAGCATGCATGTTCCTGGGCTGTGGTTTTAGTCAATTATTACTATTACCTCTAGCTTGGGTTTTGTCCACACTTTCTACAGACAGCAGGTGCTGATAGTTGGCAGATCAGTAGCAGGGGTCTTCATCATACTTTCATTGGATGTTATCCCAACCAAGCAGGCAGTTCATTTACAAGCATAATATATCAGCTATATCAGCTATTTCACGACTACGTCTAAGTTTTGTTAATAGCAGAAAAAAACCTATATTTTTATAGCAAAATTACTTTAACATTATACATATAGCATTCATTTTATCATTTGTGAAAGCCAATATTATAACACGTATTTATAACATGGGTGTTATCGATGAGTAGTGAGATGGTTGGCTCTCACAACTAAGGGATAAATATTATGTGTATGTTAGAAGAAGTTTTGTAGATGTATAGTTATGTTACTGTAATATGTCCTCCCATAGTCCTCTTTCCCCTCCCTCTTATATTGTTGTCACTGGATGGCCTTTGGGGCATTTGGGGAATTTGGGAAGGGCTGGCTTGTTACTGTGGCAATACCTGACCTATAATCAAGATGTAAGAAAGTAACCTCCACCAATGGATGGCCAAGAAGGGGTTGACTGACAAGGCCATGGGTATAAAAAGCAGGACATCCATTTTAGAGCTGAACACTTGGCTGCTGATCATGGAGGCTCTTGGTGCTGCTCTTTGTCCTTATTCAGTCCTTCACTGTGTTTTGTTAAAGTTTAATAAACCTTTGAAACTTAAAAAAGTGACCATTGTTTCTCACATGGGCCTTTTGGTTTCTGGGCTGTTTTTTTCAGTCTGGGTTACTTTCAGCGATTTATTTGTGCCTCTCATTGTAAAATAAAGGCAATGTCATAAAAAGATAGCAGTATGTTCCCACAACACAGAAGAACCTGGGCCTTTTCTGCTTGTATTTTAGAGGTTCCCATTTGAAATCAAAGCAGCCTTGAGCAGAAATGCTGCAATTGGTCAACAGATAAAACCCAAGGGGCTTGGGGAAGCTTGGCCTTTGGTTCCCCTTATTCCTGTGACACTTCACCCTGGGAGATGCCTCAATCCATGACCACAAATCCAGTTTTCCCTTGAGCACCTCCAGGGATGGCTCCACCACCACGCTGGGCAAACCATTGCAATGCCTACTCTTTTCATGAGGAAGTTTTCTCATCATAGTCATAATTTCAGTGTCTTTTGCATAATAAAATACCTAAGTCTCAGTCCCTATCTTTTGCAGGAGTGAAACTTTAACCTCGCAGCATGGCCAGCATTGTCAGAACACAACACAAACCCCTCCACTGTGCCACGTCTTTGCTGGGCATGGGGCGTTTTGGGGGTCACCGAGGTGGCACAGCCAACGCTGCCAATTGTCTGAGAGCAAAGAGAGCTGTTCGAGCCTCTGGGGCTTCACGCAAATAAAGATGAACAGCATTGAATGAACCCGCCCTGAGGAACATTGCCTGTGCCTGACTGTATTGCCCGAGCGCGGTGCAACGCGCAGAAAAACCGTGCCCGGATTCCGATGGGGCCGAGGCCCTCAGGCTCTCACGGCGGCCGGACAGGGCCCCGCGCAGGGCAGCCTCGGCTCTGGGCTCCCTCGCCCCGGCCGGCAGAGGCCATGGTCGGGGGCACGTTAGTGGGGGGACCGTGTTGCTGGGAACCGTGTTGGTGGGGGAACCGAGTCGCCGAGGGACCGGGTCCGCCGCGTCACTGGGTGTTGCGGGCCCTGCCGTGGCGGGGCCTTCCCAGGGCGGGAGCGGTGGCGGCCTCAGGTCCCTCACGGAGCAGAAGCGGCAGCCGGAGCGAGCGGCAGCCGGGGGAACCGCGACTGTGCGGGAAGGCAACAGGGAAATGCCGGGCGGAACTACAGGACGCGGGATTCCGGTCGGGCCCTGATTCCCGGCAGCCCCCGCGGTGTTCCTTCTCTTCCGGTCCGGTGGCGGCGGCGAGCGCGGCTCCGGTGAGGGCGGCCCCGGCACCATCCGAGCCCATCCGGCACCATCTGAGCCCATCCGCGGGCCGGGCTGGGCCGGGTGGAGGGGCCGGCTCGGGGCTGTCGGAGCGGGGCNGCTGAGCCGTGTGTGTTTCTCCCGCAGGTGCGACCATGGCCAAGTCCAAGAACCACACCACGCACAACCAGTGTGAGCGAGGCGGGGATCCGGGAGGGTTTAACCGGGCTGGGACGGGCGCGGTGATGGCAGCACGGTCTGCCCGGGGGTGTGCGGCCAGATAAGGTGATGCTGCGCAGACATGGAATGGGGGGTTTAAAGGAGTGTGGTGAGAGCCGAGACTTGTTTAGGCTCAACGTAGAATTAATATGTAAGCAGAAAAGCAGGAACTTTTACGTTTGAAAACTGGGGATCGGCCTCTTCTCCCAGGTAGCCAGCAATAGGACGGCAGCACCAGGGGAGGTTTAGGTTTGACATCAGGAAGAATTTTTTCACAGGAAGGATGCTTAGATATTGGAACGGGTGCCCGGAGAGGTGGTGGTGACAGAGGGTGTCACCGTACCTGGAGATATTTAAGGAAAACTAAATGTGGCACTCGTGCCGTGATCTGGTTGGCTGGGTGGTGCTGGGTCATAGGTTGAACGCGAAGATCTTGGAGGCCTTTTCCAGCCTGAGTGATTCTGTGGTGATCATCACCAACCGAGCAGGCAGAGAGACCCTTTACAAGAGCAGGCAGTGACAGGACACACGGGAATGGCTTCACACTGACAGAGAGTAGGCTTGGGTTGGATATTAGGAAGAAATGCTTCCCTGTGAGGGTGGGGAGGCCCTGGCACAGGTTGCCCAGAGAAGCTGTGGCTGCCCCATCCCTGGAAGTGTCCAAAGCCAGTTGGGACAGGGCTTGGAGCAGCCTGGTCTGGTGAGAGATGTCCTTGCCCTCGGCAGGGGGGGTGGAACAGGATGGTCTTTAAAGTTATTTCCAACCCCAACCATCCTGTCATTCTCTGATGTTCCTGAAAAGCTTCATCTCTGGATCCTGTGCTATCCAGAGATGGCCACAGTCATGAAACAGTTCATGTTTGGGGTCTTCTCTTCGGTGTGACTTAGCAGAGGTCATGAGCCAGTTCTGCTTGGTGCTGAGCAGTGAGTGACAGTGCCCTGTGACACTGACCACAGGTGCTTGACTTTATTAATGGGTGAGGCCTTTTATTCTGCTGGTGGTGCTGTCAGTGTGTCATTGGTTAATGAGCTGCCCGAAATCTCTGGATTGGAAGCCCATGCAGAGGGATCAGCATAGAGATGTGGTTTTAATTCAAATGTAGTTTGGACAGGGTCTGAAAATCTTCTCTTCCACATCATTCTGATAGTCAGGTACCCTTAAAAAGAAACCAATGCAGCTGCTAAATAATAGCAGAAACTGTAATTTAAGTAATTGTCTCGTTTTCCACATAGCCCGTAAGTGGCACAGAAATGGCATCAAGAAGCCCAAAACCCATAGATACGAATCTCTCAAAGGGGTGAGTATTTCTACTGATATTCCCAGGCTGTTGGGTCACTAAGGCTTAACTGTGAAAAAAAAAATCCAGAATTTGTATTTATTTTAACTGACACATTTTTTGCAGACAGAGGCCTTTGTTGCAGGTGTTCAGAACCACTGGGGTTCAGTTCTTTTACTTACCTGACATGCAGCTGGGATATTTCTAACCCACATGAAATCTGCCTTTGTATGTCTGTAAAACTGCATTTTAGTCAGTGGCCAGTTTGGTCCCTGTCCTCTTCTGGTGGCTGTCACTGAGTGCTGTTTCCAGTAACACAAACACTTGCCAGTTAAATGGCTCCTTTCCCTTTTGAGTCCTGCTGTGTCTCCTCCACTCCTCCTCCTCTCCTTCTCTCTCCTTCAATATTGTTTTACTGTCTATACTAATCCAGGTAATTTCATTTTGAAATAAGAGGAACTGGCATTTTGGGGCAAAACACATGAAAGTGGCAGTACATTGCATTTTCTGAGATTATCCAAATGGTACAACAGGGTCTTTTTCCACACTTAAAAGTGAAAACAGTAAATTTTGTGTTAGGGGAGGGTTGTGATTTTATTTGCTTTGTAGATGTCATGATCTACAAAGCTTTTTGGAAGTGATGTAAAAATTTGTCTTCTGCAAAGCTCACTGAGGGTTCAGTCCTGCCTCTCCTGAAGCTTTGCCTATCCTATTCTTTCTTTATGTTTATTGCTGGGGTTTGGGATTTTTTGTTTGTTTATGGCAATTAAGGAAAATAGCTGTTACAGCCTGGTTGCAGATGACTAAAATAATTTTGTTAAAAAGTCTGAACTAGTCACAGCTTGCATTTGGAAAGAATTGGAATAATGGAGCTATAAATGATTTTTATATATATCTTTTCTGCAACATGGCTTATTTTTCCTTTATTTTTGTAGGTTGATCCCAAGTTTCTGAGGAACATGAGATTTGCAAAGAAACACAACAAAAAGGGGCTGAAGAAGATGCAGGCCAACAATGCCAAGCAGGCAGCTCAGCAGGCTGCTCAGCAGAAAAAGGACTGATGTGCTTTAATAAAAAGACCCAGTTTTCTTACTGGCATGTGTGTTACAGCATTTTTTAAAAATAAAATTGTATGTAACAAAGCCTTCACCATCTGAGTTTGAGGAGAGCCCTCCAGAAGCCTTGTTTGAATTGTGTTTTAGCTGCCAGCTGTGCATCAAGCCTGTGAGTTGTGATCCAGGGAAGCCTGCCTGGCTTGTAGTTCCTTGAATCTTCCTTGTGCTTTTGAAAACTGGGGTGATGTTTTCTTTCTCTGCTACCAGACTTTGGTGGTAATTCCTGGTGTTGTTACAGCAAGGTGAAATTTCCAAGGGCTGTTACAAGTCTGCTGCTTTGCTGTGTGGTTCCTGCAGCTGTGGGAATCCCGGAAACAGGAGGGTGAGGAGGGCTGGCTGAGGTGTTGGAGACCACAGGAGTTTGTGTTAGAGTTGTTGTGTGTTGGATCCTGAAATACTCATAGATACTGAAGCATTAATGTACCCACAGGAACATGTAAGGGGTTAGGAATATACAAAATACACATTTTTTAACAGTGGCTGAATTTAGAGAACGTCTTTCACTCCAATAACTAAAGTACTGTCTGATGAAATGTGCTGCCTTGGGGAGATGAGGGGAGTAATGTGTAAAATCCCGGGAGGAGCTGAGCCCGGGTTTTGCCCCTGCTGTTATGTACATCAGGAGAGGGCTTCACTCTGCAGGGCTCCCTCAGAGCTTTGGGCTCTGTAAAGAGCTGTATTTTCCACTTCCCACTACTGGCACGAGGCACCTGTTGGAATGCAACCAGCTGCCCTGACGTTGCAGTGCCCGCGCTTGTCCACCCGGTGGAGTAAATCCCTGCAGCCTCAGCAGGACTAGGAGTTTGCACAAACGTTCTGACCACAGCAGAGCAGCAAAACACTTGCTGGGTGAAAAACGTAATTTTGACTGGAACATCTAATTCATGCAGTTTATGTTTTAAGCCGTTTATCCGATTACCAAAATTCCGTGTGTTTGTTTGAATTCTTTCTGGCTTAAGTTCAAAAATCTTTTCCCAGTTCCCACTTTTTGTTTTTTGAATGATCAGGAAAACCCACCCACTCCTAAACTAAGCAATATAAAGAGATTTGCTAATTTGAAACTCGCAAGTCAAGGGGGTTGTAAAGTCAGGGATGTCTGTAGCCCTCAGCTGTCTGATTCCTGCTGTGTGCATGTCTTGGACTTTTGTGGAGGTTGAGGTTTGTCAACCTGTTACAAACAAGTGTTTGAGGAACCTAAAGGATCACTAGCAAAGGTATCAGTAAAAAACAGATTTAATATTAAGCTACAGCATAACAAAGTTCATTGGCAAGGCTCACTCTGCTGCTTGTGAGATGATTAAGGCACACAGACAGTGGAGTTGTTGCTGGTATTGAAGAAGATGAGAGTGGCTGGTCCAGTGAAGATCAGTGTGATCAGTCTGGTGAAGACGTGTTACGAGAGCAAAAGAAAAAAACCTCTGAAGAGAGCACTTGGTGTTTGTCCGTCTACACCTTCACCTGCGTGTCTGCAGATTTTCTATCCAGTTGAAGTTCTGCATTTTAAATCTCCAGCACTAAAACTTTTCCATATCAGAAGGGAGATTTCATCTCAACCCCTGTGATGTCTTCCCCGGAGTGCATGTGTTGTGGGGGTAGCTCACCCACAAGATGCAGTCTGAGGGAAGAGAGGCAAGGGTCAGGCTGAGAAGAGGATGTTGGAATATTAACGAGAAGCAGAGGGCAAGATCTGGGCTTCCTGTGGCTCCAGGCAGCTGCCCCAGGCCTGCCTTGGGAAGCAGCCTTTTCATCTCACTGCCCTTCATGCTGCCCTTCAGTGGGACAGCTTCCCAAATAAGGGCTTGCTGACTTTCTGACCAAAATAGCAGCTGCGTGACAAAATGCAGCACAGAGGAACGTAACCTTAATCCAGGCATCATTGTGTAGCAAGAGACAGGAATTTTGTGAGCTTCCACAGCAGGTTGGTGTCAGGTTTGTTGTTGGGTGCTCCCTGCACACGTGGTTCTGCAGGGCACTGCCTGGACATCAGTGACCACCCATTGCATTTGCTAACCCTGTGACACATCTGTTGACAGCTTTCCTGTTTATACAGTTGTCAGCCCAGAAGGGAAAGCTGTAGAGGGAAATTTGTGCTGGCTCTGCCTCTGGATGGGTCTCCATCCTCTTCTGTGTTGTGAAATCATTTAAGTTATGTTGGTGAAGTGAGGTTGGAGATCCTTTTTGGGGGCATTACGTATATAGAGCCCAGGAGGGTGAACTGGCAACTGTGGCCCACTTGAAACTATTCCTATTACGCAGAGCTCTGTCATCTTTGATATTTAAAAACTTCAAAACTCTCATTATTGGTATCCTGCAGGAAGACAAAGAACTCAAAAGCATATCAGTGCTTAACAACTGCTGCTTATGCTTGCTGCTGCTGTACGTCATACTTGCTGCTGATTATTTCTCCCCTTTGCAATTAAGAGGACTCAGTATCAAGTTCCAGTTTGGCTCCTTTCTCTGCTTTGATTTAAAAAAGAAAAAGAGCAAAGGGCATGTAACCAAATCCCAAATCATCTCATTTGGCAAAGGTGAGCCATTGCTCTGAAAGCCAAGAGCACAGAACTGGGGTGGGGAAATCAAAGCCTTGCAAAATGCTCTGATGGGGCAAGGTATTCACTGGGGACATTGATGTTCACAATGATGATAAAGATAGGCTGGACACATGTTGCTCTGTCCCCCCTTACTGCCTTTCGGTAGTGTGGTCAAAAAGAAGCAGCAACAGAATGTGAGTTCTGCTTTGCCCGCATTTCAGGGCTGTTGCAGGTGTTTCTACACCACAGGGGCTTTGGCTTGGTGAAGTGTTTATCTGATGTACCTTAGCTCACGTTACACTGCCACTGCCCTGCTAGCAGATTTATGCAGTGTCTGCAAAATTTCATCAGAGCTTCCTGCAGCCACTTGGTCCACACAGCAAAGTTTTATTGAGGGCTGAGGAGAGGCCTCAAATACACTGATAAAGCTGCAGACCAGGGCAGGAGTTTGAATCTACAGCAAAGGCAAGCAGATAAATGGCCTGAGAACTGTGGCAGTGTCTGGTGGCATGGGCTGCTGTCACCTGCCTGCACGGCTCCTGTCTCTGCTGGGGAGGCAAGCACACAGATCTAGGGACTGGTAAATCACTTTGTGTCTGATTTAAAAAAAAAATTAAAATAATTTAAAAAAATAATTTAAAAGAAGTTAATTGCTTCTTTGTCCCCAGGCAATGTGGACTCGTGTCACATTCCCGAAATGATTTTGGACACCAGAGGTTCACCACACATGCAGTGAAAACTGTGAACTAGTTTGGAGTTGCACAGATCCATGGATTCCTCAGGGTGGTTTTCATTCATTGTTGGCACATCCCCTGCGTGGGGACTCAGCCAGGCTGATCCTCAGGGGTGACTGTTTTTTCAGCCTGCTCACCCACTCGCTGGCCTGTCATGTCGTGTTACATTCCTTGTGCAGTTGTTCCTGTGTTTTAGCCAGCAGTGAAATCCACCCACAGCTCCTCACCCTGCAGCATTTGCTGTCTGACTGAGGGGACAGGCAGTGTGTTAAGGCAGTCCAGCCTGGCAGCAGTTTTCCTGGCTTCTCAACCTCCAGTTCTAAGGACGGAAAAAGCCTAAATAAAGCCTAAAAAAGCAAATACCCAGTGGTATCTGCTCTTCTAGTGACAAGTTTTGGCTGCTACAAGACCTTTGTCTTCTCTCTCCAGCCACCACCTTCCCTGCTTTACTCTTGGAAAAGGGTGGGCAGCGAGTGAGGCTGTGGCTTTCTGCTGCCAGTGCCATTGAGCCAAGGGGAAGAGCCCAGACACAGAGCTGGGTGGCTCCTCCCAGCCTCCTTTTCCCTGGGTCACAGCACAGTCTGAGCCACCAAGCTGACTGAAAGAAGGGGTTAACCTTATATTTTTCTCTTTTTCACCCTCCAAGGAGCCAAAGCCTATCAGTAAACAGTGGAGAATATCTTGGAGAAGTCCTTTTTGGATGCTGGGATTTGGCCAGGACAGAGGAGGATAAGGGGGCTGTCAGTGATGCCTGATGTGATGGGAGTGCAGGGTGGGGTGGCCGTGGGTGTGGGGACAGCTGGCATCACCTCAGCTCCTGGCTGAAACCCAGCTATTGGCAACTCTGGGGGATCCCAGGCCTGGGGTAAAACATGAGGCCATGCTGTGTCCTCACAGGTTTCAGTGGGAAACAGCTGCTGCTGCTACACTGAGGAGGCAGAAAATGTTTCTTTTTCATCTCTAGGCTACAGGTTAGCTGGAAACAGAATCTGTTAACACCTGGGAGCATTTCCTGTCCTGGGGTTCTTAGACCCATGTTTCCATTGCCTTCTGGTGCACCTGTAGTCCTGCTGATCTGCAGTAGCTATGGCATCAAGGGCTTGGAACGCTTGGGGAGATCCCTTTGTGTGAGTTAAGCAGATGTTTGTGTTAGAGCTGTTTCCAAAACACCCTAGGTTTCTAGCTGACAGGTTCATTTTCTTAGTTTTTCTGTTGTTGTAAGCTTTGGTTGAGCAAAATATTTAGTGCTGCTTGTCTAGAGGAAAGACACAGCCACATCCTTCCAATCAACCTCTCTCATCCCTGTTTCCACCTCAGGCCTGTTTGCCCTGAACTGCAATATTTCATTATTGCTATAAATGAGATTGCAATATTTCATTATTGCTATAAATGAGATTGTGTCACAGGTGCTTCAGGGTGTTATTTCCACAGAAGAAGGGGGGAAAAAATCTGGTTTGGGTTGGAAAGGCAGAAGGCCAAGCCAGCAGAGCTGGGGCAGGGTCCCACACAAGGCTGAGGGCAGCGTCGCCGGGCCTTGCACCAACACAGTCCCGTGCCTTGCCCTGCCAATGTTTATTTTGCTTGGGTAAACGATTGACTTTAGCAACACGAGTGCAATGTGTGAGTTGTGCTGGGGCTGTAATTCGATGGGAGGAGGCAGCTATGTGCAGGGAGAGCTGCTAATGCCACAGGAATGCTGCGCTTCCTTGGGATGAGAGGAGACAGTGCTCAGGGCCCCTGGGGACAGCGTGGCTCCTTGGCCCTGCTGTCACCCAGTGCCTGCGAGCTGACACTCACACTGGGCTTGTGCATTCCTCAATGGCCCAAATCGATGTAATTTGTCAGGGAAAGTTGGGTGTCTCATTTTTTCTAGTGAGGTCTCCAGGGCTGCAGGGGGACTATGAGGGGCCAGTACCTGCCTCCCACCAGGCTGGGAGAGACAGGAAGGAGCATCCAGTCAGCTTAGGAATGGCTTTTATTCATGTTTCCAAAGCAAACTAAGGCCTTCTTTTGGCATCACAGGGTGCCAATCAGGCTGATGGGGAGGGGGTGGTACCCTCAGGATAGCCAGGGTGAGAGTAGGGAGGAGAGGGACTGTCCCCGGCACATGGATTTCAGTGATGGCTGAAGTGAGTTTTAATTCATATTTCATTGCTAAAATGCTGCCAATGCTGCAGTTAAGCCAGCAGGCACCAGTGCCAGGTCCCGAGCCTGCTCACCATGGCAGGGTGAGGAGATGGAACATGGCAGCTCCCCACTGAGCACCCATGGCTCTCTTGGATGGACTTTGCCATTGGGCTGGCAGCAAAATACTTCCTTGGAGGCTTAAAGCTCCAGCTGTGATGTCACCTTGCCAGAAGTAGCCCCCAGCAGTGGTTTCATTAATCATGAGTACACAACAGGGGTGAAGCTGTCACTGAACCTCCAAGGAATGACCAGCTGAGGCACTGGGTATTAACAGGTTTTATTTCCCCCTGGCCACCCTTCTCAGCACTCAGTCTTCATGCCAGTAGCCAGGGGATTTAGTCAAGGAGATGAGATGCAGAGCTGGAGGGTTTAGGAGATTCAAGCTGTCCATCTGGCCTCAGATTTATTCAACCCCCTTCATAAACTCCAGGAACTCTGCCAAGGGGAAGACATTGGAGACAAGAGGTGTGAGGTGAGACCGAAGTGCCCTCACAGCTGCCAAGTGTGCTCCTGGCAGCTTTTCCCAGCCCTGTCTCCTCTTCCACCCTCACAATATGCAAGAGGCCAAGGGGGGGATGTCTACTGCTCCTCTGACTGTGGTGAGGACTCCTTGTGACTCCTGCTGGAAATGTCACTGGAGCCCAGCGTCACCCTCAGCTGCCACCAAAACACTGGAGGTGAGTGCTGGGGGGGGGGCGGGGCACAGTCTCTGACTCAGCTCAGAAATAGTCTGGGGATCATTTTGTCAGCACCACATTCAAAGTTACAGCCCCTCAGAAATGGTGCTTGTGTTGAGGGGGCAGGAGGGGACTGGTGAAAAGTGACAGTGCTTCAGTGCAGCAAGGGGAGAGTTAAGGCAGCCCCAGGTCCTTGCTCCCATTTCAGAAGTGTAAGAACCTCCCCATCCCTGTGCACACATGCTCCTGTCAGATTCATTGCCAGCACTGTGTGCATGAGCTCACGCTCATCTGAGAAGGCAACAAGACCATGGGAGCTGCCCAGGGGGATGACCAAGGGCTTGTGACCAAACCACATGCAAGAAAGAGTCCTACCATCATAGTCAATCCTGCCATCGTTGTTTTTATCCCCATCTTTCATCAGTTCCTCTATGTCATCCTCGGTGATGGTCTCTCCTGTGGCCTGCAGCATGATCTTCAGCTCCTCGAGGTCGATGTAGCCATCAGCGTTTCTGTGCCAGGAAGAAGAGCTCAGGACCAGACAGAGCTGCTGGGGAGAGGGAGCAGGGCTGGAAGCACCCCTCCCACCACCCCACCACGCTGTGCTCATGGCTCTTACTTATCAAACATCCTGAAGAGGTCTGAGAGTTCCTCCTCGGTTTTTCCTTTGCTGTCATCTTTCATACACCGGACCATCATAACCAGGAACTCATCAAAGTCCACAGTGCCGCTGCCTGTGGGAAGAATGGACTTTCTGGGTCAGCTGGTCAGCACCAGCACCCTGACTGAGCTCCACACTTCTCCATGAGCAGCTCCACCAGACTGGCCCACCCAGCTTCCCTGCACAGCTGCATTAATTCAGAACCCCAAAACCTTAAGTGGTGGTGTTAAACCCATTATTGTTAAAGTTAAAAACTAAGACTGCTGTCAGACAGTGTCTACACAAGTCAAACTGGAAGAATACACAGGGTCTGATGCCTCAGTCTCTTCTCATACTGGGCTTGAGGAATGCAGGAGAGGGGAGCCCAGCTGGAGCCATCAGCTGGAGCTACGGGGCAATGCCAATGATGGATCACACTTCCCTTCAGCAACCAAGGGCCAAAACTCAGGAGAGCAGCCCTGCAGCAAAGGTCAGCCCTCAGGATGCTGGAATAAGTGACTGAGGCCCTTATCAGACCTTGTAAGTGAATTTTTACCTTTCACAGTCACTTTGCCTTGGTAAAAGTCCTTCTGGAAGCACCAAAGAATGGAAACTCCTGCTATGGAGATACCTATCCATCTCATTTAGGCATTAATATTGAAAGCTCCAGAAGGCAGATATTCGTGCAGTGTGGTTCTGTACCTGCAGTATAGTAGTGTTGTTTTCAAAGACTCAGATGCTTTCCTTTTTTGCCTGATTTTTAACTGACTTTATTTTCTAGTTACTTCGTGTGGTATTTCTGCCCAAATGCCCACAGTGGATTTTGTTATTGTGACATCAGTACACTGATTTAACTGGTATTGACAGTTACTTATGTGGGGGTGTGCACACTTGAGCAGTGAGACTGTCCTGATGATAGAATCCTCTAAATGGCATTTCTGAAATGAAGTTCCTCCATTCAGCCTACATTTTGGTTTTTTAAAGGATCTGTACAATTTCACAGTACCCCTCAAAATCAGTTCAAGCAGTCTGATCATTGTAGGAATAAAAATTTCTATAGTTTCCCTTTGCCTGGAAATTCCCTAAAGGAAGCATGCTGAGGTTTGGTGGGTGTTTAGTGTCCTTTGAATTCACAGCAGATTGCACCCCACAGCTGTGACTGTCCCCAGCATGGATCCTCCCAGCACTGCACAGATGGCCCCCACACCCCCAGATGTGGGGATGCTGCTTGGGAGAATGGAAGAAACCCAAACTTCTCACCATCTTCATCCACCTCATCTATCATCTCCTGCAGCTCCTCAGGGGTGGGGTTCTGCCCCAGCATCCTCATCACCTTCCCCAGCTCCTTGGTGCTGATGCATCCATCCTCTGCCCCCAGCACGAAGATGTCAAAGGCAGCCTTGAACTCTGCAGAGAGAGGGGAGATGAGATGTGAAGGATTCCTGCCCTGCACCTCGATGCTGCAGGCAGGGGGCTCATCTCAGGCACAGCCTCCCCTGGCTGTGCACCCCAGGAGTGCCCAGGCACAGCGTTGTGAGACACCCAGGCACACCACAGGAACCACCTTGCTGGAAATGCTGGTGGATCACAATCCCTGGGTCATGCCCTGCCTTGGCCAGTCTGGCCAAAGCATTTTGCAGAGTGTTATTGCTGAGGCAGGCAGGGCTGCTGGCTGGGGAGCTCAGCACAGCTCCTCAGCTGTCAGGTTGAAGGTGCACCTACCATTTTTTTGCTCTTCTGTCAGCTGCTCAACCTATAAGGGAAACACAGACACCAAGTCATTTTAGTTTTGTCAGCATCACTAATTGCTAAAAGGACACATTATTCATTCAACAGCGTTTGTCAGCATCCACCAAACCTGACAAGAGGCAACCTTGTGGACCGGGGAATGTACAGCCAGAGAGGTTTTGACACCACAAGTTTTTGTAGTCTAAGAGATTCTTCCCCTTAAAAAATTATTCACATCTTCTTTGAAGCAAACATAACTTCTCTAGAGTAATAGATGCTAATACATGGCAGAAATAGCCTTTGTACAAGCAGGGAAAGCCCACTGGGAAAAGAATATGCCTCTGTCAACTATTTGGGGATAATTTCTTGTTGCTGGCAGGTTTCACTGCAAGGATGGCTGCACTGCTGAGGGCTGGTTGCATGTGGGCCAATGCCAGATCAGAGATGAGACGTGCTTGAGAGTTCCCTGGGGAGGGAGAGGTAGACGAGACTGTCCGTGGTAGTTGTTTTTCAGCCCTAGATTCAGGGAACTCCTGCCCTGTCCAGAGCTTCACTGCTCTGCTTCCATCTGAGACAGTGTTATTACAAAGGCTCTGAAGGGAGCTGCTATTCCCTTTAGCTTGTGCTGGGAATCTCTCTGAAGATATGGCCTGTGGAGCCAGCAGGCATTAGCTGACATGGGCTGGCAGATTGTTCCCAAACTGTGCCCTAATTCAATCCCCTCAGACCATCCAATAAGTGGGAGCTTATTAGATAGCATGAATTAATGAAAATAAGAAGGAGAGCAAAGGGGAATCAATCAGCTCTGTGCCATACCTGTTTAAGTACATTTCTCTCTGGCTTCATTCCAGGTACTGCTTAGCTGGACTTGCTGCCCTCACCACCATGTTCAACTGCCCCTTTGATAGCATCCATGAAAACATCAACTTTTCCTTCCTGTGCTGGTCAACAGCCAGGTAGGCTGCTAAATCCAGCCAGGTAGGACCCCATGCCTGCCCTGTCTGGCCCCACTAAAATCCCCTTGCTGCCACCCCCATCCAAGTGGCCCCCAACACCCATCCCTGCCATGTTTTGTTTGGGGCAGAGCCCCACAACCCAGGGTTGTGGCACTGTCTTTGAACAAAAGCTGATTCTTTGGCCCTGAAGGGCAATGGTTTTGCAAAAGCCAGCTGGTTCTTCCTGCTTGCAGCAAGAAGCAGAGAAAGTACTTTTCCTTAGTGGGAAAAGAGAGCCTGTTGGAAACAGGCAGAGCATTTTATCCCACTCCCCTTGCTCCAGGAGGTGAGGACTTATCAGAAAGCACTAAGGACAGTGGCAGGATTTTTCTCCACTGCTGCAGGAAACCCAAATCCTGTGTGCTTCTGGTGCTGCTGAAGGCAGGCAGGCAGCTGCTGGCCCACTGTAGACATTGTCTGGACAGAGCAAGGGCAGCCACCACCACGATGGCCACAGCCACGTCCTGCTCTGTGACACTCCTGTTGCAGCTGCTATTTATAAGCCTGGCTGAGAGAGGTGCTGGAGATAAAGATGAGCTGCCCGATTGTTCCCAGGCTTTGGTATTTATCCTTGCAGCCCTTTATCTGGACACTTGTCCCTGGCACTGTTCTAGGCATCGCTTAACAGAGCCTAAAAATATTCCCAAAATAGCTTTGTGTTTGCACACCCTTATCTAGGCATGAGCGGGTAAGATGAAAATCCATTGGGTTCTCTGGCTGCACGTAGGGGATTTGGCATAAATGTAATAATATATGCTACTAGCATGCAAAAATTATACAGCTATTCACTTCTGAAGCCTCCTTGAGTACTGAAGTGATAGATGTGGTGTATATAAATTAAATGGATTGTTCCTATAGAGTGACATTTTTGTCACAGGGATGTCTCTTGAGCTGTTCATAGTTTGCTCTGGACATAGGTGCTGTTTTCTGCCTTATTCCTCTTCTCCCTCCACAACATTCCAGGAACAGGTTTTTCTGACTGCAGTGTGGGAAGGCAAGCTCTAAGCTCACAGCACTGCAGCAGCCGTGGCAATGCCAAATCTGCTGTATTTGCTTTTATCAGCTCTTCTCTCCATCCCATGGCTCCCTTTGAAGTCAGACAGGGGAAACTGAAGTTCTTCAATTTTTTTTTCACAGGTAAATGTCTTCTTACAGTTTAAATTGTGGGAAATAGATCCACAAAAGAGCTGTTTGTCTCAGCTCTGCCTGGCTTGGACTTGTTTTTCCTCTATAAAGGTGTTGGGAGTTAATGCCCAGGACTCAAACCCTACATTTACCTAATTAATGGGCATGTGATCCCTATACAATGAGGAAAGAGCCTGTGCCTTGAGTCACAGAGAACATATTTAATTAAAAACCTTAATTAGAAAGGCCTGTATTTTCTTTGCTATTACAGGTTCCAGTTTTTCTCCCTTTTGAAAGTGTTGGTTGAGGGAGTCAGCCTTTCCTGAACCTTTTCACACTATCAGGATCACTACAGGGGTTCCATTTCACAAGGTTCAAGGCTGACCAAGGGACAGGGGATGTGTGAGCATTGGGGGTTTTTTCCTTCAATTACCTACCAAGGACTATATTGCTTCCCTCTAAAAACCTTGGAATAATAAGAAGACTTGTATGATGCATTTTTTTGTGCTCTTGCTTAAAAAAAACCTTGATCAGCTGTATATTTAAGGGGAGGAAAATCACCAAAAAGCTCTTACTCTAAATCCAGTTATAGATACAATAGCAATCCACACAAGCCAGAATCTATTTTCATCCTTATTCTGCTCACATATCTCTGTCTGTCTACATCACAGAATAATGCAGTGTTCTTATTACAGATCAAATACTTTGGGTTTACACAGTGAGTGCAGCGTGCAGCTGTGGAAGTTAAAATAGCCTAAGGATGCTCCACGTTCCCCAGGGCATAGCTCACATTCTGTATTCTGCACAGCACAGAGCAGGAGCAGCAAAGCAGAGGAGGAGGTTTGGAAATAACTGAGAAAAAAACCCGAGGGGTTTTAAAATCCCCCTGAAAAATACTCAGATAAAGAGGGGGGGAACATAGCAGTGGCAGAGTTGTAAAGCACCAGAAAGAAGAGGGTTAGTTTTAACCCATACAAATAATGTTTATTTCCTGGGATATCCTCCTCTGCTTTGTCTGAGCTAAAACCAAGAGTCATCTCTTATGCCATGCAGGTTTTATTGAGATTTATAACTCCATCTAGGAGCCATCTCCCTGCTTTACAGTGGGGAACCAGGGGGTCATTGTAAATAATTTTACAGCAGGTTGAGAGTTTCACACTTGTAAGAGGAGTGTGAAACTTCCAGAGCCGTGCGAGGGAAGGGTTTGTCTCTTGGATGAGGATGTTGACTAAAAGTCGCTGCCCTATAATTATTTCTCATTTCCATTTATCCACTGAATTATTGCTGTAATAATTCAGTGGATAAATGGTAATGATAATACAGCTTCGAGGAACCTACAACAACAAACCCCTAGAGCCATTTCAGACCCCCGTCCCCAACCCACCGCCCCAAGGGGCGACACTCACCGCTGCCTTATAAATGTCATCCATGGCTGGAGCGGGCGGGCGAGGGGCCGGGGGCTGTCACGGTCCCTGTGCCGGCGCTGCCCTGCGGGCACGGCTGATATAGGGGGGTGCGGGGCCCGGGGGCTGGGACCAGCCCACCACAGCCCCGCATGCCCGGCCCCCCAGGAATGCCTCGCCTGCGTGCCTTGGGATGGGGACACGGCCGAGCCTGGCGCTGGCACGTCCGGGGCCAGCCCCGGCCCCGGCCCCGCTCCGTGGCAGCTGGAGATCTCCTCGTGACTTTGTTGTGGGATCAAGCCACCACTTTTCAGCAGGACCTGCCGAAATTGCTGATGTATTGCGGTTCATGGCTGTCCTGACCGGACCCGTGCCATCACGTCGCCTCCACCTCCACAGTGTTCCCCCCTGGAAGCTGTGTTAGAAAGATTATACTGTGCCCAATAGAACTGGGAATTACAGGAAAGGCACATGTCCCAAAATATCCCTGTCCAGCCACAAATGTCCCGCGGGGCGGCGGGAACAGGGGGTGTCAGGGCGCCTGGTCCCCTCTGCTGGTGTCCCCGAATCCATGGGGGATTGCAGCTGGGGCGATGCCCTCGGGACAGCCGATGCTGAGTGCGGACAGGAACGGAGCACCGGGGAATGTGCGGCCCCCGTGCCACGGAGAGAAGTGTGGAGGCAGATGGAGCTTTGCCCCGGCCTTCTGTTTTCAGCTGGGGCTGCAAAATGTGAGGATCAGCTGTCAAAAGGAGAGTATCAACTGTTTGATTCCAGGGATAATTGCCAGCCCTTTAGGAAATCATGACTCACTGCACCCAGCCAACAAGCTGACCTGTCCCCACTGCAAATGGCTAAAATCCACACTCCTGGATTTACTGTGGATTTACCACAGATTTACCCCACCATGGTGGAGAGCAAAACACACCCAAGGCCTCCAAGTGATGAGCAGTTCTCTCGGTGCAGTGAAGACTGTTTTAATTCACAGCGACCAAAGACAAATCTCTCTTTTTAATGATTCAGGACTCCCTCTTGTGTCCAGAGGGCTCTGACACCTCACGGTGCCCAAGTCTCACCTCCAGCTGCTTTATTTAAGAATTAGTTTGCAAAACTGAAAAAGCAATTAATGCAACTGTTGTTTTTCATCTTTTCTAAAAATCCTCCCTTAGGAGGAATCGTGCTGCAGTCCCTATGGAATGTCCAAGCCAAAGCAGCATTAACCAGGGAGCCAGGTGGTGTCAGCACAAAGTAAGGATGCAGGTGAGCACAAAGCCATCCCCACATCCTCCCAGGTTCTGAGTCCTGAAAGATTAACTCACTGCAGAGCCTCATAGGAATTGTGGTCCCGTGGGCACCCACTGGCCTTGATTTGCCCAGGCTTCAGCCCAGCCCTGCCTCTGGTCAGCATAAGGGTAGCAGATGGAATAAAAAGGAAAAATGTCACATTTAAGGAATTGATTTTTGAAGAGTTAGTCTTCCCAATTCGAATGTATTTAATATTTTGGTTGCCTTTAACACACGAAAGTCAGAAAATGTGGCAGAGGGAAGTACCTATTTTGTTAAAGGGCATTGGAGCCTGTTCTTAGGTGAGGGCACAGGCTGGGATGGGAGACCTGCTGTCCCCCAGAACCAAACCATCACCCAAAACCTCCTGGGTAACCCCAGAGAGACCTTCCCAAGGAAGTGCTGCCCCAAGGCAAGCCCCAGCCCCTGGCTGCTTGTCCTCCCTTGGGATTCACTGCAGGGACAGTGGGGTGGCAGGTGCCAGTTCTGGGCACTACCAGCCACCAGGGCAGGGGCTGAGGAATCACACCTGGCCCTGTCCCTCCATCCTAGGAAGTGATGGCTCTGAGTCACCCTGAAAACAGCCCCTGGGATGCATCAGAATATATTTAGGGTAAATGTAGCTCAGGAGGGGGGCTCTAACATTGCCTTTAAAAGGTCTGCTGGAGAGAGCTGGGATGAAATTCAGGTCGAGATGTGGAGGAAGGATCTCTGTGTGCTGAGAGTGGGGGAACCTGGGCCACTGCCACCCTACACACTGGCATGGGAAAGCTGCAGTTCTGTGAACATCTGATGTGAGCAGAAACTTACCAAGCAGAGCTGAGCCCAGAGGAAAGGATGAAATCCCATCTGGCAGCAGGAGGTGATGTTCCTCCAGGGAAGAGGAGCAGGCGAGTGGCACCATGCCAACCGCTGCCTCCCCACCGGCTGCCTGGAGACAAAGCTTCAGCATCCCCGGCCTCTTTTAAGTTGTTTGCTTACAAAAGAAATGGGAATTGGGATTTTGTAGAGAAACCCAGAGCCTCTGCCATGCAAAGCACTGGGGGTGGCTACTGCAGGTGATGGAGCATTCTGAGGGAAAATCACCCTCAGAACCTTCCTTTGCCTCCTCACGTGAGCCCCACAGCAGAGGGAGTGTGGCTATCTATAGTCTGAGGAGGGCTGCCAGCACAAGTGCCCTTAATCTGGGCATGGCTGGCTCGGTGACATGCCAGCTGTCACTGGGCTCAGGTACAGCCTGTTAGCTCCAGCTCCAGCTGCATCCTGACAAGCCGTCCCTGTCCCACTTGTTGGTCACTCCAAGCTACCAAGGCAAGTGGGAAGCTTTACTGAGCTTTTTTCCTCCAAAACTTTGTTTCAGGTTCTCATTTCCAAGCAGCTGTAACCCATTGCAAAACTAGCAGAGGCACTCTTGAGGTCAAATACAAGGAAATAAAAGGCAGAAGCCCAAATAATTTGCAATTTTATTTGAGATGTGGGATGCTTGCAGGGCTCCTTGGGCTGTGTCATGGCTCCAAACTGCAGCAAAGTGCCCCAGCATCCCCCTTCCCTGCCTTGGGCACCTGGCCCTGAGAGAGTCCAGACCCAGCAACGGCAAAATTCTTTAATTTATTGCTTCCTAAACCTTACTTGGAACGTTTTAGCTGAGGAAGGACCCATTTTCCCCCTTCCCCAGCCACATTGCTCCTGTCATTTCCTCTTCTCTGTGAGCCAGGACAGGGCTGTCACACCATGAGCCAGCACTGTGCCTCCAGGCAGGAACTGCTTTAGGAGGAGGAGGCAGGAGACTGGCACTGATCAAACCCGACAGCCGCGCCAGGGCTGCAAATTTTTATTTAATTAAGGAGACGGGACATTCAGAGGAAGCTTAATTAAAGTTGCTCTCCAAACCCACTTATTATCTCATGAAGAGGCTGAGCTCAGCAGCAGTTCCTGATGCTGGGACAGCATTAGAAAATCCCTGTTGAGCTGGCTGTACTCTCTGTGTTTTGTCCTTGTACACATCATCCTTCGGCTACATCCTGACCAAAGGAAAACATTTTTCAGTGAAAAAAAAACCAAAAAAGAAAGAGTTTTTCCAGTTTTGTTTGCAGAGGTGTGGCATCTGTGAGACACCAGCATTGCCCCTGCAGCTCCACACATCCAGCCAGGGCATTTGCACTTCTGTTGTGATTAATGACACCATAGTGAGCTGATTGACACCATACGAGCTAATACTCCTTTCTCAGCATAAGGAAGGGCAGATAGATATTGCTTTCATTTTGCTGGAAGGTACTTTTTACTCCCTGACTTGACAGTCCAGAAGATAATCTGTCTGTGTGTAATGTAGCACAGAGTATATTTAAAAGCCTTGATGGATACTTGATGCATCCTTCTGCCAAAACATAATTTTTCTAGATAACCTCTCAATTTTAATACACTCAGATAATCCTAAAGAAACTAATTATATCCTCTCTCCTGCAATTTTCTGTTCCTGGGGTGCACACTGAGCCTGTCAGAAAGGTTGCCATAGTATGACTCCCCCTCTGGGCAACTCAGGTTCTGCTCAGGGCAAAAGGCTGAAGAGGATTTTCTTGCTATCTTTTAGATTCTCCACTTCTGTTACACTTCTGCTGTCAAGATCCTTTAGTGTGCACAGGCTTGAAACACTTCCCCACACTCAGTGGGACAGTGGAAGTAGAGTCCATGCTGTCAGTGAATCACCCCAAACACCACCTCGAGTTCACTCTGGGTTCATTCCTGAAGTCTGGCCCATAAGCCCAGCTCCTCAGCTCTGTTTTTGGGGTGGCACCAGGCAGCTCAGTCACAGAACCAGTGCCGTGGCACCTCAGCCCAGCATGACACTGTCCAACCCTCCAGCAGCCCTTGGTGGGCACAGATGTTCCCGAGCTGCCAGCAGCTGGGGCAGTGTCACAGCCACAGTGCTGGGAGGGGGCTCAGCCCTTGGCAGCTCTGCACTGCAGCGATTGCATCCCACAAGATTGCACTGGATTGGTGCGGGTTGGATTGCACTGCATTGCACTATATTGAACTAGAGTGAATTGAATTGGATTCTCTTCCAGCGGATTCCATTGGATTGCACTAGATTGGATTCTATTCCATCGGATTCCATTGGACTGCTTTGGACTGGATTCTATTCCGTCGGATTCCATTGGATTGCATTGTATTGGATTCTATTCCATTGGATTGGATTCTGTTCCGTTGCATTCCATCGGATTGCACTGGATTGGATTCTATTCCATCGGATTCTATTTGATTGGACTATATTCCACGGAAATCCATCGGATTGCATGGCACGGCACTGCGCAAGACCCCCGGGACCAGCGAGTGCGCATGCGCTTCCAGATACTCTAACCCCGCCCCCGTGGACCATGGCCCCACCCCGGCTCTGCATGGAGCCCCGCCCCCTTGAAGCCCCCGAT
>VWYP01010309.1:698350-753213 GCA_013400435.1 Pycnonotus jocosus
GCCCACGCTGGGGATGGAGCGAGATATTTGGCACAAGTTTCCGAGGAGGTTCGGGGAAAGGAGCTGCGTGGGATCGGGGCTCAGTCGCGAAAAGCGGCCTCGAGCTCCGGGTTGCCTTGGTCCTTTGAGAGAGGCGGAGGCTCCGTGAACAAATGTCATGTTCTTGCCCGTATATATCTATGTGTATGTGCGTATGTTTATGGAAGATTGCTCTCGAGTAAACATAGCTTTCAAAGCTGGACTAAACAAAGCAGGAAATCTTTCCTTCATGTGGAAGTATCATAAAAAGCCCTCTGATCTTATTTCCAGAGGAAATGAGATTATTTAGGATAGACATAGATACCCCACAAAAAAAAAAAAAAAATTGCCAGCGGTGTTTTCATTTGGGAAGGGAATGAAGCTTTTGACATATAACTTGTTTTTTATCTGGTTGCATTCTACCAAGAGTTAATTGGTCTGTTTTTCAGGAAGAAGCTCATCCTAAAACAAACCTCAGTATAATTGCAGATAGAAAATGCCTCGAGCACACCACCCTTCAGTTATATAACTAAAAAAATTGTTTTCGCCTTCTGCCTTATTTTAGTGTGATTTGAAAGACTTTTTTTTTGGTAGAGTGCACATGCATTACATCAGGCTTTCTGCTGTGGGAAAGAAAAGGGAAAGGGGAGCAGTGGTTTAGAAAGACAGGATTTGGAAACTTGTGTGATGGATACAAGTAATAGTTCATGCTCCTGCCTCTGTAAAGATATCCAGGGAAAACAGAGCAACAGGAGAGTGGTTTCTGAGTTGTTAATAGGACAGAGCTTTACACAGCTGTGGCACATGAAGAGCCTGACTCCTTCCCAGGTGATGACCCTTGACACATGATTGTGGAGAATGACTTTCAGATGGCGAGTTGCCATATTTACAGGTGTATGGAGCATTTGGTGAAGGAGTTGGCTACGAGCTTGAAATGAATTTTTGAGAAGTGCCTGAGCTCATTCTGTTAGTTGCATGATGTGTATTCTCAGAAATGGTACCACTGCTGTTTGAGGCGTTGCTGTGGGTGTGTTAGGCAGGATGTGGTTCATCCCTCAGTCAGCAGAGAGGCACAGTGAGACCTGTGGCTTGGGGACTGGAAACCTCCATGTCAGGTGTGAACCAGCAGCGCTGGTGTCAAGAATTTCCATCAATGTTATGCAATACCAGTGAGTGAGAAAATCAAGTGCATTCAGTTGACAAAATGTCAGTGTCATCTGCCCCCTTATCCCTCTGGAAGTTATGATAAAGGAGATGAAACAGGAGCTCCTTTGCTGGTTCAGCCTGCAAACAAGTGCTGTGGTAGGGCCACCCTTTGGAAATACCATTAACGTTCTAGATGGAGCTGGAGTTCAGGTGTGTAACTCTGCAGGTAGTGTTCATCTGATTGACTGATAGTTGAGGATAACATTTTAAGCTGCTGCAGCTAAGCCCAAGGAAGCTTATTTTTTCAAGACCAGATTTCTTTCTTTAGTGGTTATGGAAATACCGTGCCACTTTAATGCCATTTTTCTTGGGAGCTTTAAAAGTACAGTGTAGGAAAGACAAGATTTGCAACTATTTGGTCCTACTTTGACTCTGTTGCTTCATTTTTGAGGGCATGTTGGCACTAAACTTGCCTGTGTGTAAACCTCCTGAAGCTGTTAGCAGGACTCCAAGGCTGTTGTCAGAGTTAACTGTTTTTCTTGTGGCATATGAGCTTCCTGTTGTACTCTGTATTTCAGAGCTCACTCTCAATAGAAGTGGACTGTAATGGCATCCATTTGACAGCTGTGATATTCGATCCTGTAGAATATATCAGGGAGGCCCACAGTTCTGTGTAGTGTTGAAGGTACTTTCAAAAATGTGATTCTTGTTGGAATTTTTAGCATGAGAGGCAAGGTATGGGTAGATCCAGCAGGAAAAAATCCTGCACTGGTTGGTGTGTTTTCTGTTGGGTTAGTAAAATAAGAGCATTTCCACAGGGTGTTTCTCCTGGGTGTGCTGGTCCAGCTGATGCTGACTGAAGACTGGTTTTGAGTAGAAGGCCTCAAGGCTGTCAGTGCTTCGTTTGTTTCCTGCTATGCATTTGTTCGGCCTAAAATTGCCTTCCTGCTTTTCCTGTTTTTTTGCAGCTGTTTTTAACATAAATACTAACTTCTATGTTTAAGGAAAATACTGTTGCTTCCTTGAATGGGTGTAAACTGTCTGACTACTTGATGAGGCAGGGAGGAGGAGATGTGGCTGCATCACTGCTCTGGAATTCGGGACCTACTGGCTGTAGTCACACCTGTGTCCCAGGCTTCCTGTAGAGAGCTGTCATTTAAGTGTTGGGTTGTTGTTTGGGTGTTTTACAGTACTGAGACATATGCAGTGGGATGAGACAGTGTAGAAATGCAAGTTCTCCATGTAAAGCGAGGTGGGCAGGTTTTTGTACTGTGTATAGGGAGTGAACAAAAAGCAGTCTGGAGTCACTGCTGTTCATTTAATAGCTGGTTTAAAAATGTTTAGTAGGTCTTTCATCCCTCAGTATTTAGGAAGATGAAAGGATGCTATTTGGTGATGTGGGCTCTTAACTACAAAGAACTTGCAGTGGCTTGCTAGAAAATAAAGAACATATACAGCACTGCAAATATGCCAAACACTTTACAAAGTAGAATGTAACCAACAGAACTGATTTATAGAAAGAGGGGCAAAACTTTTTATACGGAAGGGTTTGGTAGAGACAGGTGGAGGAGGAAGTCCTGTGAAGGTAAAGGGTGCTGTGTTTTAGTTCAATAGAAGTGTGCAGTTTGTGGCGTGAGGATGGGTGGGGATTTCACATGGTGTGTTTCTTTATGTCTGCAAGAAAGTGCAGTGTGAGGATGTCATCATCTATCCGTGTATTCCTTTAGCACTTGGGGTGACAGGCAGCCTTGGAGAACCTTAACTTAAGCTGTCAGCCTTGTCCTGTTAGTGCACTCAAAATTGGTTGTTGATGAACTTAAGCTCCTGAAACAGTGAGTTATCTAAGGGGATTTTTTGCTTTAAAATTATTTGTTTCTATATTAAGACAAGTCTTAATACACACATCAGCATATTGCATTTTTAGATATTTAGTCTTCAAGATAATGGCAGCTTGTGGATTGATGTGAAATCGGTTGCTGTCTCTTCATACTGATGCTGTTTGGGGAGTGAATATGGACTGCCTGCTCTGGCTGCCTTCTAGATGGGAAATGCTACAGCTTTTTAAAGACTTAAGGAATTGTATCAGTGCTTGCAAACACTTTACCAGGTGCTTTCCCAACCAGACTGTCCATTTCAATAGGTGCTGTGTTTCTAGAAGTGGTCAGTGCTTGCCATTTTAGCGAAAGGATGTTGAACCGTCATTACAAATTTACTCAGTTTTATACAGAGAGGAGGGCTTTCCTTGCTCACCTGGTGAGTTGTCAATGTCCTGTTAGGACATGTGAAGTTACTGAGTTTCCAGTGTCTAATCTGAGGTTTCATGCCTTGTGTACTCAGTGTGCATTGCATTTAGATGTGCTGCTTGCTCTGCCACAGTTTAACACAGCTTTTCAAAAGAATTGGTATTTTTGTTATTTTATTTTATTATAAATGTAGTACTTCTTTACTTCTAAGTTTTGTTTCTTTGAGTCCCTCCTTGCTTTCCTCAGGGTTACGAGGTGCTTTTGAATGCTGGTGTTATTCCTGTTCTGGTTTGTCACCAGTGCACAGTGATTAATCCTGATCTTCTGTTTCCCAATACAACATGACGGGAAAGCAGGCACAGGCTTTAATTGAGTCCATAATTCTGTGTGGGCATCTTTCTGTGTTTTCAGTGCTCATCCCAGCACTGATGTGTCACTCACTGGGTGCACTAGTCAGACATCTTGGTTTGGTTCTTTGTAGGGCTTGGGGTTTGTTCAGTGAGCCAGTGTCAGCTGCTCCCAAAAATAAAACTGGCATGAACTATAGTTCATCTTCTAAAATACAGGTGGTATTCTATTTAATGTTTGACATTGTGCTGCTCTGTACTTGCAGTAAGTGAAGACTGGTCTTTTATGTAACAGATTGAAACTGTTGATGCTTTTTGTTTTCTCAAGTGGGTTTAGCAACTAGATGTGTATCATCCTCATAGCAGCTATGAGTCAGCTTTGGGTGATCTGTGGTAATAAGCGAGTTCTCAACTGTATTAAATGCTTTCAAGATTTGATTACATGTTGGTGTTTTCCCCAAAGAGTATAGTTGGATTGGATAATATAGTTTATTTAATTTGTTGTACTCAATTACTTGTGGAACTGGTTTTGCAGAGCCTTGTTTGGTTTTTGCTTGTGTTTTATCTGTACGTTTAAAATGGCTTTGGGATGGCTTGTTTCTGGCATATCTAAAGGTAGGCTGAGTTTCCTGCAAAACCAGTGCTGTTCAATCCAGAAAGTCACCTGGAATGAAAATCTTTGTGTGGTGCATACATGGCTAAAAATACTTAGCTTTGTATTAGGAGATGTTGGGTTGCTTAGATAATTGCAGTGATTCTTTGGGCACTGTAATTCCTCAGGAAGGTGTCTTGCGTGCTTCACTCTAAAATGAATAAAATAGCATCCACACAACCAGGTGATTTGTTGAGTTTTCTCAAGGGTTAAGCTCCAGATTTCTGCTTAACTGAATTGACAGCAGGATGCTTGCCAAGCTCCTCTGCCCATTGTGGAACTTGGTAGATGGAAGAAGGGATGCTGCCATCTCAGGCTCGTGGGTAGCTATGAATACCAACTTCAGTTAGCAGAAACTTTCAGAAAAAGAGGTGCCTTAGAGCCCTTTGGCTGTTAACCTTTGGGTTGCAGAAATCAAAGCCATTGCTTTACACTTACTCTGCATGTTCTTGTGGAGCAGCCTCGTGAGTGAGATCAGGCAGTGAGATCTTTGCTGATCCCACGAAGTCACCTCAGAGCTGGGGTTGGCATTTCCTTAGAATATAGACCCACCTTACAGTGCTTCATCAACCAGCAGATCTCACAGTCAGCTTCTCTTTAAGGCAAATGTTTTGCAGTGTCCTTACTTGAATTTTATCCTTTCAGGTGTACATTATTCAGGTTAGTGTTGGCAATCATCAGTGGACAGTCAAACATCGTTACAGTGATTTCCATGACCTGCATGAAAAGGTAAGCATGTTGAAACTGTGACCTCAGTCTCTTACAAAACTTTGCACAGTTCTTGTAGTTCTGTTTTACCCAATGGTTTACATAATTTCTTTCTTCAATAAAGAGAGAGAATATCTGCCACATGCTGCAGACTAGGTCCTATTTGTGAGAACATTATTACTTGCCCCTGTTACACTCGCCTCTTGAACTGGAGTAGGTTGACCTGGACAACTTTAGCCTTGGCCTTGGATGGAAGCTGTGTCAGAGAGTAGAGTTCAGGCTGGAGTCATTGAACTTTTTGCTAAAAAGGATGTTTATGATTAGCTGTTTTGGTGACCAAAATCTCAAAGTCTCATCAGGGTGGATGATAAAAATGTTCTTAAAGTAGCGTGGGATAGTTACCAACCACTGCTGCTAAAAAGCAAATAAAAATGAGGAAAAGTCTACTTTATTCAAGAGTGTTCTGCTTTCTCAGAAATGCACTGGTTATTTTGTTGTTTTATCACATTTGTTACATTCTGCCCTGGTGCTGTGAGTGATTCTTTGAGCAGACACTGTTATTAAACTCTGATCATTCCATGACAAAATGTTCTTTCAGAAAATACCAAATACTTTGAAAGAGGTAGCTAGCTTTACTGAAGTAATTTTATTTTTGGACCTTCTCAGGATCAGGCTACATGCACTTAATGTGTTCCATTACATCTTTTGTGCAAGTTCAGATGGCATGTCAGGTATTAACTCTGATCTTTGTCTTTCAGCTTGTTTCAGAGAAGAAAATAGATAAAAATCTGTTACCTCCAAAGAAGATCATTGGAAAAAATTCCAAAAGCCTTGTGGAGAAAAGACAAAAGGAACTGGAGATCTACCTGCAAACTCTGCTGCTCAAGTTCCCTGTAACTGCACCCAAAGTTCTGTCACACTTCTTACACTTTCATTTATATGTAAGTTATGTTTTTAGTGTCTGAACAGAGGCCTGAGTGCCTTTCCCTAATTCCCTGACTTGGAGAGAACTCAGTGGAAACCATAAGTTTTCTGAGATGGTTCATTTTCTACATTTTGCACAATATAAACATATTTTTAAGATTTTTGACACCACTTTTTATTATAGCAGACGCTGTGCTGGGAAGTAGTGTGGGCAGGGACTCTAAGAAGAGAAAATAAATGCTGGCAGGAGAGTTGGAAGCTGTGGATAAATGTGAGTCTGAATTAGGCTGGGCTGAAGTCAAAAGTGCTGGCTCTCAAATGAACATTGCATAATGGATCCACACCCCTCTACTTTCTGGCTAATGGCTGGAGCTGTGGTTCACACTGAAACAGTTTCCAGTAGCCGAAATGAGGAAAAATGATGCTTCTCTGTGGAAGCACAATGATGGAGTGGCCTTTGCAGAAATAGCTCCAGCAGACAGACTGTTACGGTAAAGGATACTTGAAGCAAGAAGCAATTAGTTGATTTCATGTTCAGATTGCAGTTTGTTCATCTCTTGTGTATAATTAGGCTTTTTTTTTTTTTTTGCAATATGGCATCATGTTGTAAGGATGAGAATGAATTTCATAAAGAGGAAAAAAGCACTGGAGAACTGAATGGAAAGAAGCAGCAGTAACTGCTTTGGGGTGGGATGTTTTGAGAAGGCCGTTCATGGTTTCATAGAAAAGCTTCAGAAATTAGTCACAAGTGATCCATTAGGTGTTAATTAAGTTTTAGCAACAAAGGTTATGTTATATGAACATAATTATCCTGATGAGACTTCAGAGTTTATTAGATAAAAACAGTAGAAGGTTTATTCCACAGTGTTGCTAGTGCCTTGCAGGCTTGAGAGAGAAGCACAGATTTGTGACTATCAAGCCCTCTGAAGTGGATCTGAGGTTTTAAATTTATTAAAAATGTCTGACAACGTAAGGAGAATTCTGTTCAAATAGATCAAAATTCCTGCCATCACCAGCAAATTGCATAATTTTTTTGTTTTCTTCCTGCTCTGTCTTGTAAATGACATCTGTTTCATTAATTCCAATGTTGTAACTTCCACATGGTTTTTATGCAGGCAGAAGTTCTTCCTAGCCCCTGACTTATTTCTCAGAAGGACTATTTTTTCCTCTTGTAATGTAATCTTTTTTTGCTTTTCCAAAGAACTAGCAGTATTTGGATATGAATGCTTCCCTGTTTCTAAACTGTTCTTGGATATTAAGAGCAAAGTTGTTGCTTAATCTGCATTTCTTTGCTTTAGGGGGATCTGACTTAATTGTAAACTTGACTGGTTTTTGCTTAGGATTTTAAAATACTTTTAAATATTTACAAAAAAAGTGTTAATTATTCAGTAGAAAAGCTAAATATTTACCACAGTAATTCTACTGGAAAAAATTACCTTTCTGCAGAACTTTGATCTTTTAAAATCTCTTCATTACCAGACAACCTGTGTACATACTGGAGCCGTTATAATCCCTGGTATTGTCTCATTAATTTATGTAGGGAGGCTACAATATTTTTGTCTGTTCTTTGTGGTATTTCCAGTAAGAATTATTTAATTTTATGTCCTGGGTTAATAGAACTAAATGGAGTAGAAATACCAGCCGTAGATACTTTAAACTCACTTTGAAGCCTTTAGTTGTTCTTGAGCACAGCCTAGCAAAGAGAAGCAGTTGCATGTGATGGCAATGTAGAGCTTTATGGTTACTTTGGCATTGGAAAGGATTTCTGCAGTGATAAGGGGATGCTTATTTTCTTGCACAGTCTTTGTCATTTTAGAAGGTTGGGTTTGTTAAGTTAGATGTGGAAAGTTTTGCAGGAAAAGCATTAAGTACCCACAAACTACTGTAAGAGACTCCTGCAAATAGTGGACTTCTGTGGGTGTGATGCCTTTAAGTAATTACAGCTAAGACAGAGGTCTCTTGTAGATCTGACAGAGGAATAGAGTTCTTTTTTTTTTGCCTGCTAGTCACTGAACAGTCTAAGTCATAATCTTGTTCCAATTATAAATGTAAAAAAACCCCAAAATTGGCTCTGTGTCCCAGATGACAAAAGAGATACAGAGCAGAGTTTTCAATTAAGTCTGTGCTTGCCAGATGAGTGTAATTGGTTTATTCAAATGTGGATCAGAATTGTTTATCTTTGTTTGGAATACAGCTTTGAGATTGTTGTTCTCAAAACTATGGTGTGGAGGCTTTGTTCATCCTCAGTGAATGGGGTTTCAGTTGCACTAAGAATGTGGTGTTCTAAAATCCTTGCTTCATCAAATGAGCTGAGCTGTCTGCTGCAGATGTCCTGTGGATGTATTCCCTTGTTATGAATCATGAGGTATTTGTCAGCAAAGTAAACTCATGAAATATTCATGTGCTGATAATCCATAATATCTGTTTATGCTTTGCAGCTACCTTAAAATGAGATGTTTGTCTAGGGGAAGCTTCACCCTCACAAAGAGTTTTCTTTTGTTCTTTTTGTGGGCCTTTGAAAGGGAGCTGTTGGCAATGCTCAGAAGTATTTCTGGACTTGCACAGAGCATTTGCTTTTTGTGGAGAGAGGTGTGCCCAGGTGGGAAATACTGATCCTCGTGCATCTGCAGATTTAGAAAGTACAAATCCCTGCACTGAGAGTTTTCAGCCTTTCGTGCTGGAGCTGTCAGTGCCAGGAATGGAGGTCGAGCACCTGGGTGGGTCCAGGAGAGGAAAGAGGGATGATGAGAAAAGGAGGGGTTTGCATTACTTTGCAGCAAACATAGTAGAGTTGAAGTCCAGAAGACTACTTACTTTTTATATTTTTTTTTTTTTTAGACCTGTTAGTCTGAAGCTTTCTCTGTATTAGTGATCTTCTGAGGAAATGTTGAGTGCTTGAGGCATTAGAATAGTCTTAACATTAAAATTTGAAGAACACCACACTTGTAGTATTTTCTTCAAAACAGAGCTGTCTTCCAAGTTGGGCTAATGATGGTAATAACTTGCTCTAGTTGCTGCTGCCCTTTTTTAATGTGTGCAGAATGGAATTGTTTAAATGTAGTTCACTGTGTTTCATCTTGGAACTGAAAATCATATGAAATAAAAAAATTCAAGTAATTTTTATGAAGCATTTTCAAGTCACAAAGCAATCTGTAAAACAGTCACCCCTGATTTCAGTTTTAAAGAAGAACTCAGTCCTCTGCCACAGCAAAAAAAAAAAAAAAAAGGATGCTTCACTGAAGGTACAAATTTAAAAAATTGGAACCATAAGTATGTAAATTACACTTGATTGCAATGTTTTATTTTTTGCAGGAGATCAATGGGATCACTGCTGCACTGGCTGAAGAGCTCTTTCACAAAGGTAAGGAGCTTGCAGTATTTATCCAGGAATGTTCTCCTCTATGTTCATGCATTCACATGCCTTTCATATTTTACCTCCAGGCAGTGAGAGATCTGATTTTCCATATCCGACTGGTGCTTTTTCTTCTCCTCCTTTCTTTTTGTCTTTTTCTTGCTGCTTGAACTTTAATTCAAGCTGCATTTTGTGAGAATCTCAACAGTCTTGCACCACTGTTGGAAACAGGAAATTGGTGAATTTATGTTTTGTAAAGAGCTCCTAGTCTGTATCCTTAAAGGATGTGGCAGGGGTGATCAGGAGCTTTTGTCTCAGTGTGGTTTTAGTGTAACCTGTGTCTTGGTCTGTGTCAGTGAGTCCTGATAGTCTGTGTAGTCTGTAGTGAGTCCTGATAGTGTATTAAATGCAAGAAATCGCTTTACATATCTAAATATTATTCTTCCAGAATTCAGGAAACAGGAGACCTTTTGGTCAGTTAATTTAAGGGTGTGCTTTTCTGAGGCTGGCAGATGAAAATGAAATGCTCTTACTGTACCTACAACAGCTCCAGCTGCTCCATTAACAGCAGGAAGCATGTGAAAGGATTAATCCCTGCTATTTTTGTTTTGAAGGACATGCAAGATGCTACTGTGTAAGCACATTTGGCTGGAGTGTGGTAGGCACCATAGGTGAAACATGTTTCAGCAGTGCTATTTCAGATTCTTTTGGCAGAAAGTTATCTTTAGGTGAAGCCACCTCAGAGAGTCCATTCAGTGAATTTTGGAATATCTTAAAGAAGCTTGTGAAGAAATCTTTGCTGGCTTTCTAGTGCCTACAGTTTCACTGATATGAGAATTGTTGATGTGTCACTGACTGCTCTGTATTAGTGCAACCTTCCAGTAATGAATGTGCAGCTGGAGTCTTGGACTTGCTCCCACTGAAGCTGAACAGAATTTTACTCCTCAGAGCATTTCTGAGAACTCTGCTTATCACAAAAGCTGATGCATTCTTGTTCATGAAGTCAAACTAATGTCCCTAAAGGGAAGAAAAGAAAGATATTTGTTCCATGTGTGTTCCAGCTGCTGTAGCCTACATCAAGCTTATGGTGCCTTCAGAGAGACTTTTATATATGGCTTCCTGCTGCTCCTACTGTTAAATTGGATTGTAAAATTATAATTAGATAAGGCATTTTCTGTTCTGGACATTTGCTTTGGTACTAGCATGCAGAAAATCCCTTTATTTTCCAAAGAACACATTTAATACATTGCATCTGTATTTAAGCAGCACAGCAAAAGATCTGAGCTCTGTATTTTAGATAGCAGATGCTGTTTTCTGAATAGAAATAAACTTAACTGCTATAAACTTAGAGATATCTCAGAAAAAGTTTTGTAACTCTTAAATTATGTAAAGAAACTTTGATTCCAGTCCTGTTAAGACTGATGGAAATTTGCCATTAGTTGCATTAGGAACTTTGGGCCTATATGATAAATGCCCACTTGAATATTTTGGTTTAAAAAAATTATTTTGCTACCTCAATTTTCATCTTAGAGTATAAATGACAAATGTGTATCATTACATTTTCCATGTGCCATTCATCCCTGTGTAACCCTTGCAGCATTGTGTTTCATCCTAAGCTACTCTGTTTTTCAGGAGAGCAGCTCTTAATGGCTGGGGAAGTCTTCACCATCAGGCCCTTGCAGTTGTACGCTGTCACTCAGCAGCTGCTGCAGGGCAAACCTACCTGTGCTAATGGAGATGCCAAAACAGACCTAGGGCATATTCTGGATTTCGCTTGTAGACTCAAGTATCTAAAGGTGAGCTCAGTGTTGAACAGGTGTTTATGCTGCCAACCTTTGATCCACGTTGTCCTCTAGCCAAGGTGTTTGCTGTGTGATGTGGTCTTTTCAGCAGTGCCCTCTGTGTAGATGCAGCCACAGAATCTTGCTGGGTGCCAGCAGGGATGAGTAAAGAAATAAATATTGACCTCTTCAACCTTGCTTTCTTTGCAGGCTCTATGGGTAAGCCAGTGTATATAAGTACATGTGCATATGTGCATCTGTATAAGTCTTGCCCCCTTTCTTACTGTCTGACTGCAACTGAAAATTAAAAATAAAACCCTAAAAAGCACCTCAGTTTCATAGATGGCCCTGAATTTCTAGCTAAAATGCCATTACAGAATAAATGTGAAATGGTCTCAGAACAGATAGTTTTAGTCAGGAGACAACTTTACCTTTTTTTCTACCAAATAAGTGAATTAGACTTTACCTGAGTTATTTTTTTAACACTGCTTGCTATGACTCAAAAACTCATTTTAGCCCCTTTATTGCGTGAGGAGCTGGCTTTTAACTGTGTTGTGTGTTCAAAGCTGAAATCAAATGCTGGAGCAGGGAAAGCAAAACCACAGCTGTGCTGGTGTTCCTGGGGCTCCTCAGTTGCCTTTGTCATCCTCTGTCTGTATAGAATCTTCTAAAGGGAGGATTTTCTGGCTGGAGAAGAGTTTATTGTTTAGAAAAATTGCCATCTGAAGGATTTCTAGCCCTTCTGGAATGCTTGTGAGTGGGCACATTCAGAGCTTGTAAGATACATAAAACCAGAGAAAACCCTCAGAGTTTTCTTTCAAAATTCTATTCACAGCAAACATAAATGAAAACACCTGCTTTTTATGCTGCTGACACGCTCTGAGGCCAGAATCTTATGGCCACATGGAAATACCAGATGCATTTTTATTAATGCCTATCAGTGTAATGCTTGTTTTCTTCAAACCCATCTTGTCAATGCCTTTAACTTCATCTCTTGTAGTGGGATTAAAGACAGTGCTGACTTGGAGGGTTCACAGGTTTCAAGGAAGTTGCTTTCAGTGAATGTAACTCTGATTTTCAGCTGAGAATGTACCTTGGTCAGCCTTGCTTATGGTACTGCTTTTTGCATGCCCCATGTGCTACAGAATGCAAGCACAAGGTGGCACCTCTAGTTCAGTGCACTTAGCTGGAGCAACTAATATTTGTTTTCCTGAGGAGTCAACCTGCAGATGTCATGAATCATTCCATATTTGAAAAATTGGTTAGAACTTTGGCTGTCTTTCCAAGCCACTGCCCTTGGGCCGTTGCCTGTGTAAGACTGGAATGTGAACAGATTGGACTGTCTGCACTAACTCAGTTCTTTAATGTCTTAAATACCAGGTCACTGGAACAGGGGGACTTTTTGGAACCAGTAACATTCAGGAGCATCACTTGCCTTTTGATCTGTCTATTTTCAAATCACTTCATCAAATAGAGGTAAGGGCTGAGTACTGCTCATAAATTCATAGGTGCTCTGCAAATGCCAGGCCTACTGCATATATCTCAGAATTGGTGGTTCTCTGCTTGAAATTGCTGCTGGAATTGGGGAATGCAGAGTTTGGGAGGACTATTTCATTTGTGAAATAATGTTTTTTCACAAGTTTTGGAAATAAGGACCCAATGTTTAAATTAGAAGAGCTTGCACTGTGTGTGTTTCCAAAAAAAACATCGATTTCCAGTATTCACACAAAACCTATACCTGAGTACTTTTCCACTGCCTTAAAGAATTAACAAGTGGGTATAGTAGGAACCCTTATTACAAAGTGCTTTTTATTTGGGGAAAAAGAAAAAAAGCACATCAAGTATTTCTGAAAATGCCCTTACATTAAATTTGTTTGTGAAAGTGCATTTTTGGGTGTAGTGCTGCTTGCTTGATAATTTGCAGATTTTTTTCATTGCTCTGCTTGCAATATAAATACCAGGGTTTCTAGCAGTTTTCAATGGGTATTTTTAAAAATACCTTCTTGACCACTTCAGGTCTTTCCAGAGAGAGAGAATATCAATTTTGTCATGCAGTCTGTACTCTCTGCACTTTTGGTGGATGCTGTTCTTTTTCTAGTAGATGGATGCTGTTGTCTCATTGATATGATTCAGTTGTTGGTTGAGGGCTGAAGTGTATTTCTTAAATCAATGATTTATTCTCATGTGGAAAGAAACTATGATGGGCTGTAGAGTGAGAGAGTCCAACACAGCAGAGAGGACATTGCAGAATTGTATTGAAATTCCCATTTTCTGTGAGTATGAATGTGGGGAAAAAAGATTTTAGGTCTTGAAGACTTTAGAAATTGTGTGTTCTTGAAAAGTTTTGGATTGACTAGCACTAAATGAATACTTTCATCCCAAAGCAAACACTGTGCAGAAATTAACAGTGGTAATCTGGGAAGAATTTTTTCAAGAATAGGAGGAGCTCTGTCAATTCCGTTTGGTTTCCCTGATACATCAGCAAATGTGCCAGCTCTCATGGTTGCACAGTGTGTGTGACTGTACACAGAGAAGGATGTGGGCAGACACTGTAGCAGATTTTCAGTAATGTTTCAAATTGAGCTACAGGAAAAGAGACTTTGTAATCTTAAACTTAGTCTGTGTAATTAGCTGACTGTACCGGTAAATTCTTAGATTAGTATCCTCACTTTCTAGGCATTTCTTTTTCCTTATGATGAAAAGGACATCTGATCATCTGATACCCAAATTAATGTGTCTGCAGGTAGAGTCATAGCTTGAGATACCTCTCTTTTTGGTAACAGGAAAATGCTGTGACCTGTTAAATCACCTGGGTAGTTTCACCTTCAATATGTGGGACAGGTGGAAAGTCAGTGGAGAAGCTTTATTTAAATATATGTTTGAATATCACTTTTCTGCAATTGTGTCTCTAATTTCTTGCTTTAGTTTTGCCAAGTGTCAGTATTTCTGACCTGATAATCTCAGGAGATTCTAAGGGAGTGCTGTGATTACTTTGCAGATTGCTGTAGAATCTACAGCTGAAGCTTTTAGCTGCCTCTTCTGTGACTCATTTGTCTGTCCCAACATTTCTGACTTTGTAATGTGATTTTTTTTTTTAATAGATCAGTCATTGTGGAGGAAAGCTTATCAAAGGGTTGACTTCATCAAAACATGCTCTGGCCACACTGAGTGTTCGATTTTCAGCAACATCAATGAAGGTAAGGGCAAATTCCTACTTCTGGTGAATGTTCAAAGCAAAACCAACATGCATAATGGGGAAATACCCATATGGAGTCCATGGAATTTTCTGTACTGCCTATTGCAGGTTTTGTTTTTAAAACCATGGAACTCTAAGGGTTTTTTAACCTTACAGAGTCTTAAGTTTCAGTGAAGGAAGTGTTTGGATGTGTCCCTTCACAGGGACATTTTTGATGCTTGCTTATATGAGATTGTTTGGATAGTTTCCAAAATTATCAGCTTTCCCTGAAAGATGTAAGCCAAATATTGGTGGTGTTCTCTTAAACAGGAAATCCTGGTGCCTGAGGCCTCTGAATTTGATCAGTGGGAGCCAGAGGATGCACTGGACAATTCAAATTGTCCAGTGACAGCAATTATCCCAACCTGGAGAACTTTAACAACTTTGGATATGAGTCACAATAGCATCTCTGAAATTGATGATTCAGTGGTAAGAGATATTTTTAATTTGTGGAAAAAAAGTATGACTTATCTGTGGCACATTATACACAGCAAGGATTTTGGATCTGCTGTGCTGCTTTCTCTGGAAAATTTTCAGTTGCACTTTGTGTTGGTTGTCTACCCAAGTTAATGCTTAGGAGATTTGTTCTATAAGAACTTTATTTCCTTTGCTAAAGGAGAGTAGTTTTGTCATTTTGTATTCTGTAGGCAACATTTCCATGAATTCTCACTTTTTGAAACATGCTTTTAGTGTTTGCTTTGGCCATAGGGGCCAAATAGAATTTTTTTTTTTTTAGAGAAAAAACACCTCATAGCTCAACTTTGGAGTTGTTATCAAGGCTGAAGCATCCTGCATATTTAAAAACCTATGACTTGCTGGCAGTTTTCTTGCCATCAAAACCATATGAAGAGCATGAAAACAAAATTTGGAGTATTTGCCAGTACTTTAGAATTTTGTTTTGTAAATCAGATATTAAGAAAAAAATTAACATTCATCACAAAAACATGGTAAAATATGAATACAGCTTTTTACTTGAGCTGTTCTTGTGAAGCAGGAAATCATTACATGTGTAGCTCAACCAGACATCATAGACTTGGAGTATAATTATTTGTTCATTTGTTTAAGATGCTTCAGTTAAGTGTCCAGGTCTTAACTATAAGGCAAATCAATACTGAGATTACAACCAAAATAAAGCAGATGCAAAACACTGATGTCAGAATTCCACATCAAGTTCAAGGCTTGAGACCTCCAAAAATAAGAAGATTTCTGAGTTAAAATGCATTTTCTACAAGTTTGTGTGACCTTGTAGTTCTTGGCTGGTGTCATCAGTAATTGACTTTAGGTTTTGGTACTGCTGTCTCTATCCAGATTTGTGTATAGCATAAATCCCCTGGTTTATCTGTTTGATAAGACCAAAGCAGCATTAGTGAGTTTGATCTATAGTTAGTGGGGTTAAACTAGGATGAATTCTTCGTCTTCAGTAAGAAATCAGGTTTCAGATTAAAACTTAATGGTGTCCCTCAGAGTAATCTGGTTTCCCTAAGAGCAGGAGTCAGCTCCTTTTTGCACCAAGTCACACAGAATATTTTCCTGATGCCAAAAGCTGGGGAGAGAGACTGCACTGGATGACACCTTTCCCTTGCTTTTGTTGGTCATCAGATACTGAAGGAAGTGTGGCCTGACTTAAAACTAAAGTGCACTTAACACATGTATTTTTTTCCCTTCTAGAAATTAATTCCAAAGATTGAGTTCCTGGATTTAAGTCACAATGGGGTGTCTCTGGTAGAAAATTTACAGGTGAGCAATGCATTGGAGGGTGACTTTCTACCCAATTGCCTGAGACTTTAGAACACAGATTTTCATGCTTCAGAATTTTGTTGCTCATCTTCATGGAGAGTAGTTTAATCCCGAATAGCAGCTTCTTTGTAGCATCAAGTACTCTTTTAATGGTGTATTCTTAGCTGCTCCTGGATATTTCAATTTCTTTGCCAATATTGATGTACAACATTTAGTTCTTAACTAAGTTCATTCTCTGACAGCTGTATGTGTGGGTTAGTAAAAATGCAGTGGAGGAAATTCCATTTCTGCAAGCTTTAACCTTTGCAATGAACAGTTTGATGTCATGTCTTTCATGCTTTGTAGTGTCCAGCGTGAAAAACATTGTTGCACAATAAAATGAGCCAGCCATAATATAGCATCTTTGTTCAGTTTTAATTGGTGTATGACATGAATTTTCTGTTCTGTTGCAGCATCTGTACAACCTTGTTCACCTGGACTTATCCTACAACAAACTTACATCACTAGAAGGTGTTCACACAAAACTGGGAAACATCAAAACTCTGAATTTAGCAGGAAATCAGCTGGAAAGGTTGTGTGGTCTTAACAAACTGTACTCATTAGTCAACCTGGATCTGAGCAACAACAAAATAGAACAGGTAACTGTTGACTTTTGGTGTCAAAATGTATGTTAGATCACAAGCCATTTCTTTTAGTGGATCAAACTGCAAATAAATAAAAATTGCTGTAGTGGTTTTTCCTGGTTGTTGTATGTGTGTAATCTATGCAAGAAATGCTCAGTCTGTATTCATGCTTTTATTCAAATACTTTCAGATTGATGAAGTAAAAAATATCGGCAGCCTCCCATGCTTAGAAAAGGTGATTTTATCCAGCAACCCACTGAGCATCATCCCTGATTACCGGACCAAAGTACTCGCTCAGTTTGGAGACAGAGCCTCAGAGGTGAGCCCAGTGCTGCTCTTCCAATCCTCTTTTCAGCCTGGTGAGAGAGTGGTGCAAATGTTCTAAAAACCTGAGGGGTTTTTAGTGTGCATTGGAGAAGGTGTTTAGAGAATAAAACTTTATTAATGTTACCCGGTTGTGCTCCTGGATGTAAATGACATTTTACCCTGCCCTCATTGAGTAACAGTCTGTTAGTATTGAAACACTGTTGTGCTGAAAAGGTGTTAAACTTGCCAAACCTGGCTGAGTTTGCATTAAATTGATGTTAACTCAAGGTCTAATGTGGTAATTGTTTCTGTGGAGTGGTTACAAAGATGCACATGGTTTGCATTGAGGCATGGTAATTTTTTGACTGTTCCATTTTCAATACTTTTAGATGTTTTAACTTTTTTTTTTTTAGGTTTGTTTGGATAACATTGTTACCACTGAAAAGGAACTAGACACAGTGGAAGTGCTAAAAGCTATTCAAAAAGCGAAGGAGGTGAAATACAAACTCAGCAACTCTGATAAAAAGGTGAGTCTGGTGCTGTGAGAGAAGTAGAATGTGCAGCATACAAAAGCTTGCAAAATTATTTCTACAAGTTAGATGTAAGCAGAATGCACTAGATTTTCCTTAGCATTAAAATTTTTATGCTTTGTATTTTAATGTGGTATTGAACTTTTAATGTTGCTTCTTTTGCCAATTTAGTTTTCAATGCAGTGTTGGTAGTTATCTGACCTTCCCTTTTTGGGCTGGCTTGGGAGAGAGGAAGTGGGAGGAAAAGATAAAATGGCTTAATGGTGTACACAGTGAATTCACAGTCGACCTTAACAGCCATATTTTATATCTCATACAAGTATTGCAGAGCTGTGATTTTACTTCTTGTGTTGCACAGTACTGAAATTACTTCCCCAAACATTCTTCTTGTGGGTATTTAGCAGTCGGAGAATCAGAAATCTGAATTCTCCTCGCTTTCCCTCATACCTGGCTGTGTAGTGTGTTGTTGGATAGTCTTGGTTTGCAAATCAACTTATGGACAGAAGAGGCTCTGTCCCTACAATGTAGAAATCCTGTTTTCATTCTTTTGACTTGTGAAACTGCCAATTTTGTCAATAAAGTGATTAGTCAGTGATCAGAATGACTTCTCTAAAAGAATTCTTAGTGGAATTCCACCTAGTGTGAAAATTGAGACTTGAGTAGGCCAAGTCATCCCTCCACCAAAAAAAAAAAAAAAAAAGCTGGCACTAACTTTCCTTTGACTAAAATTGAAAAAGCTCGTGTAGACTTACTTTATTCGGGATCTCATGTGTCCTGTGTATTTAGGTTTTTTTCTTTAATTGCTGCATACTTTCTTTATTAGATCAGTGAGGACTCCAGGCTCACTGCTGCCAGCTCCAAATCAAACTGTTCTTCTCTTACTGTTCGTCCTTCCTCTCCCTCTCTGCCTCGTCCTGTCAGCTCCAGCCAAGGTAATCATGTATGTATCGTGCTGCTGGGCTGAGCCTCTTGGTTCTGCTTTTCTAAGCTGCATTGATATACATGAATATTATGTGCATGGATTTTAGGGCTTTAAAAACAAGCACAAAGACTTGGTAGAATTGGTTTTGAAAGTGAAAGTTGTATGGAATGTGACTCAGCAAAACTGACCTGTAGTTCCCATACCTGGAGTGAGAGTTTAGGTACAGGGCTTTTTACTGCATCATCCTGCAGAGGACTAGATGCTATTTCCAGGTTTAGAAAACTGTGGCATACAGAGACATGTTTTAAAATTGCTTCTCTACCCATTCTTGGTCTGCAAAATGTGAGCTCAAGAAGCATATGTTCCATTAGTGCTTTTTTTGCAAGAGCTGCATTTGTGTCACACCAGGGGGAAGATGGAGAAAGGGGATGAGTAAAAGACACCTGTGGGGTTAGTGTTCTGAGTTGGTGATTTCAGCACATCTATTGTGCTTTACAGTACCTGCTGACCTCACCTCAAGTTCTTTCACTGTATGTTTCAAATGAATGTGCCTGTTGCATTAGGAACTTGGAAGAATGACTTAACTTTCCTCTGTAGCCCATAGATTGACTTAATGGGAATATTCACTTGTGACTGAGAAAAAGAGGTAAAAATACTTTCTGGTTTTGGCTTTTGTCTGATTGAAAAGTGCAGTAGAATATGCATTGTGAGAGAAGACTTTGTACCCATTTAAAAGAGCAGGGATTATCTTCTCAATTTCTTGGAGTGGCACTGCTTCCTCTTACCATTAATCAGTGGATTGGAGGATAAGGGAGAGAAACATCCCTGAGGAGCTTGATCTTTAGAAAAAGTCCACTGCTGTGACTTCTGCAGAATCAGCAGAGGTTTCTTAGTTCACTTCAGAAAAATGATCTGACAGCATTTCATTAAGGGGCAGACACCTTGATACAGATTTAGTTGCTATTTATGTACTTTGCCTTTGTAGTCCTTGTAGATAATTTTTCATCTGCAGAAAAAATGCCATTTTTTTCCAAAATCAAGTCAATGCTTGCTTTAAAATATTAAGCACTTGACAGACTGTCTCAGCTCTGTAACTATATAACAACCTGCAGTTTTATGCAGGACTTGCTGTAACAACCCTGGGACTGTTTAAATTAGTTATTAATACCTTTTTTTCTACTACAGTAAATGTTTAAGAGCAAAAGAATCTTGGGAGAAAAGAAAGTGTAGATCTTTCTAAAGGACTTGGGAGTTCTATAGAGTGGTATAAGATTTGTGGTTTATTTACTGTAGTCCTTTTCCATAAGATTCCTTCAGTAGAATTTTGGGGAAGGCTTTTATAAATAATGAGAAAATGAGGACTATGCAGGCTTCAACAGCTTTCAGCTCTCAGCTTCAACAATAAAAAGTGTTTATTTGCTACATATCTAATTATTAAGAATTGTTTTCAAAATACAAGTTTTGAGAAATCTATTTTTAAAAAATGGAAATATGCTAAGCAATTAGTTTCACTGTTAGACCTTAAGTCGTGAATAATGGAATTAATTTCCTGATATGCTATTTCTATGAATTGTTTTCTCTGCATTTTCTAGACACCATCTGTTTCCGTAACATATTATTTATACTAAATGTCATTGGGAAATGGCTTATGGAAAAAGATTAAATATTTATATAGGAAACAGAAAATCAAAAATAATGCTGTCATGTTCTGGTTTTCCTGTCAATTTGAGTTTCCTTCTTGCTAACACAGTATTTTGTTCAAGTAATAAATACCTCTTGTATTTCCTCTGACCATGAGATGTCTTGGTGCAATCTGCTGAACTTTACCATCAATCCACAAAGATACATAGAGGAGTTTTTAATGCTCAAGCCAGAAACATGTCCACACTGTAATTTTGTTGATTATTTGCATATTTAAACACTTGATCTGGCTGGCTCTGTGGCAATACTGAAAATTGATTTGCTCTGTTGTGCCAGTTCAATGCTGGGAATATCAAATTGGCAAAAAGTCAAATGTCCCTGGGAATTTTGCCTTGTATTCGCTCATGATAAGTTTTTACTGATGCTTCAGCTTTGAACCCTTGGAAAAGGTTCCAAATAAGGTGAGATATTATCTTAAATGGTATTTGAGAGACCAGAGCTTCTCAGTTTGGTTGTAGTTTGTACAGATATTACAGATATTGTTCACTTGAAGCTTGCAGAAATTTGGGAATATGCTACAAAGTTCATGAAGAATGCTGTGCCAGCCTAGCATCTGCCTAATTCTGTTAAAACTGAATTATGTGAAGATTTCTTACACCAGAATTTGAGATTCAAATTGATTGTTAGTTTGAGAAAAAAGCTATAGCAGTCTTTAATGCAACATTCAGTTACTACTTTAATTAAATTAAAATTCTGCTTGCTTTTTTGTCCTGGCTATTATGTGAAGAGATCCTTCAGCTTTAATAATTTATGATTAGATATTGATTATACAGTTTTAATTCCACTTGATTGGCAGATACTATTAGACATTTATTTTTGTTTTACTTGAGTGATTTAAAGAGCTGCTTGTATTTGTTCTAGAAATAATTTGTGAAGAAACAGTCCTAGCCAGCAGTTTTTTGCAACCCAGTGGTTCGACTCCTACAGACCATACAGTTCCCCAGAGATGCTTTGAAATACCAGACTCCAGATATAAAATTCAGGTAATTGCCACACTTCTGTTTTATAGTATTAAAAAAAGCTTTTACAAAGTTTCTGATGTTAAACTTAGATTATCATAGTAATCTGTAGCAAAGGATTTTTTTCGTTCTCAGAGCTATTTAGTGGACAAGGAGGCAGCCCCGAATTTGATTCAAGTTGGGTTGGTCCCCCTTATAAATTATAAATGCAGCTTATAAACTAAATGTAGAATCCAGGTTTACCAGAGTTGCAGAGGACTGTTGCCAGTATGGCTTTGAGATGTTTACCCAGTACTAGTAAAGCACCATTTAATAGCCATTTAGGTGCTGAGTGTAAGAACTGTGTCTTACCATATTGTACTATCAGTTTTTGAAAGGCAATTCTCTTGCTGGTAGAATGGAAGAACCTTCTCTCTGTCAACAGGCAGTGGCCTTAATTTGTCTTCTTCAATCTCCTCCTGTCTGATAACTTCTGCTTTGTGATTTCATTTGTGGTATTGGAAGCACTCTTCATATGCATGGCTTGAGGGAATAAGACAGCAAGACTTGGGTGTGTTTCTTCCTTTGCCACCAGTGTAGTTGGTCTTCGTCAGGATCCTTTACCATTTTGCTTCATGTTACACTAATTCAGTAAAAGTTTGTAGAGTGCTGAAATGCCTGGGTCACAGGTTGGATCTGTTCTCAGGTCACAGCAGAGTTCATTCTTCTTCTGCCTGAGTTGAATGCCCAATCCAAAGCAAACAGTATTTGTTGGTTCTTAAAGCATGGCTGTTAAGCTGCCTGTGAGTACAGCAGGATTTGGCCAGCTTTGAAAAGCATGAGCCAGCATTGCCTTTGCTTCTCTTGTGTGCTGAACTCTTAACCAGTTTACAGCTTCCTGATGTTACTTTCTTCTCCTTAGGCACCTGCCTCTTCATTAGCTTCATGCAAAGAGTATGGTGGTGATCATCATGTGTGGTAAGCTACATAAATAAATATTGGTTTAAATCCTTGTTAGCTTTGGGGTAATAACAGTGGAAACTGTTTTCTTAAACCTGGTCTTTAAGGCAAAACAGTCTCTTCCATTCTATTCTGCCTCTGGTTTTTTGAATCAAAATATGGTGTGTAGTGTTTTTAACCTTTGAACCTTGGAATGCAGTTGGTGGTTTCAAAACCAGCAATAGCTGTATTGTCTAGTCCTTTAGCTCATGAGATTGTGCTTACTGGGGATGGGAAAGAGGGAGTTAAACATATTAGTTTTTACATTCTAATTTCTAATTATAGAATTACACACTACCAGCCTTTAAAATAAATGGCCGTGCAGTACAAAGATGTTCTATGAAATTACACTGATTCAACTGTATTAACAAGAGCAAATATCAAAGTTCTGAGAAGCAGCACCATGAATTGTAGGTAGCCATAGCTGTTTTTAAACTCAAGTTTGTACTTACTGTGGCTTCTTCTCTCTTTTGAAGTGTGGAGAGTTCGGAGGAAGAACACTGTGCAGTGCCTGACCCCAGTAACACCATCATCTTGCCTTTTAATTGTATGTCCTACACTGCCACCAACCAAGACTTTGTCCAGCACCTTTCTGCCTTGATAGTGCAGGCTGTGCAGAAATCTGCCCCCTCCCTCACAGAGAATAAAGGAAGCCCTGTGGGTAATTCCACAACCACAGACAAAGAAGATGGGTATTTTGAAATGGGGCTTCATGAAGGAGATCAGACTTTTGAGTTCAGCACTACCTCGGATACTCAATCATCCGACAACATAGCAGTGGAGAGTGTTGACATAGTCAAAATTCTCTGGAGCTTTTCAGTTCACATTCATAAAGGACTCAGACAGTTTGCTTCCTGTTTGGTTTTGACTGATGAGATGCTAGCTGTGTTTGAGATTCCTCATCAGGAATTGAGAGGAAATTGCCAGCACATCCCTTCTGCCTTGAAATTAACGCTGTGTTTTCCCTACACTGATCTAATAGAATTTGGCTTTCTGGTGCCAGAAATCTGTTTAGCTCTGAAGCTGAAAAACAATGACCACTGCTTGTTTATTGTTTCAGACTCCCAGAATCTTCAAGACTTTCATTCCTGTTTACAAACATGTTGCTTTCAACACTACACATCGATGTTGCCAGGCTTCACATGGTACTGTAGAAATGTGAACCTCCAAGAATTTCTCTGTCAGCTTATGGAATTGAATTGCATTTCAGCAGAAGATGTTGAAATAAAAGGTTGTTTCCCAACATATCTTGTTTATGGGAATAAAACCAATGTTCAGAAAGTCTTGCATCAACCAGAGTCAGCTGGCAATAACAAGGAACAGTCAAAGAATGTTTTGTGTTCTGCACTTTATTCTTCAGTATATAAATCTTCTGACCAGAGTCCCTGTGTGGTCCATCCATGTTGGATATTTCTAACACCCCAGCATTTGTACATACTAAAGGTGGATTTCAATTTACGGCCAGGTAAATGGGTAGGCACAGAAGAGCTGGGAAGGGTGTTTAAGCTGAACAGAATTCCACTGGCATCACTCGTGCTGCATCCAACTCATGGTGCCACCCAGCAGAAGGGTTCGTTTTTGGATGGACACGTGCTGGAATTGCTTGTTGGATACAGATTTGTTACAGCAGTGTTTGTTCTACCTCATGAGAAATTCCACTTCCTAAGAATCTACAGCCTTTTGAGGACCCTCCTGCAGGATGTTAAGACTATTATTATTTTCAAAGCTTCAAGCAATTCAGATGCTGTAAGAAATCATGTAGGGGAGGCAAACAGACACGGTCAGGCAGCCAGGTAATGATTCCTGTGAAAGGTCTTGTGCACAGTGTTTGATGTGGCCTGACCCCTGTGTTTGCTGCTGTCCTTGGGATTGGGTTTGGACTGTAGTATTGATGAAATATTTCTGCATTGTGCTAGTCTGGAATGAGTGTGAACGCTTGTCCTGGACTGTAGCAGTCTCCTTTTTTATTTTCTGCTCTGTTGCTGCAACAAAATGTGATTTCTGATGGAAGGAAACTTCCTATTTCATGTGCCTGCAGGCTGAGGTCATGGCAGATTGACAGCTATACTCAAGATATAAATTATTTAAACTATTAAAAATGGAAGCTACCTGGTTTTAATTTTTGAATGAAATACAAATATTCTTGTAGGGGAAAAGTTGTGTAGATCTTTACATTTTGATAATTTGTGTTCTGGATCTTTCCTAGTTTATGCAAGCCTCATCTGACACTGTCATCCTTATATCCATCTGAGTTTCTTATGCAGAAGATATCAGAAGACAACCAGATTCCTGTTCACCTTCATGTTTCTGTGTCTCTGCAGTATGTGGCTGGGCTGAAGGGAAGAGCCCTGGTTGAATTTTTCCATAGCAACATTGCAGAGGTATTGTGTCTATACCAAGTGTACAAAAACATGCTTTGTGACCTTTCTGTACTACACAGTATCTATAAAAATCTTCCTGATCAAATTTAGCCACAAGAATTAGGCTCTGGGAAACCTGGAAGCATTTTGATCAAGAGTCTGTGTGTTATTCCATTTTTGGGTTCCCTGCTACATCAGTTGGGATCCTGCAGGGCATATTTTGCCTTCAGGATCTGTGGTGCTGAACAGGAGAGTACACTAGTGTATGTCTTGAAGATGTGATTCTGCCAAGAATGTTCCTCTTTTTTTTATTTCAAGTGGCAAAAGGAAAGAAAATAACAGGAATGAAATAATTTTGGGATGGTTCTTAGCTAAATCAATAAATGTTTTGACTTATTTCTCTGTACATGACTACAACACGTGCCTGGCTGCAGGTACTCCAGAAACATGAACAGATAAACCTGATTTCTGAAAAACATCAAAGTCTGTCTGAGGAACATCAATTCAAAAAGCACAAATATTACCCAAAATTTATGACGTGGCTTTTTGAGCGATCAGTCACTGTGATCAGAGTACAAATGTCAATTGAAAAGCCTGAGAAATAGATACATTTATCTTAGTCCTTTACTTCCAAATGTTTTCTTCTCTTACAGTTACAAGCTGTGCTTCTCTTTTTACATCAAGAGAAACTGATCACAAAAGTGGGTGACTCATTTAAGGGTTCACAGTAAGCCCATCAAGTTGGAAGCTGGGAAGGTGCTGAGTTGGATCAGCAGCTGCAGTGGCAATCTGTGCTCCTGTCCCCTCTCCAGAGTCTTTGAATCCAGCCCTCAGGAGCACCTGAAGGCTCAGCAGACTTGAGGTTTGGGAGGCCACTGCTCAGCTGGTGATGAAAGTTTTGTCTGCAGTGTCTGCCCTAAAAAATCTTTCTCCTAAATGAGATGTTTTTCTGTTTTTTTCTAATTTTGGTCAGAAAACAAGGAATAGTTTGCTTATAACAGAAAAAAAAATTCTCTTATATCAACACAAGATATTTTCAGTGGCTGCCATTGTGGCCTCATTTAGCAGCTTCGAAGTGAACGACCTCTCTTTGACCAGAGCATGCTCAGATGCTTAAGATTTTGAAGTTGTTTCTCTGGGGATCTAAAGTTGCCTCTAAGGTGATGAAACTATCTCAGATGTCAAAGTTTATGTGTTTGTGAAATAAAATTTACATCTTAGGTGGAAAATGAAGAGTTGAGACACCTCATGTGGTCTTCAGTTCTGTTTTACAAGACTCCCAATGTGGAAGTGATGGCTTGTGTACTTCTCTCAACAAAAGCTATTTACTTTCTGTTGGATGATTCTTTCATTCATGCAGATGAGCACCAGTCAGGTAAAATAGTTACTTTGAACCTTTAATCACATTACCAACTTAATCTCTCTCTATGTGTTTGTCCTCAGTCTAAGTACCAATTTTGGTCCATATTCTTAATTAGACCTCCTAGTTGAAGGGGTCAGTATTTGCATAAAGCTTTTATGTTTAATAAACAGGGTCTTGAGTCATGTCTGCTTCTCAGACAGACCCTTTTAGCTGCCATTGGATCCATGCTTTTCTCTGATGTCATTTCATAATCCCTTTCATAATGAAAATGGAAAGTGAAGGGTAGCGAACCTCATGGTGGGCGTTCAGTTAAAGTGTGTTATTAATGCATGTGCTGATTTAAATCTGGTATGTGACAAATGTTTAGAAAATGCTGCTAATAGAATTTACTTGTATTTTGCTCAAGAAATTTTTAGGCACTGTACCCAGTTTTTTCTTAATTTCTTTCCTCAAGTGTGAGATAAGTATTAGATTGTAATATAAAAATTATGTTTATGGATGCAACAATGTTTTTCTTTTGACCTTTTTATCATATCATTCTTTAACAGATTTTTGGAACAAAGAAAACTCAGACTGTGAAAACAGTTCTTTCCACCTGTCTTGCTGCTTTGTGCTAAAACTTAATGACCTGCAGTCAGTAAATGTTGGCCTGTTCGACCAATACTTCCGAATTACTGGTGAGTACATCTTGTGCTTTAAGTTTCTCCTGTTCTGTTTTGTTCTAGTCTTTTTTAGATGGATCCCTGTCTTTATTAGTGAGATGGATGAGAGGTTTTCTGTTGCTTCTTTTTCTTGAATCCCTAGCGCATATTTGAATAATAAGTATACACTGTATTTTAAATGAAGAGAAATTATGTATTTTTGAGGTATTATTAAGGATTCCAATGCTGTTTTCAAGAACTTGAAAGATTTATGAATACTGAGGCATGTTTTCAGGAGAAATAGTCCTTAAAAAATCTTTTCTGATGACAGTTGCATGTTGGTTCAAGAAATGGTAATGCCACATACAGGTCGGTGAGTGAATTGTGTTCTGTGTTCTCCTCAGGACATTCTGCAGATCACATTGTCACCTGCCTGACAAGAGACAGTTACAACACTCACACCTTCATACAGCAGCTGATGGCAGTCCTGTCACTGCTTGCACGCACTCCTTCACCTGAACCAGTAGATAAGGACTTCTACTCTGAATTTGGGAGTAAAAACACAGGTGAGTGGTCTTTTCTACAAGTCATGACATATTTAGGCCTGATACTTAAGGCTTCACCTAAACTGTACTGATTAAAAACTCTTCAGTCGTTTCCTATTTGATACTTTAACTAAACTCACTGACTTTGATTATCTTAGATGTGCCTTATGTGAACAGAATTGTTAAATGTATGTAAGAGTCTTGCTCAAATGAAGTTAATGATGGCTTCTTGCATTCACCCTGGACTTACATGGTTAGAAATTTGCAGAAAAGTCTGTTGGTAATGCAAGAAGAACTCCAGCAGAGATCTACAATCTGAATAAAATTATTACAATATTGTTTATAAGCAAAAGCATGTATCAATAGATACAAAACTAAAATTATTCCAGCTGCAACCAGCTGTCAGGGGTTGTTGTTTATCCTAGTACACTAAGAAAGTATTGTATAACACTAAATAAAGATATAATAATGTATGTCTCTTGCAGGAAAAATGGAGAATTATGAACTGATTCACTCTAGCAGAGTAAAATTTATTTATCCAAATGAAGAGGAAATTGGGGACCTTGCTTTTCTAGTGGCAGAGAAGATGGATGGTTTGACCAGTCTTCCATCTCTCAACATCCTTCTATATGTGTTGGCATTTCAAGTAAATCACTCTGAAGGATCTGCTCAGAACACTAGTTCACTTCAAGCTAAAACACTGATATTGACCAGCTCTGATTTGTTCCTCTTTGATGAAGATTATATCAGTTACCCACTACCTGAATTTGCTAAGGAGCCACCAAAGAGAGACAAGTATCAGCTTGCAGATGGAAGACGAATCCGGGATTTAGACAGAGTACTCATGGGGTATCAGACATATCCACAGGCCCTTACATTTGTGTTTGATGATGTTCAGAATCAAGACCTAATGCAGAATTTAACACTGGATCACTTTGGAGAAGCTGATAGTGTCCCAAAGGGAAATTCCAAACAAGAGGGCAGCAGGAGCAGAGAGATCCAGTGGTACATTTTTATCCCAAGCGCAGAAAGCAGGGAGAAATTAATTTCATTGCTTGCAAGACAGTGGGAGATCCTGTGTGGTAGGGAATTGCCTTTGGAGCTCACTGGGTAGTTACTGCACAGCCAAGTGATTTCAGAGTGTATTACAAGGTAAAGCACAGTGTTTAAGTAGATAGCACCTGTCAAATTCTCTTTGTTTTCATGAGGAGTTGACCTGGACTCTCTTGCTCCCTGGTGCAGTGCACATGTAATAGTACATAGAAATATTCTGAAGTGTTAACTGGGGACTGACCTTCTTGTACAGTCTATTTTTTATGCAATAGTATATAGTGAAAAAAAAAAAAACAAACCATGAGACATCCTGGGAAACATTATGGAAAATTGAAGGAGTCAACACTAGATATTCTGTCGTCTGGGGCTGTTAAGGTTTCCACTATTTTTCTGTATATATCAGTCTTGCTGTTCTATACAAATTCTAATGTGTAAATAAGGGTAAATGCTTGTGTATGTTTAAGTGCAATGTTCTTTGTACAAGAAGTATTTTGGGTATGCTGCTAATGCTTATTATTTAATGATCTTACAGTTTTACTTAAGTTTTTCTTTGAGGCCAAGTGTAATTATTTGCTGCCAATCTGAATTTAACAGTAAAATTTGAGCCACAAGCAGGTAACAAATTTTCATATGAAACTATTTTCACAGGCATTAATTTTCCTTATCCAAGGATAAAAGAATTGCTTGGTGTAAAGATCCTCTCAGTGTTGTCTTGAAAGTGCAAATACCCAGTGTGGGTATATCAGCATTTGGTCAGCAAATAACGGATTTGTATCTCTGAACACAAAGTCTTTCTTTTGCCTATCTTGTCAATACAAATAAAGTGTAATTTGACAGTTTTCTTTTGGCCTTGTCTTTATTCAAGTTTATATCTTGTGTTTCCAGGATACCATATGGCAGTTCAGCAGCACATATTCTGTTCCTAGAGTGCATTGTAAAGTATAAAATGTGCAGCAAGATGAAAGAAGAAAATAGTTCATTCTACTATAAAAAGATTGTTAGTCCAGAAGTATAGCTGAGTCATGGAAACTGAGGATCTGCAGCCTCTAAACACAATTTGAGAATTTATTTAATATTATTTATATTTTATTTTATTATTTATTATTTATTTTATTTATATCTATTATTTATTTATATCTATTAGATATTAGGGTATTTCTTTCTAAGATGTCATGTTTAACTTGATGGTTACTGTGCCCAACAAGTTTTTAGCCTCCCACATGACAGTAAAATCCCTACTCACTATTATGAAGACAGATACTGAGACTTTAAAAAGGAATGTTCTATATCCAATGGGATTAAGAAGGGAAGAACAGCTTTGATATTTATGTTGCAGCTGATGCTGCTTAAAACTGATGTCCCTTAAACACATAGAGAAATCTGGGTTGGAAGAGACCTCTGGAGATCCAACAATCAAGCTTTAAACAGGGCAATCTTCAAACAGATTGTTCAGGGCCTGCTCCAAACAAGTTATGAGTTTTCTCCAAGAATGGCGAGTCCACAGTGGTGGTAGGAATTTGATGTTTCACAGAGTATTTTTCCATGCTGTTGCAGAGCTTGGCTGTGCCTTTTGGATTTCAGAAGCCAGGAATGTCGCAGTCAATGCAAAGATGACAAAGACAGAGGCAGCTAAAGTCAAATTGTATTGCAGGATGCAGTGGAGTTCCCATAGCAAGCAGAGATGAGGAGCATATCTGGAGTGCAGCTCTACTCCCAGTTTGGCAGAGGAAGCCTAACTCCTTAAGTTTAGACTGAACTGAACAGTTAAGGTAGGTATTGCAGGCTCTTGGAGAAAACTAAATTTTCCTGTACCCTATTTTCTGAAATCTCAAGGTTGCTTATGTTCATTTAAGCTTAATTGTCATTGGGTAGAAAAAGCTAATTCCTAAATTAAGCATCCTAGGAATAAAGTAATTAAAAGATATCTTAGGTCTTCAGTAGTTCTTTCTGAAGTAGCTCTGTTAATCACTTACTAATAATTGTCCAAGGTAACACTTGATAACCCTGTGGCAACTTAAACAGTCTGATTTTCGAAAGCATTTGAGAACTTACCAGATAACCAGATAATTTACAAGTGAATTTATAAATTAATACAAAGGGAATCTGTAAGGAGTCCTCTGGAACTGCCTGGGATTTGAGCCAACATGGACACATCTGTCTCTTATATTGGATTTTTACTTGTCACTGCTCCTGGATACGTCAGCCCTCCTTCTATCTTATAAATAAAGGCTGTTCTGGGGGGTGCCCTGTGCTTGAGACAGACATGAGTTCTGTTTTAAGTATCTTCTGTAAAACCCAACTGTTTAAAGGTATTTTGATACAGTAGTGGGTATCAGAGAATCTTATCTTAGAGTAAGCAGGGATAGCACCTTGTTGGTTATATACTTTGAGCAGGTAAGGCCTCTTTTTCATATTTTATTGCAGCAAAAACACATCCCTTGTCTTTGTGAAACTTGAAATTCTTTAAGTTCACAGCTGTTTAAAACATAGACTCTGTCCCTTTGGATCAGATTATTAATCCAGGAAACAGCTGTAATTCCTCCTTGTTATTTTGGTAAGCATTGATTACCTTTTAAGATTAATGAAATGTTTGGTACATACTGCAGTATGTTTTGATTCTTCCATTCACTATCCTACCTGTGGTGCTATCAGAATTGTTTATTATTGGGCCTTTTTTCAATAAATCATCTTTTATTCTCTGCTAAGTAGAGCATGGGGTAGATAAAGCTATTCCCCTGAAACTTCACCTCTTTTTCTATTTTTACCTGGAAAAAAAATTAGAAATGACAACCCAATGAAACCTCAAACAAGAGATCCCCTTCTCTCCTGCTGCCGGATATCTGATCCCTTGCTGCTTTCATAGAATCACAGAATGATTTGTGTTGCAATGGTCTTTCAAGATAATCTCATTCCAATCCCCATTCCATGGGCAGGGATGCCACCCACCTGATCAGTTTTCCAAAGGCTCCATCCAGCCTGGCCTTAGACACTTCCAGAGATGGGGCATCCACAGCATTTCTGGCCCACCTGTACCAGAGCCTCTGAATAAAGAATTTTTTCCTACCATCTAATCTAAATCTCTGCTTTTTAATTAAAAAACATTCCCCATGATTGTATCATGTATTGTGTCTGCCAAGGTAAAAAGTCCCTCATTAAGAAACCCTTTAAATGCTGATATGGCTGCAGTGAGGTCTCTCTGGACCTGCTTTTTTTTCCAGCCTGAACAGCTCAAACTCTCCCAGGCAGTCTCCAGAGGAGAGATGCTCTGTGTTAGAGCCTGCTGAAGTCAGTGTTTTGTGGGTGTGCATTTCTGTTAATTTAAGTGCAATATGAGGCTGAAATTTTGTATTAACTGGCATTCTTCAGTGCCAACCTGTTGTCTTTATTGTCTTTTGTAGTCTTTTGTTCTTGAATACAGGGATTTAAGTGAGGTTTTCTTGAAAATGTGCAAACATTCATCTTGAAACTAAACTGTTTGCTTCAGTTCATAAAGATTTCCCAGAACTTTGCACATTTAGTTTCTACAGAAAGTTCTGTAGAATGAAGTCACTGTCAACAGCTGAGGTCACATAGAACAGTCGTTATTTCTTCCTCTCTTTTTGCAAAAGAACTACAAAGCCCTGCAGGCATATTTCTCTTTAGTAACCCTTTGTCCTCAAATTCTTTCCAGCTTCCAACCCTTGTTCAACATTAAGACAATATCTGAGTAGCTGAAGTTATGACTAGAAGGAACCTTTTGTCAGGAAAGTATCTCCTGAACTCTCAAACTTCTGTGTTCTGGCTTTGCAGCTGATGTCGATTTTTGCCACCCTAGGAAGACCCAGACAATTATTTTTGTTCAGTGTCATCTGCCAAGGATCTGCCTAAAAGTTTTAAAATTTCCCTTGTATTACAATTTAAAAATTGCAAATGAATCTCATTAGGAAGGAAAATAAATGAGGTGCTGACCTGGGCTACACTGTTTTCTCTGCAAGACAAAATGACAGCATGACCTGCATCCTGTCTGTGCTGTGTCCATTCCTGTGCTGCTTTACAGAACTCTGATCTGCCTGGCTGTGGGTGTACTGCACAGTCATGTATTTCCATCAGCCCCTCTGGCTTGCCTTCTTGTTCTTATCAGCCTTGATAATGAGGTGGGGCTTTTTCATTGATATAACACAAAGTGCTGCTGCATCTTACTTGCATTCTGATCAGAGAGTTTATTTCTGCAATATTGATCTTCAAACATACCAAATCTTAGGTGGAAAAGTGGGAAATTGTGGCTCAGAGCAGACTACAAGCTTCTGTTTCTTGGTGTCCACTGGATAATTAAGGGCATTTAGTAACTTAGCTAAAAATTGATGTGGAAAAAGGGAGGATGTGAAATTCATTAGACCCAGAAAGCACTAAAAAAAGACACTAAAAAAATACCTGAATAGGTGCATGAAGAGCAGTAGCCAGAGGTGATAAGGTGGGCACCAAACCCTTGTGCTTCAGTCTTCAGGGTCTCAGAGAGGGGATGATAAGATCTCCTATCATCTCTGAAGTTGCTGAAAAGGCACAGCTAGCAAGATTCTGACTCTCATCTCCATTCGTTCTCAGGCAGACACTCAGAGCTATCCTTGGCAAATTGTTGAGCTTGAGTCAAGCATGTTGTAGGCCCTTTCTATCCCTTACAGAAAGCAGGACCTGAAGGATCAGCAGCACTTCATGGGAGAGCTCACCACCTCTGCCATCATGCTCCTGTCAGCAGCTACTGAATTTCAATAGCTCAGCAATTGAAACAAAGAGTTTTACCCAGAATTCCAATTAATATTGGATATCTGTGGGGAATTTAGAGTCTGACTTTCCACTACAATCCCAAGTGCTGCTTAATAAATGAGAAAGGTACAAAACTAAAACCAAGAGATGGGAAAATGTCACTGGTTTTCACTGCAGGAGAACATGTAAAAGAACTCTGAGTCAAGAGAAAGTTATAGGCCAGACTTAAAGCATTTATTTACTGATTTTGTTACTGCTGCCCATAGAGGTTTTGGAGTAACAGGACCTGAGCAACCATGACAATTTCTTTCTGAATTGTGTGACAACCTTGTGCCTGGGCAGCCCTACCTATCTGCTTGGAATTGGACTACTGTGTCTGTGTGAGAAAGAGAAGGATAAACAGACTCCTGTGCTCTGTGCAATCCTTGCAGGTTCTTTTGATTTTATGAGCAAACCTTAAAATTCTTGTTCCTTCCAACTTGTCAAGAGGAAAGAAAAATTAGGACTGTGCCCTTGCATCTTCACCAGGACCCTGAGAATATTTTGGGTAAGTATGGCTTAGCTGGCCCCCTTCCTACACACAAGCACTATTGGCTTGGCTGCTTAATCCTTTCCAGTCTTAGAGCCTTTTTACACCCTTACAATTCAGAGCAAAGGGACTTAATGTCCTCTCCCAGCTTTGCCAGAAGTGCAGAACAAGAGTCCTTTTCTCTGTGTGGATGTAACCAAATGGGCAGTTCCCAGAGAAGCTGTGTTGCAAAGTGGACTGGATGGCAAATCACTTGCTTTGGCTCTGAAGTTTCTAAACAAAAGATTTCAGTAGCAGGAAATTGCCCAATCTAGTCGGAGCTGCACACACTTCACAGAGCAAAGCTGGTGACCCAGCATTTTAAAACACAGTGTGTGGCATGGGCAAGGAGTCTGGGAGGGTTTATAGCCTTATCCTTTGCCTTTACCCGGGTGGAGATTTGATTTCTTTTCCTGTGAAACAGCTTGAGTAATTTATGCCAGCAGCTTCTCAACTTTAAATGTTAATGTGCACACAATAAAAATGCCAAGTCTTAGAGAAGTTGCTTTAGAGGACACAGCTTGTCATTGATGCATAAAGAAAAAGAGAGGGAATTATCCCTTAGAGGAAAAATCAGGAAAATCCTGAGTGTTCCTGCTGCCAACAATCTGCTGATGACTGGGGAGACTGAGCCCACAAGGTAAATTTTAAATGTTTTGTAGTAGTCATCTCGAAGAAGTCAGGGCCCGAATTTGAAGATGTTTCTGAGACCCATATCTGTGACTTTTTCCTGCTAAACCAGCCACTTTCTGTTATGTGGGCAAGAGGCACTTGACAGATAAGTCAATCTCCATGCTTTCCAAGACAAATAAAAGTCCATGTGTGAAACCTCACAGATAAACACATGGGCAGACAGTTGACAACTCCCACTGTATGTTTTAAAGCTGGATTAGCACAGTCCTATTCAATCAAGCATCAAATAGAACATGAACAAATCCCTCCTACCCTGCCTGCAGAGGGTTTGTGTGTTCTGTCATCAGATCTTTACAAGTCTTGCCTAAATTTTCTCTTTTGATGAAGGCTCTCTGGCAGATCTCAGGATCTTGCTTTATGAGATTTTGGGGGTTTGAAATACTTTGTAGAGATGCCTCTGTGCATGAGCAGATCTAATATCAAAATGAGTGATGGAAACTGGGGTTTCTATTTGTTGACAGTTTTGAAGAGTATTGGACAAAACAGTGGAATCAAAAAATTGATCCAATTCATTTTGCCTCTAAAGCATAAAGTTTTTACAGATGTCATCCATGAGAAAATGAATTTATCTGCCTAGGAGAAATCCATCTATCAGAAGAGAGCAGAAACTGAGTGGAGCAGTAGTTTGGATTTGTTTGGCTCATTTTTGCTTCCTGTGCTGTTTTCTCTGCTGGTGTTGCTGTCTTTGATGGCATTGCTGACTGAACTGCTGCTGGGAGCACCTTGGCTTCTGTGCACTGAACATTATTAATGGCTCTTGGCCACTTATTAATTTAAAGGTGGCCTCTGTTTCACCTTACTAATTTCCAGAATCATGAATATCCAAACTTGTTGCAGATTTTGGTGTTCCAGATCCAGCAGCGGTGGTCAGCAAATTTCCACTCTCTCAGAGCAGCTCATAGGCAGTGACTGAAACACACACTGCTTATGCTGCTTGATCAGGAAAGCAGTGTCTAATGACAGATGACCTTGTGATTTCTCAGTTTACACTCTGCTGCTGTACTCACTGTTTGCATTTTTAGCTTGTGTATTGCTGCTGTATTGCTAGCCTTTAAATGAGGTGAGGTCAGATAAATAAACTGGCTGTGAACATTTCGATGTTGCTGTGAATCTGATTTATTTAATTCAGACAGGAATTTCACCAAGCATTTCTCTCCCTTCCTGATTTCCCTGCAGTAGGTCAGATACAGTGATGATAAGCAGCAGTGGAAAGCCCTGGAATTAGTCTTTGTGTGTCTTTTCTTGCCCTGTGCCATTTTCAGTGCTGAGCCATTTAGAGGCCAATGGATCTTCAAGTGCCCCAGGGTGAGCTATTTTCACTTTAAAAATTTATCAGCTGTGTGTGGATGCTGGCAGCTTAATCCCTATGTCATACAGCCAGCTCTTGAAAAACCTATCAACAATCTTCCCCATCCTTCTGGGGCAGCATGGAGCAGAGGAGCAGCCTCATTCTTGTGTTTCCATGGCCAGCTCAGGGCTGTGACTGCAGGCCAAGAAAATACTGTACAGCTTCCATTCTCTACAGGAGTGTCCCCACTGTCCATTTGTGGCTTTCCCATCCCACCAGAGCTGCTTGAGCCATGATGCCTCTGCCTCATTTTGAAGACCTCCAGGGTACTTAATGGTCTCCAGAGCAGTGTGAGCCCTCTGACCTTGGCAGAGTGGCACAAGCTGGGCAGTGACAGTCCCAGGGCTGCAGTTGTCCTGTGGCAGGACAAGAGGGCTGAGCTGTCAGGTCGAGCTGTGGGCTGGTGCTGCTCACATGGGTTGCAGTGGATGGTTGTGTGCCTTATCTGCTTCCTGTTAGTGCAGGATATATAGCAGGGCTGGCTGTTCACCATGCTGCCTTTCCCTGTAGGATGGAGGCAGAAGTGAAGCACTGCTGACAGCACCCGTAAGTACAGCGGTTCCTATTGCACCTCATATGTTACAGCAAGTGTGTCTTTGTGGGGATGCAGGGATGAAAAAGTATTAATGCTCTCATAATTTATGTAAACACAAGAACAGCTCCCTGTCCTGGTCTCCTTTAGGCATCTTCATGTACTACTAACGGCTTGAAAATATGAAGGTGCCTCATTTCTTGGTGAGATTTGTTGCTAACAGAAGAGTGCTTAGACTGCTCAGGATAGTGGGTCTCTGGGCAGTGCAGGGAGACAAAGGCCATGGAAAATCTGTCAATAATCAATTATTTGTAATGTTCAAAAGGAGAATATAAATTGCAGACTGTATCTCTGGTTAGTGTGTATTTTTTTTAATCCTGTTTTGGAACTTTCCTGTTCTGAGTGCTGTGGAAGTGCTCCTTGGTTTCATGAAGCTGTCAGCAGAGTGTTTGGAAAATTATAAATTTTGCTATTGCTGCCATAGCATTAGCTTTTCTTGCTGAGAAAGTCAACTATTTTAAAAAAATCAAATTCTGCCCAAAGTGCTTGATTGATTGATTGATTGATGCAATGTGCTCCATTCCTGCTCTGAAGCACAGCCCATCACTCACATTGCTTTGTTCTTGCATAGTTTGGAATAGGCAGTGCTCAGCTCTAACTTCACTTTGAGGTATTATGGACATATTCATTTCAGTGGCAAAAGGAAATTAACATACCCTTCACATATTTGTGGTATTTAAGTTTGCCCATTGGATTTGCCTTCTGTTAAGCATACAGTTAACCTCTTTTCATTCCAATTAGTTGAAAACTAAGGATTTCCTTCCTTCTGTTTTGAACTGATATGTAAGAGGAAATCCGTAGATGTTCCTGTTTTGAGTAAACCTTTTACTAAGGAGTTCTGCTTGTGCATTTAAAAAAAGAATGGAAAGAAAAAGGTTATGTTGATTCAGAAATAACGCTAGAAGTAGCGGATCCATTTCTGAAGGCTTTGCAGCCAAAAAGCACAGTGCAAAAATGCTCTCTCCCTGTTTACTTTTAACCTCTGGTTTGTCTTGGATCTGATTCTTAGTAGGCGGTGTTATCTTACAGAAATTGCAGCCTCTCTCGCCACCCCTTTTGTGTAAAGGGTCCTGCCTGTAAAAGCCTGAAAATGCATCCTCCTGGATTGCTGTTTTTCTTCTTAGCAGCATGCTTCACTCCCACAGCTGACTGCCAGAGTCAGAAGGTAAGTCTGCGGGTCTTTGTTTAAATGTTCATTGAACAGTTCTTGGTATTTGGATGGTAGCAAACAGCATATTTTTTCACCTACATTTAGTTAGGTGCAGAATAAAATAGGTGAAAACTGTAGGGCTGTAAGGTATCTTCTCTGTAGTCCAAACTGAGGAACTAAATGTAAGGTTGAAGGGAGTTGCTTGAGTTTAAAATTGGATTAAATTCGTGTCTATGTTTGGCAACAAACTTGAAAGAAACAACATCAGAGGGAAATATTCAGCATCTTCTGCTGGTTTCAGTGTGTGGGATGGGAACATTGTATTCTTCAGGACAGATCCATAAGTTTCCCAGGAGAATTTTACTTTTAAAAAAGTTTTAAAGTCTCATCAATTTCTCCCTTTGCAACAGTTAAATTCAAGTATATTTCCCAAAAGCTCCTGAGTAAGGGTTGTTGAATACTTTCCATTCTATTTCAATTTTGTTGATTTTCTTTTGATTCCTTCACCTCTGTTCTTGTGTTTAGCAGCAGCACCTAGGAGAATGAGTGATACCTTTGTAGATCTGTTCTCTAGACTCCACAGTGAGGCAGCCCAGTTCCTGTGGGCTGGGATTCACACTAACTCACAGTAAATTGTCTTCTGCCATCCCCTTCCTTGTGTCCTGCTGATGGGGGAATGAACTGGCCTGCTAATCCTGGAGTTGTGGGGGGCATTTGGAAATTCCCCTGGGAATGGAAACACCCTGTGGAGGGTTATCTTGTCTTGAATGACACAGCAGGGCCTTGTGGGGAGTGGACAGATCTGTGAGTTTTAAGAACTTGATTTAGAAAAAAGCCAGAGGACTGGAAAGATGCTTCAGTGTCAGACCTTTGGGTGGAAGCTTCTGCATAGACTCTTGCATGAAAGGGCCACAAATGAATACTAGGGAGGCTTGTAGGATCATTACAGTGACTTGAGCACAAATATGAAGTGTCTCTAGGGCTGGATTTCATCTGTCTGGAGATGTGGGTTCCAGGCAGACGAGTTTCAGATTGTGTTCAGAGACATGGGCTCATGTGTCTGCAGCTGGTGGAAATGGAAATGTAGGTCTCTCTGCTTGGAGACACTCTGTTGATCTCTGTAATCACTGAGGAGTCTGGCTTGGCATGAAACAATTACATTATCAGGTAGTGAGTGCCCACTTACAGAGAAGTTAAATGTTTTGAATCACCTCTGGAGCAGTTTATTTAAACCAGGAATAGATCTCTTTTAGAGTTTTTTCCTTGAAAAGTCCCTTTTTATGGAGAAAGAGAAGGAACATTTGAAAGGTTATAATGGGAGATAAGGAAAAATAAGGATCTAATGAAGCCTCTAATCTCTGGCAGTTTAGAAAACCCATCGGGTTGAATTGGAATAAAAGTGCTGTGATTCCACAGGAGGCTTTTCTTGGCTCACAGGGGACATTGAGAGAGAAGAGAGATTGTGTGCTACCTGTTTTTCAGTGATGTTACCTCAGAGCTCAGCTTTAATGGTTCAAACATGACAGCGGCTTTGTTGGCCTGATTTGGTTTTTTATACCCCTTGCTGTGGGCTGGGGAAGATGCCACAGATGTGAGAACCATGGAAGTTTTTCTGCTGGGAGGAGGCCAATCCCAGGCTGTGCTGGAGGAGGAATGGAGGCAGGTGGGAAATGAGGAGAGTGGTCTCAGCACCCCCATGTTTCCAGAGCTCTGCAGCTGAGATGTTGGGAAACACACAGGGCAACAGTAGATTTCTTGTTTTGTGATCTCCGAGCTTGATGCTCATCCTCATGCTACAAAGTGAACGAGTGTGAAGAGTTTGTGTGTCCAGGAGCTGCTCCTCTGTTCAGCTCAAGAGTTATTGAGAGCTACTTGGGGAGGTACATGACTATAATGACTCAAGCATGTGTCTGCAGCTCTGTTTTGTAAAGGACAAATGCCATGGAAAATTGGTGATTCATTAGATAATAGCTATTTCCAGAACTGGCTCCCAGGATCGTTGGAGCCAAACACTGACGTCCAAATATGTTTTTCTTTCTTCCTTGAGATTTTTACCATGCAGAAGGATTTGTGTTATGGTTTGGGAGGAAAAGATAAAGAGTGAAAATGAGAGGAATGACTCTAGCCCTTACGAAACACTTCCCAGCTTATTCTCTCGAGGTGGAATACGAGAAATGAGCACTTGAGAAGTGAGGGACATCTGTTCAGAGAGGAAACACTGCAGCATCCAGAAGCCTTGATGTGTCTCAGCTGAGTGCAGAGAGCAGTGCTTGCTCTTGCACAAGCATTTGAGTGCAGGGTGAGAGCACTGCACAGCCTGGAAGACAGAGGCACCCTGGCTCTTAACTTCTATTGGCTACAGCTGGATGTCTTCTTTTCTGATTCTTTTCATTTTGGAGAGAATTGAGAGTATCAGTCCTTCTTTCCTGCTCCTTTGTAGACAAACTGTGACCCAACCCAGGCTCACATCACCTGATCAGAACAGTGACTGTCACCAAGCAGCCCTGCTGCATCACAGGGACAGACATTCCCTCTTGCTGCTTCCTTTCCAGTGACTTTGCACTTAGAAACAGCAGTCAAAGAAGAGCCCAAGGGAGCAGTGCATCATTGTTTTCCATGAGGCTGTGCCCCAGGAGCCACTTCTGACTCAAACTTCTGTCTGTCTTTCATCCTTTCCAGAATTTGAGTATTCAGACTGTTGCATTTATGTCCTTTGATTCCCTTTTCTGCTTCCCTAAGAAGAAAAACTCTCCAGAAAATGACTGCTTCATCAGTTCTGTCACTCAAATTAGAAGGGATTTTTTTTTAATACTTTTCCACTCAGCTGTTTTCTTCCTCTTTCCTCCTGCCTGTTGTTGCTGACACAAGCATATTTCCTTATAAAAAGGGGAAGGTCTTACTGGAAAGCTGCCTAAAGCTTACCAAGTGTCCCAGTAGGGTACAGAGGGATTCCACAATAGCTGTCTTGTCTTAGAGGTCTGCAAGTAATTAAACATGCCAACAGGGAGGAATGGCAGACATCCACCTCCCCCACTCTTCATTTCCATTGAGAAATGGAGCCACATTGATGAAGGAAAGAGAAGGGAAATAGAATAATGTGTGAATAATGGTGTCTTCCTCCACCACCATGACAGAGAATACATCTAATGGCCCAACTGTGTCTGATGTCTGAAAGTACAGATGAAATAGAAGGTTGGAGAATTTTAATTTAGTCTTTTGCCATCTACTCTTTATAGGTCTTTTTGATAAAATAGGGTTAAGATACCTGGTAAAGGTTTGTGGCATGATTCTAACTCACAGGAAGGAGTGCACATCTGTATTTCTTGCTCAGGCATCTTCCCATTCCTTTTCCTGAGGCATTGCCTCAGGAAAGGCTAATGCTGGGATTTGGTGAACTAGAGAGACAGGAGCTGTGCTGTTCTGTGAGACTCGTGTGCCTGACTTCAACTGGCTCCTTTCAAAAGCCCAGCTTTAATCTGCCCACAGTACTCTGGAGGCAGCACCTTGTTTATTCATCCATTGTTTGTCTTCTCTGTTTTGCTCCATGAAAAACGGGAAATCTCCTCTGCCTGCTCTGTGTGGGTGGAAGCACAAGGAACAGCAAAGCTGATCTCTGTTCTGCTGGATAGTATCAGTAAAGCTGGTGCTCATGGGAGAGGTGGATTTGGTGGATCTGAGATTGGTTTTGAGCTCTTCATGATGCAAGGGAGGCCTTGACATAAGAGGTTCCTTAGGGGCTCTGCTGGCAGGGAACTGGAGGTTGCTGTGTGGTAGGAAAGCCTCAGAAGCACAGCTAGGAGTTCATATCCATGGGAAGGGCAACCACAGGCACAGAAATAATTTCCTTCACTGGGCAGCATTCTTGCATGTATGGCTGCAGAAGGTGGATCCATAAATATGAGAAAAAGCTCGATGACTCCTGTCAGAGGGAAGGAGTCTGGAAATATTCCAGGGACATGTCCCTGTGGACTTGAGACATAAGGGTTATCTCCCAGGAGGTTTTGCTGACAGGGTCTGCTGCCAATCATCTGGGAGGGCCTTCCTGAGCTCTTGATAACTGATAGGAACTTCCTCCCTTGCCTTGAGGTAAATGTATGTATTTGGGCTTAAGTTCAGAGGAAGCAAAGCTGAGACTGCTGATGGGAATCCAAAATAAGGAGTTCTGGGGACAGGAGGGCTGCTGCACTATCAGCATTGTTCAGGATTGGCTTGAAAATTCCAGATCAAGGCCTCCTCCCAAAATTTGATCTAATATTTTTATTTTTAGAAAATACAGTACCTGTAGAGGCACAGTGGGGATGAGCTCTGTGGGGTTTTTCCAGTCAATGACCTTCTGGGGCATACACAGCTCATGCCTCCCAACTTTTCTCTGTCATCAGCAGTGACAAATACTGTCTTTTTTCAAAATTATCAATCAGGTTTCCATGCAGTTGCTTGTTTCCAGGAGTTTAGAAATTCAAGGAAACACTTTTGGAGCAAAGTCACAAGTTTTGATGACAGTTTGGCAGGTGATGATGATCATTCACCCTGAGGCTGTACTTGGTCATCTGTGTTTCACTTGGAGGGGCAAGGTTGTGCAGGAAAGCCTTGTGAGGAAAACCAAACCCCTAAACTAATTCTGGTTGGGTGGAAGGACTTAGCTGACTTATTCATCAGCCATGTGATATATCCAAGTGTCCAACCTGATCTTCATGCCCGTTTTTATGGAGGCTTTCTCACCTGGGGTCAAAGCATCAAGGTGTTCAGAGAGGTGCAGAACATCTTTCTTTTTCATCCACCTCCCTGTGCCTCCTCACAGACAATTGCCATGAGAAATATTTCTGTGAGCAGCTCCTGGCTCCAGGAAATAGACTGAACTAACACAGTCAGCTCTGCAGACCCCCTGAACAGCAATGAACTGGATTTTATCAGTGGCATGGAAAAGATAAATGCTGTGTTGCCTTTTAATTCAGTGTCTTCTGGCAAGGGTTTTTAATTTAGGGCTTGTCCTCACACACCACTACCACGTGTTTGTAAAAGATCAGCTGAAATTGGCAGTGCAGAGCTGTGATTGTTTTAGAAATGGTCAGAATATTTCCTGTGGGTTGCAGGGGAAGGATAAGATAGCTGTGATCTGCCCTGTTGATTCTAGCTGAGATCCATGTGGATCCAAGCATGCAGCACCAAGGCAGGGGGGTTTAGTCCATGGGAGTGTGTGGTACCTCCCAGGAGCTGCATTGGCCACTGCCCTCCCCAGTGATATCTAACAAATGGTGCAACTTGATAAAGAGATTACAAGATTGGCAAGATAAGTGCCTAGGATAACAATTTAACCTGGGGCCATTTCCGTTCTGTTTTTTTCTTTTTAAGTTAAAATCCATGCGATGCAATGTCAAGACGATGTTCACCTTGAATACAGCATGTACTTCTTGTGCTGCAGTGCCTAAAATGTTGTGTCCAAGAGGCTGGTTAAAGACCACCCAAAGATCAGGGGTGAGGGACTGCAGGTAAGGCCTATTTCCTAACTGTGTTATGCTTTTGGTGCAGCCCTTCTGTGCAGGGAGTAATGTGTGTCTTCAGGAGAACACACACATAAAGCTGTAAAGGTCCACGGTGTTTCATTTTCAGATGGGTTTATGGCCCCTATTATTGTTGCTTTTGTCTCCTTGCAAATCCCATGGACTTTTTCTGGGCAGGTTTTATATACACAGAGCAAATTAAATGATAATAACCTCTTAACTTGCCCTAAACAACCTGAATTTGCTAATCCTGCTGTGGCAATTTAACAGAGGTCTGTCTAGCATAGAAACCTGTTTCAGACCCAGAATTCCTTAGTGGCTTATTAGGAAAATAATATAATGATAGTTCTTCTTGTATATCCTCCCAGCTTCCAGCAATAATCCTCTGAACTTTTAACCTTCCTAGTTCACTTTATGACAATTGCTTGTTCATGTGTTCCTTGCTCATACTCTGTTGGGCTTGGCTGGTAGGAAAAGGATGAAGGAAAACTGAATTTGTAAAATGAAACACTATAGATTAGATTATTGTTTGTGTGTGTGTGTGTTCAACAGTGAATGTTAACTGTTAATACACAGCTCCATTGTCTGCTCTTTGATCCCCCCTAAATACTTTAAAAATAGTGGTGGCAGTTTTGCAGTTTATAGCAGTTTTTTGCACACACACAGGAGTCAGATGGAAACCAAAGCAGCAATGCTATTGAGACAATTTCCAAGTTCCTTTTGGGAAGGATGTGGTGCCAAAAATAAAATGAAGTGTAAGAATAATGTGAGCCTATGCAGCTTTTCTGTGTGTTATCTACTCTTGTGGTGGTTGTTGGACAGACCCAAGAATAGTTTTGTAGTGTGTACGTGCAGAACAAGAGGCACTGCCACCAAGGACTCACCCTTTGTGTAGAGGGGAGGGATGATGGGTTGAAAAGAAGATGCTTCTTTGAGGGATTTAAGGCATTTGTCCAAGATTTGATAGAGGATCTGTGAATAATATGGCTATTAAACCCAAATTTACAGCATTCTGATCTGGCATCTTTAGTAAAAGACAGAAAGGGATGAGTCCTGAAAGGAGAGATTTTTTTCTTTCAAATTTATTTTAGCTATGAAGTCGAATGCTGAGTCACCCTGGAAACCCTAACTTTGTTTCTGTGCTGTTTAACCCTTCAGGACTCAAGGTTTCCATCCTGATTCAAGATCCTGTCTCATGCCCAGTCTCTGACAGGTTTCTTCTAACCAGTCTTTGAGGCTCAGATCAATGGGACTCTTTAGAGAAGACATAACTTGAGTGAAACCTCCTGTGTGTGTGCATGGAACAGGGGATGAGGGCTCTTCCTTCCCTTCAGAGCTCAGGGTGCTGCAGTGTGATTGCCTAGAAACCCTCCAGCAGGCCTCTGCTGGATTTGTGGTATAATCATAATCTTGGATTATTCTTTTTAAGGTACTCTGTCAAGTTAGGAGAAAATACCCTTTCCCTGCCAGGGTGCCATCATATGTGTAAGAAGGAAATTGAGGAGAAAAAGTGCTGTCCAGGATTCTGGGGTACAGAGTGCTATGGTAAGTTTTGGGCATTTTACAACAACCTCCAGCTCTTGAACAGGTCAAACCAGTTTTAATAGGAGGCATTAAATATATATTGAGGTGATTAATTTTCATTATTCCTTTAACACCCACAAGGTCTCTGTTATCTGTCTGGGAGCATATCTGTCTGTTCAGCTCATAATCTCTGCTCTAGATGAGCTGAATCCCCTTACATTTAACACATAACCTCCTGTGGTGGAACTTCCTTCTGTCTCTTCTATAAAAATAAACTTTTGGAAAGGGATGTTTTTGTTCCTCTTTACAAAAGTTTCCAAAGGAAGAGGAAGATCTTTCCGATATCCCTGTTGTCTGCAGCGCGTGTGCCACGTGTGCTGCTCTATAGTCTGGAGTTAGTCAGCCTTTCAGCCACAGAAAATACTGACCAGTTCCAACCCAAGGTGAAAAGAACCATCCCAAAACTCACACTCAGATTTATGCCAAGTAATGAGAATTTGTTTTGTCTTGTATCAAAGATCTGAAAGCAAGGTCTACCAAGCTAAACATTTCTCACACGTTTGTCTGACGGAATATGGAAAGACCCCCTCCAGTTCTGCAGCAAATGAGAGACTGAGTGCTTGAGCCTGTTCTCATACTGGCTTTCAACAAGCAACTAGTTCCATCAGAGAAATCACAAATTTGAGAATTATCAGAAATATTCCTCAGAATTTGGAGGTATCCCACTCTAAAGATGTGGGGATCCTGTTTTTCTGGGCACACTTCCAGCTCTTCATGAAGTCAAGGAGAGCTGAAAGTGCTCAGTGTCTTTGCAAGGCAGGCTCCTGTCTGTTCCTAGTTCCAGAACTGCCCTCACCTTTCAGTGCTGCTGGCACCAGTGGCCCAACCTCAAAAAATGTTTCAGTGCCTTTGTTGAAATTTAGTTATGACTTGTTGGGACTTTTCCTTAGACCTTTTACTTCTGGGCCAGTGTTAGGCATGCTGGATAATTTACTGCAAAGAGTCCTTTGTTTTGTATAGCTGGAATACCTGGGGCAAGAGGAGGTGGAAAGGTTCTGGTTGTTCAATTTAATCTTATCTGTCCTGTCTCTTACCTGCTAGAGTGCCCAGGTGGCTCTGAAAATCCCTGCAATGGCCATGGGACATGCTTGGATGGCATACAGCAAAACGGGACCTGCGTCTGCAAGGTCAGTGCATGATTTCCTCTGAGGGTGATGTGCTTTGTCAGAGGGAGTTGTTTGTGTGGTGCCTGTGCAGGTGCTCTGGGTGGAGGCTGCCCTTCTGCCTGGAAGGCCATTTGCAGCTCCTTTCATCCCAGCATCAGTGTCTGTGGTTTTCCTGCAGCATTGGTGTTCGACAGTGTTGGCAATAGCACTAAAACATTGTTGGTGATAGTGTGGAGTTGGGAAGAATCTCAAGGGTGAAATAAGGAAAGAATTGCATTAATTTAACCCCTGATATGTGAAATAATTGTGTCTGTCTGTGGCTGCAAAAAGCCCTGGGACACTTGGTTATTAATGAGCTTTACCCAGGTAGGCAAAGGCTCCCTCTCTCAGGAAAAGCAGGAGAGACAAGAAAGAGAATTTAGGGCAGATATTTTTTCATTTTTCTTTACCACTCCAGACTTAGTAAAACCAAACAATTCCTGCACATTTGAATTGAATAGAGTGGTGTTTCTGAAATGTATATGGTAATGCATCAGTGTCAGACTTGAAACTTCCTCTGATGAACTGTATATTTTTACAGCATCCTTAATTAACAGCTCAAATCCTACCTCTTAGACTCTTCTTTTACAAAAGTTGATTTTGGATTTAACTCAAAGGCACCTTATATCAACTAAAAAGTATGCTAAAGGTCCCTGAACCCTGTAAAATCAATGTAAAAAAATCCCACTGGTATTAGTTAATTCCAGATGCCTTTTTCGGAGAGCCAGCTGGAACATTCCTGTCTGCCTGTAATTAGAACATTATTTCCACAGTGCCCACCAGAGTTTCCTGGCATTTTCATGCCCTCTGTGTGTCACCTTACACTGGCATCTCCTTTGCCATGGGGTCTGGTTAGTACTGGAGCACTGAACAGATCAGTTTTCTTCACTGTGTTGCTCCAGATGTCACAGAACATCAAAAATGGGGAGAGACTTTAAACTATAATTATGTGTGAAACAATAGAGTGATGCAGAAAAGTAATATCTGGCACATTTTGGGGCCCTTCTAGGAGCAATACAGTGGGTATGGCTGCCAGGATTGCCGGGATCAAAATCGCTTTGGCCCAGACTGTCAGTCAGGTAAGAACAAGTCATTCAAGTGAAACCTCCACAAAAATAACTGAAAACAAGGAAGGAGCAGGAAGAAGTTGGGTAAAGAAGGTTGGCAGAGAGCTGGCAGTGTTCAATAGCAGGTGTCTGGGCATTTTGTCTTTGTGCCCTTCTGTGCTGTCCCATGAAATAAATGATTCTCAGTCTCTCACTCAAACAGTCCATTTCTCCTCTTGTAAATCTCTCTCTCTCCCTCCAGGGCTATCACACTTTCCTCTCTCTTTCTAGCCAGGCCATTTCCTACATCCCTGACACAACCCACACTCGCTTCCCAACTGTTTTCCAGGCTCCTATAACAGCTCCACTTGTCTCCCAGCTTCTTCCTTGCTGCCCTCTATTAAAAAATGATTACACACCATGTTGTCTCACATGCCTCTCATTTTGGGAAGTGAATTACAGGCAGTACAGCCTGGCTGTCACAGGCGCCCTTTTTGTCTGGCTCCTGCTTCCTTGTGTCCACACAGGTGAGATAGGTGTGATCTTGGTGGTTGTGCTCACATGTTAAAACACACACCTGAAAAGCTGGTCTGGGTCTTGCATTCAGGGCTGCTCTTACCTCATCTTCTTGAGCCCAGGACATGCAATTTACCCCCTCAAAGCTCTCACTGGCATGGCCAAAATTTAAAAGGAGCTAGTGAATTATTGGTGGGAAATCAGGATGCCAAGTCCCATGGCAGCTGGCCAGTGTGCTCCTGGAGCCCTGTGCATTTCCTGGCAGCCAAAGGGCTGAAGCTTTGTCTGGGCTTCCCTTGCAGAGTGTGACTGTGTGCACGGGGAATGCAACGGCGGCGTCGCTGGGAATGGGAGCTGCACCTGCCATGGAGGCTACACAGGCCCCAGGTGTGACCAAGGTAAACCCATGGGTACCTGCAGAGGGGCTGGGAGAGCAGACCTGTGACATGGGCTTGGGTGTCCCTAAAGGGGCAGGGAGCCACTGAATAGGTTGGGAATGTGGAGGACAGATCATTTGAGCATTGGAGATCGAGATAGAGGGAAGAGCTGGGGTCTGCTCCCCACCTTGTGACAGGGGTTAAGATGTTATTAAGATGGTATTAAGATACCATCTCTGTATGCCTCTGTTCTTTCTCTGGGCACCAGCTAGATCCCTTCTCTCAGCCTTGGGGGACCTGACTACCTAGGCTGCCAGGAACTCAGATCTGCCTGCACTGCTCACATCCTCTGGCTTTTGTGCCAGTTTGGGGTCCTCAGAAACCACATTTACCTTTATTTCCAGATATTCTGTGAGGTGAATGTCCTGGGGTGACTAGGTGAACCAGGACAGTGAATTATATCTTCTACCAGTGCCCTACATGCTCTAAGGGAACCTCTCTTTGCTGTGTGACTGCAGAGCTCCCCCTTTGCAAAGGCGTGACGTGCGAGGCCAACAGCGAGTGTGTGGTGAGGGATGGGACAGCTGTGTGTGACTGCAAGCTGGGCTACAGAAAACAGGGCAGCACTTGCCAAGGTGAGAAACTTCTCTTGGACCCTAAATGGTCCTGTTTAGAAAAAAATCCTATAACACTGGTGTCTGCAGAGGAGTTTGATTACTGTGAACACAATGCCTACTTCACTGCAGAGGTCTAAAACCCATTTTTTCAGGAATATCTATAAGATTAAGGGCTAAGCTTTTGGCTCTCCTCTCACTCGGTCATAAAAGCAAGAAGTGAATTAGAGTTGCAGGTTCCATCCAGCACTTCCTTATTATTACACTAAATTGTGTACTAAATAGTGACAACAGGATCTTGGTGAGACTGAACCAGTTTAAATAATAAGGTGTGGAGTCCAAGGAGTTCTTCACTGATTTCAAATTTAAGTTTGAGCTTGTTTAAGCTCATTTAAGCTTAAGTTTAAGCTTGTTTCCTTAAAAGTTGATTGGATGCATGTGATTAGTTAGCTATGGATAGCTGTTTTCACTGGCTCTTTACAGGTTTTGCTGACCAAACTGCAGTTTCATGTATCCTCAGATAGGATGCAAATTCAGAATCAATCCAAGCATCCTCTGTCACTCACACTTCTGTTGCTGAAGTAACATGGAAAATGTGTCATCCAAATTCCTCAGAATAAAAACCCCAAAATGTCTGCTGTTTGGAATGATTTCATTTCCCTGTGAAATTTTAGAAGTTTAATAGTACTAATCCCTTATGCTCCATTCTTTCTGTGCCTTGCAGTGTGCTGTGCTGCATTAAGTGCTGTTTTGAAAACAGAAGTTTGGTTCTTCTCACCTCTAATCTCTTTAACTGCAGCTCAGGATCCTTGTGCTCCTTCTCCATGTTCCCCCTTTGCTGTATGTAAAGCTCTTGGATCACGTGCATATGAGTGTACCTGCAAAGAAGGATTTCAAGGAGATGGAAAGATTTGCCAGCCCATCAACCCTTGTGTTGAGAGCAATGGAGGCTGCCCAGAAAACTCCACAGTTTGTGTTTACAGACGTCCAGGAGAGGTAGGGCAATAACAGCCAAGGTCTGAAAAAGGGCCAGGGGAGAAGTTCTTCACATGAACTGATGAATGTGTTGGTCAAATCCGCTCTCCTCGCCTCAGATTTGGCAAAGGGAAACCAGACAGCTCTTTTGTGGGATAACTCACAGGGTAAAAGATGCTGAATGCAGCTCTATGATCAATGTGTTGCCTTCCCTCAGGCAACTTGTGTCTGCAAGCCTGGCACGAGTAGGAGAATTCCCTCATCCGAGTGTTTGGCGTTTCCCAGCGACTGCCGGCAGTATCTCTGTGACCTGAGTGCCACGTGTGAAATTAACTCTCAGGGGACCCCTAGGTAAGCCAGTCTGAAAACTGCAGATAAAGAAGGTTATTCTGCAGCTAGAATGGAAACTTGGTTTGGATGAGCTGAATTTTGAAGAAACTGAGAGTGATCTCAGGAGTATGGGCCAGAGTCGCCCTTTGAGAAGAACCTGTTTGTAACAAACCTATGGAAAGTAGAGTTTTACATCAGTCATTGTAAATTATTGCATGTGGGTCTCAAAATGCTTTTAATCTGGGGTGGCAGAGTCTTCCATGATGTGAGCTGGAGGTGTAGCTCCCCAAGACAGTGGTGGTAGAAGTTAATAATCAGTCATTAAAAGGAAGATGTTGGCTTGTTTGCTCACATTTGCTCACATTTGCTTCTAAGGAATAAAACTTTGTCTCTTCTCCCAGTCCGGCCTGTAAGTAATAAATAGAGTTGCAGAGTCTCAGAGAAGGGGGAAGTTGAGTGAAGAAACACCAGAACTCACACAGTCCTTTGGAGCAAAACACCTTCAAGTTTGTACCCCTTAGATGAGAAATATGGTGGATAGAGGACCATTTTTGCATAATGGCCTCTCAAACACCAGAGAAAGCTTCACTGAGAATTTTATGTGTTTTCAAGAAAAGGTAGAGCTTCTCTGAGACACTGAAGTGGGAAAGAGCAATCCCATCTCCTTGATCCTTCCTTCTCCAGTGCTGCTAAAACTATTAGCATCCACTTACTCATTGTGTGCTCCAGGCCAAGACTGGAACGAAGTGGCTTCCCTTTCTGAAGATGTGCTAGCACAGTGCAGGACACAGTGTTCAGAGCAGTCCCTGCCTCACAGATCTGTTCCCCAGCAGCTGGCACTGAGCCCTCTGAGGCTGGACTGATGTCAAATTCCTCCCCTGTGTCGCATGTTTTTGCATGGCTGAAACAGAAAGAGCAGAGCTGGTACTTGGACAAAGCCCAAACGGGAAAAAACATCTTTGGTAGTCTCTGAGTGATGACTACAAACCCGTGTGAACCAGGACAGAGATTTTCACATGTAGATAAGCTTTTCTGGAGAAGTCATTAACCTGTCTGGGCCCCTCAGGGAGTTCCAGATGAACCACAGCTACCTGATGTGCTCGGGCTGCCTTCTCACTGAAGGCCAAGGGGTCACATAGGAGTTGTTTGAAAGATTATCACTTTGACTGTGGGTTTTATGCATTACCTCAGATTTTCAGATGCTGAAATTACTACAGCTGACTAAATATCTAATTAGAAAGTTGTCAATACATTGTGGCAATCTGTACCCTGAACTCCAGAGCAGACAATCCTTATGTTGTTTGTACCTGAGAAAGCATCTCCATTCTCTTTGGGTAGACACAAATTGGCTTGCCTGGCAGAAATGTGCATCTTTTTTCCTGTCACTCAGTTTAGGCAGAAGTTACTCAGCCCTTACCTGCATCCCTGGAAGAGTTCAAGGGCAGGCTGGGTGGGGCCCTGAGCACCCTGGTCTAGTGGAAGGTGTCAGTGTCCATGGCAGGGAGGGTTTGAACTAAGTCATCTTTAAAGTTCCTTCCATCCCAAACCCTTTTACAGTTCTAAGATCTTAGAGCTGAGATTGATCTTTCAAGTGCAGATACTGACATGTTGTTCTACTTGGCAATTGTTGAATGTGTTGCAAACTGATTTATAATGGTTTGTTATGTTTCATCCTTGTCTTATAGCTGTGTGTGTAAAGAAGGGGAAGTTGGAGATGGGAGAAGTTGCTATAAAGATCTCTTGGGTGAGATAAATCAGCATAATTTGCGAGGAAGGTTTACTAGGAAGCTAAACGTCGCCAAGAAAATGTTTGGTAAATGCTTTTTTATTTTGCTTGGGGGATGGAGTGAGCTGGGGACAGGGTAGCAGTGCCAAACTCCCTCTGCTTCCTTGTAAATAAATAATTGTTGCTTGCACCAGGCTGATAATGTGTAGATTGGATTGTGCTGTTAACAAGAGGAATATTTATTGCTGTGGGTAAACTGTCACTGCTTAACCCTCTTTTCACAGCTTCTGGGTGCTCAACATTGCTGACTAAATATGGGCCCTTCACAGTCTTTGTACCATCCCTCCTTCCCATTCTTGATAGAATGGAATTCAATGTAAGTGTTCTTGGTTTTAGCAAATTTTTGTCTTAAAGTTCTTTCCTGCTTGAGCTCTGCAGCCTGTAAAATCTGATTGACACAAGAGAGGAATTTTGACCTGCACTATTTATAGAAATCATCTCTTGGGAATACTTTTCATTGTCTGGTTAAGTTGCAGTCCTATAGAGGATGTTACATCCCTCTATTATTTTAAAAACCTCTGTTTCTTTCTTCAATAGTGACAGAGTTTGGTTTTTTGTTTTTAATGTCAGGAAGTATAAGACTTTCTGGCCATTCTTCTTGCAGAGCTCAAACCTCTTATGAATGACTATTCTTAAAACTTTGAGTGGCTTTTTACTACCTGAGGATGTGATTTTCAAAAGGGGCCAAGTATTCAATCAAAGTATTGGAATTTCGACCCATGGTCAAAAATAGTAACTTCAGGATCCATAGAAAATATATCAGGAGAGGCCCCCAAGTCACCTAATCTACCTGTTCCCCCAAGGATCAGTTCCAACTAAATCAGTATTGATAGAAGATTGTTCTGAAAAATACTGATGATGGTAAAGCCCAGAGAAGAAAGAAGAAAAAACCAAATGTAATTTCAGCAGATTAGACCACCTACATTGTCCAGCGTAGGCAAAGATTGCACTTGGGGAGCTTCAGCCAATTTTATAATATGGAGCATGCAAGGATAATTTTTAATTTGTCCAAGTCCAGTAGGTTTCTGTCCAGGGGATTCCTCTAAAATCACTTGCAAGTTAATCAGTCTCCCTCTTGGATGTGTACACAAACAGAAGGGTTTTGCCAGAGTGCCATTCCAGGGAATCAAAAACAAGAGGAAAAGTCAGTTTTGTATGCTAAGAATCTCTGTGTGTGTTAGCTGGGAGAAAGGTGGTGTTGTGGTAAATGAAGCTTTTGAAAGAACATGTCATTTTTCTTTTTTATGTGGGCTTTCCTCCCCAAAGGACACCACTGCTAAGCAGTTGTGCAGAATGCACATTGTTCCTGGTCTGCACATGATAGAAGACATGATAAAAGCCAAGACCATGTGGACCTTGTCAGGACATCAGCTGACATTCACCAGCCAAGTAAGGAATCTCCTGAAGGCCTGGGCCTGTTTTCACACAGGACAGGCTGGAGCTTGAGCATGGTTTCCTTGATGGGCTTTCTTCACCAGAAAACATTTTTTCTGTGACCAAAACAAGCAGCTCCTTTGTGCAGCCTAAAGCAAGGTGACTTAAGACCAGACACCCCAAGCAACCACATCTCCTGTCTCACAGACAACCAAGAATCTGACATGTGAAGGGTCTTTCCATGCTCTCTGTGTGCACTGTGGTCTGGAGAAGAGACCTTTTCCCTACAGTGTCGGCAGCTACAATATCCATGTGGCTGACATGGAAGAGGCAACAAAGTCTCCCTTCAGACTGAATGCTCCCTTGGAGTTCGTGTGGTTGGACACAGGAAATATTGCTGAATATTTCCTTTTCTAGTTTCTCTTTTCCCCTCTTTCTATTTTATTTTCCTTAGTCATCCTAGCAAAGAGGTTTTCATTGTTGTGTTCTGATACAAAAGAGTCCTTTTTTTTCCTTTTCCAATTGACTCACATTTCCTGGTATCCACTGCTCTCTCTCTCCATCCTGCACCTTTCCTGCATGCAGGCTCACAGGTGGCCAAGGGGGAGAGCCCTGTGTTTCCTCTCTGAGGATCCAGCCTTGGCCTTGAGGTCCAGGTCATAATACATCAAAAGGACAAAGCACTATTGGGAACAGGGGAATCCGAACTGAGCGTGTCAATGCTCCTTTTAAAATTCCTTCCTGTTTGTTTACTCAGGAGCCTTTTGATCTGGGAAGTCTGCACTCCTCTTCCTTTGTTTCAGAGTCGTGAACTGAAGTATAGGGCAGGGAGGAGCAATTAAAAATGCACATGGCAAAATGAAAAGCTGTGCTTCCCTGAGCTTGAGTCATGACTGCAGCACCAGGACTTGGATGCTTAGTTTGTGGGTTAACCTTGGGACACCCTCACACACCAGGCTGCAGCACATGGATCCGTACAAAGTGGAAGGACCAGACACATGCCTTGTAATTCAGGGAGCCTGACTCCTCTGGCTTTGTTGTGGAGACTTCTTGTAGGCACAATGAGTCAATAAAATCTGCAGTCAAAGCTGTAGTTCCAGGATTGCCTCCAAATCAGCTGTGTGGTGGCCAGGGAATCCTTTTATGATACAGAGCTGTGACCAAGCATTGCTCACACTCAAACTTAATTCTGGAGCAGGGTGTCCCAGGTGAGGTCTCTTTTTGTTTTCTGTATTAAGACTTAAAAACAATACTCAGGATCAAAGTATCACCCAAACTCAAGTAGGATGGGGTGCTTGTGTTACACCCAGGCCATCCTTTACACTTTTTCAAGAGTAACTCTGGCTGTGCCTTCCCCTTGCTGACCCATAAGGACTGATTGATAGCTGTGTCATGGTAACACAGATGTACCACAAGGAAATAACCTTTTATTATTATTATTATTATTATTATTCAGACATACATCAAATCTTTCCGCTATCAAGACCTGCCAGGGGAACCGTACAACATCCTGCAATCAAATCTCCCAGCAGCCAATGGCATCATACATCTTGTCAACAGCCTCAGGAGAAAAACCAGCCCTGACAACCTCAGAAACCCACAGGTACAGAAGCATTCATATTTCTTCTCTTTTACAGGACAGCAGAATAAACACTTCATAAAAAGCAATTTTTGTCATTAATCCTCCAAATCAGTGAGGCTTTCTTTTAAAGGGAAAAGGCTATTTATTTTGTTTTCAGCTCTGATAAGGCCTATTAGGTATTATTAAAATACCTTTAAAGGTAGCTAATAATACTGCATAAGTCAGATAAAAATCTCACAATTATGTTTTTACGGTGCTTGGATGAGAAGAGAATTCCACTTTCATTAATAAAGTCATAGCAAATTAGCTCTTTTTCAGCTGTATCTTACAGAATATGTATGTTACAGGACAAGCATTGAAAAGCATTTTTCACATAAAATTCAAATGAAGATTTTCTTTAATTCATCTGTAGTGGATTTTGAATAATAATCAAAAAGTTGTCTGTGTGTTAAATGAGAACAAATAATCATTAGATTGTGCCCATCTCTTTGAGGATGATGATCTCCTGCAGAACTTCACATGCAAACCACAAGCTGGGCATTCAAGTATGCTCTGAGACCTGGCTTCAGCCCCAGCCATGCTTTTCCTCTTTGTATCTTCTTGCAGAAAACCATTGGTGAGATCCTTGCTTCAATGGAGATCTTCAGTAGATTTGAAACTATACTGGAGGTGAGCAAGTTTGTGTCTGCCCAGGGAGCTGTGGTATTGCTGCTGTACAAAACCTGCTGCTGATTTGGGGGGAATTTTGAATAACATTTAAATATATCTCAGTGGTTTGGCTTTCTTTCTGGATGTTTTATTCTGTGTCTTTTTTTTTTTTT
>VWYP01010309.1:753228-787591 GCA_013400435.1 Pycnonotus jocosus
TTTCTTTTTTTTTTTTTTTTTAATTTTCTTGCTTTACCTAAGCAAATGTACTGGAAAGGATTGGAGTTTTCACATCTTTAGGGGATCTGGCACAAGCACCAAGGGTACATGCCTCTTTCCCATCTTCCTCCCCACGTGCCCTTCCCCTTGTCTCTGCAGATTTGTTCTCCAAAGCATGTTTAGTTCTTGACCACAGTTTAGTCTCTGTGTGTTTAAAGCATGCAGGGAGCATTAGCCCAGGACTCCCTTGTTCATGTTTGCTGCATTCCCCCAGTGGCTCCATTGTCCCAGCTGTGGTTTTGTGGCACTTACACTCCTGTTACATCACACACCTGTCCCTGGTGTCCAGCTGCCTGTTGTACATTTTGCTTTACAACAGCTCTGCCTTTAGTGAGTTATTTAATATTTCCTCTCACTTCCTGTGGAACCTCCCTCAGTAACCCATGTTAGATCCATGAGGAAATCTTCTGTTGTTTTTGCAGAACTGTGGCCTGCCTGCAATCCTGGATGGACCAGGGCCCTTCACTGTCTTTGTACCCAGCAATGATGGTGTGGACAAGCTGAGAGATGGAAGGCTCATTTATCTTTTCACAGAGGTGGGAGCCCATAGTACTGCAGTACATCCTGAGCTGGCTGAGCTGCACTGGGCTGTGCTGGAATGACTTTGTGCAGTGAATCTGGTCACTGCTGAAAGTTGTTCTTCCTGGGGGTGGCTAAACCATGTCTTTGTTTCTGTAAGGCTCTAGGAGAGAAGGGGGTGCTGAGAGTGAGAACTTGCAGTGAGAACTATCGTCAGCCAGATTGCTTAAATCTGGTGTTTGACTTTCATTCCTCACCCCAGCTTTGGGCAGGGGAACATGAAGGAACTGATTCACTAAGTGAATTCACTGCTATAGGCATTGGCATTGTCAATCACTGATTAGAAGAAAATGCAGTTGCCTTCTCTTACTCCTGAGCATTGAAGGAGTTTCTAATTCTCATTCTAATTTCCTTAGGGCATAAATAAGCTTCAGGAACTGGTGAAACATCACATCTACACTTCAGCAGCGGTAAGGCAGGCAGCTCTGACCCCAGACCTCCTTCACACCAACACCTCATTCACTCTTTTGTCTGGCATAGAGGTCACAGTGTTGATGACTTCAGTTGCTGCTTCTTGGACTTCCCCTGGAGAAGCACAGATGTGACTCAGGATCTGATGAGGCAAAATGTTTGCCATGAAAGCAGTTACCAAAAGGGACAGCTGTGCTCTCCATCAAGAAACTCTGAGTTTTCTGGAGCGTTGGTCCTCCCTAGCTGGATGCCCTTTACAGTGAAAATATTGTCCAGCAGAGTTTGCCACAGGACACAAAAATCACACTTGTCCTGGTTCTCAGAACTCTCTACTCAAATCATTAAGTTTCTGAGTACAAAAGCTGCAGTTTACATTTTTTCCTGTCTTTACGCTTATTTTTTCAGTCAAAATATGTTCTCTATTTTGCTTCTGGCTGAACTTCCATTGTTTATTGACTATCTCCTAGAAAAAAACATTATTAGTTTGACCCTACTTGCAGCTGTATTAGTAAGAGACACTGTTAGAGAGACTTGATTTCAGCTGTGCTGGACAGTTACCTAAACAAGGAATCAAACCCAAGGCAGCTGCCACCAGCACTGCTGTGTTTGTGATTCTGCAAACAGTTCACACAAAGTCCTGCATTACCCTCTGACCCATTGTTTGTTTTTAAGGTATTTCACAAAATGTAAATGTTAAGTCCTCTTGATAAGTTTTTCAAGTGGCAGGAATCACGGAAGGATTCTGTAAGCTGCTCTGAAATGACCCTGCTTTTCCATGGTACCACCACCTTGTGTTTTATTTCAGGTGACTGTAGAGCAACTGATAATGATGCCACACATCGTTACAATGGCTAACCAGATACTCACCATCAACATTAGTGCAGATGTAAGTGTGAATCAAAACCCCCTGGGCCAAACCCTTCTGTGGTAGGAGAAATTCTGCACATTTGTTCTGAACAATGTGGTTTCAGACAAGTCTCTGCTTCCTCCTCTGCTTAAAAAACTAGACTTTAATGAGACTATTTAATTAATATACTTCTTATCCAATCTGTGACTCCACCAAGAGGCTTGAACATTTGTGTGGTTGCCCTTGATGTTGTACACCATCTGTTTTCCCCATTGGCTTTATGTAGTCGATCCTTTATAACAGGGTAAATTGTGTTTCTGCATCAGGGAAGGATTCTGATGGATGAATCAGGAATCCCCTTAAACATGCGAGACATTGTGGCTTCCAATGGTATTATTCACACTTTGGATGGCATCTTCATCCCTCCTTCAATCGTTCCCATTTTGCCTCACAGATGCAATGAAGAGCAGCATAAGATTGTGATGGTAAGCCAGCTTCTCCCATTCTCATGCTCAAGCACAGCTGGCACTTGCTGTGCACCCCACACTCACCTGGAGGGCCAGAAGCAGACTGTTTAAACTGCATTTGGGAAATGTGGTCTGTCTGAGTGTTGTGTGAACCCTGGTGTGAACTTTGGCAGTGCTGTCAGTGTTTCTTCTGCTTGCACTTGGCACTGCTTTTGTGCTAATCAGCAAATATTCCTTATAGATTGTTGTTCTTTCTGCACACCCATCCTACCTTTGATTCCAAAGTACATTTGCGTTTTCCTTTATACGTTCTTCTTCCCACTAGAGTTGCTAACTCAGTTGACAGTGCTTTGTTCCCACCTCTGTCAGCACTGGTGTCCTGTAGCCTGGGCAGGAAGCAGGAATTCAGTAGCAGAACCTACAAATGCTGTGCAGTATTCTCACAGGGACTGTTCCATACACCTTATCTGAGGTGCTTGCTCCCCAGTTTGATCACTGGTAGCTTAATGAGGAAAGAAGATGAGGCTGGAGAGACACAGTGAATCCCAAGAGGCCAGAGTGCCCACATAACTGGCTGGTTCAGTGAGTCTTGCTGCTTGGATGCCCAAAATGCTTCCCAGCCTAGCAGGATGTCTAGTGGAGAGAAACTCGGAGAGTCCAGACAGACCCCAGCTTCAGGCAGGTGAAAGCATGTCCCTGAGACACATGAGAAATTCCATTTAAGTGATAAACTCGGCACATTTCAGAGTGTGGAAGCTAAGAGCAGTTAAATATTTCAGATACATGTTGTGAGGTTTTGGATACATGTACTGGGAACAGTAGCTCTGTAGCATTCTCAGCACGGGGAAGAGGTTCCTTTGGGAAGATGACATTTTTGGCTCTTCTTTTCTTAACAGGGCTCTTGTGTGGATTGTGAGACCCTCAACAACAGCATCTGCCCACCTGGCAGCAAGGAAATGGTAAATATTTGTAGCTATTTCTGTAATTTCTTTGCATAATGACAGACACACTGACGTTTCTAACTCAAGCCACTTTCAAATAAATAGGGAGCAGGAAAGGCAGCCCGTAGAGAGGCTTGTTAGAGGATGTGTATCCAAGCTTTGTGATCCTGGACTGTTATCCACCAACTGCTCTCTGCACTCTGTTATTCTGGAGTCTGCTTGCTGAATCAATGTGGAGCACAGTGAGAAATTCTGGTCTAAATGAAGTTGTAGACTTGCAGCTTTTGGCACTTCTTCTCTGCCTCAGGCAGAGCTTACCTGTTCACATGCAGGGTTTGCCAGCTCCTCCAGAGTCTCAGAAGCAAATCTAATTCCACAAGTACCATCCAGCACTGCCTCTGCCTGTATCATAGCCAGAGAATCACAACAACCTTTCTGCTCTGCAGAGGATGATAAAGAGTTTGTTCCTAGCCTGTGCTCCCTGTTGATCCAGAGACAAGCAGAGCTAGCTGAAGGTGGAGGAAGGAAGAGTGCTGCTGTTTGTTATCCCTTGCTGAGGTTAGCAGAACAGCAAGTTCCAGGAAATTGCAATGTGAAGGCCAGACCCAAGATGTTGTTTGTGAAAGCCAGAGAGGTGCTCACCACCCTTAAACTCTTGGGTGTCCTCTGAGAGGTCTGACTTTCAGGGGAACTTGCTAATGCTGCCTCAGCATGGATATCTGAACTAGAGATCTGCAAAATCCCCAGTTGCTCATTTTCCTCTCTGATTGAGGCTGGCAAAGTCAGTATCACCTGGGGCCCAGTTCTACCTGTGCCCAACTCCAGGACAGGTCTCTGAACATTGTTCCAATGTTATTTGCAACCCTTTCTCCTGTGTCTTCCTCTCTTCATCTCACTTTGATCTTTTTCCTCCCCTCCCTCACTGTCTCATTCTCTCCTTACTCTTTCTATGCCCCACTCCTCTCCCTTCTCCTCTCTCTTCCCTCTCCTATCTCTTTCCTCCCCTCATTCTTACCCTCTCTTTCTCCTCCTGTCACTCTTATCTCCCCCTTGTCTGCTCTCCCTCCCTTCCTCCCCTTGTGCTTGTTCTCTCCCTTATCACAGATGCTATTATTAGAGCTAAAGGGCAGCACCTTGGCTCAGGCCTGGGGACTCTTGGGAGCAAGAGGAGGTCACTGTGTGCCCTGGTTCATCCTGGGCCTGCCAGACTGTGTGCTGTCCACCTTGGCTCCTCAGTGACCTTGCCCAGCTCAGAGATGGGCACAGCTGCTCTCTGCAGCTCAAAGAGCAAAGGGGAAGGTGACAGTGCCAATGGCTTGTTTTGTTTGTGCAGGAACCAACGCTCTCCCCAAAGGAGTGTGTTTATATCCATGACCCACAAGGCCTGAATGTCCTGAAGAAGGGGTGTGCCAGGTACTGCAATCAAACCATCACGGTGAGTGTGGTGGAGGAACATGTCCCTCTGAAAGGAGCTCAGCTCTGCTTTTCCTCATTTGCCAAGAAGAGCTCAGACTCTGAGCTGAGTGGACTGGATGGGAGCAAAAGGAAAGCTGTCCCCAGGACCATCACATAAATGAGCTACCTGCTTTTCCTTTGTCCAAGAGAGCACAGAGTACCAACCTACTGCAAATGTTAGAAGGCAGCTCAGTTAAACCTGAGTGCAATAAATAAATAAAATAAAGCATCCCTGTTGTGACCAGCCAAGCTGTAGGAAGCCATGATGCTGCAGTGTTAACTGGAGTGTGCCAGCTTTAGCATCTCTCCCAAAGGAAGCTGAGCACAGGGAAAGTGCTGTAAGCTGTGAAGTGATTGCATCCTGTTTATGAACCACTGTCAGATGGTTTGGGAAATCTCTCTTAGTGAATTTATGGACCTCGTGTTTGTCTGCAGCTCCTGAGCTCTCACAGTGCCAACTCCATTGAATGATTTGTGGGTGTTTCATTAAATACTGCTGATTGTTTGTATTATGATTGTTTTTCCTTTGGTCAGTCATGACAAGGCCTGCAATCCAGGGCTGTTACATCCCTCCATGGGAAGGCAGTCCTGGGCAAGGATAAAGAGTGAGTGGGCCAGTGCTATTAAAGAATTTGAAGTTCATAAAAAACCTGCATCCTCTGTGTCAAAGTCACAGAACAAGCAGAAAATAATGGTTTGTTCTGAGAAGAATTGGCAGTGAGCAGGAAGAGGGTTATTGTTGAAAAATAATTTAAGTGCAGGAGCTCCTAAGAAATGCAGGTGCTAAATACAACATTCTATTTGCTTCCACGGTAGAGACCAGGAGCAGAATTTGAGAATTATGAGCACAGGAATATTCTAGTTATTTTTGTTAAGTCATGTCATACCTTACCAATTTTGCTGCTTTTTTTTCCCAGAAACCTGGATGCTGCAAAGGGTTCTTTGGCCCAGACTGCCTGCCATGCCCAGGGGGATTTTCTAGTCCATGCTATGGCCGGGGAAATGTAAGTGTGGAGGAACCTTCTGCACTGCCATGAGCAGGTGCATCAGTGTGGTTGGAGAGTGTAGTTTGAGATAAGTACAATTCAGAGTTTGTGCTCCAGGGATAAGCCCACATAGGTGGTAGCAGAAGATCCAGGGAGAATGGCACATATTTAGTGTGAATTAGGTCGTGGCTGTTGGGCACAGCTCTGGCTGTGTGGGATCTTGTATTACTTCCACCACTCTTCAAAGTCTTGTTTGTTACTGCGAGTATCAAAGTGCCTTTGATGGATATCAATGCCTTGAGTTTCAATCACTGTGGCTTTTTTCTTGTTTTCCTTCCAGTGCAGTGATGGCATTCAAGGGAATGGCAACTGTCACTGCTTTGAAGGTTTCAAAGGCACAGCCTGCCACATCTGTGCAAACCCAAACAAGCACGGCGAGAACTGTGATGAAGGTTAGTAACTCTGATGGAGAGACTAAAGGAAAATTTAGAACAAGGAAAATGGTGCAAATTCAGGTATATTGGATACACTTCTGGCAAGACCAGCATCATGAAAGAAGTGACATCATAATGTTATCATGTGTGCCCCTTCAAACAACAGTGGAGAAAACATGTTTAATGTGACAGTGGTGATGTTTTGGAAATATCGACCTAATTTAGATGTCTCCTGTTAGGAAACAAAAGAGTTGACAATGACCTTGAGCTTGATAGCCTAAATTTGAGCCTGTTCTTACAGCCTATAGAAAATATGAACCCAGGCAGTCACAGGATCTGCTCCCTGGCCAGGCTTGATTTGTGGTGGATGTCTCTCAGCAGACATCCTTCTGACAAAAAAAAAAAAAAAAAAAAAAAAAAAAAAAAAAAAAAAAAAAAATATTTTTAGATACAGAAATCTTATGTGNAAAAGAATGATTATTTGATGTCACAAGAGATTGTGAAGGAAAGTTGGGAATCTACAACTGTGGTGGATCCTGGACTTTTTGTACTTACTGATCTTACTGCATGTCCTTGACAGATTGTAGCTGTGTCCATGGGGTCTGTGACAACAGGCCTGGCAGTGGTGGGGTGTGTCAGCCCTGGTCCTGCAAGGAAGGCTACACTGGGAAATTCTGTGACAGGACATCCAAGAACTGTGGCCTGAGTGAGCTGTCCCAGTACTGCCACCAGCACGCTGTCTGCAGCCTCAATGACACAGCAAGGTCAGTCTGGGGCACATTCAGGGCACAGGCACACAGCTGCCACCCCTGTGGCTCTGTGTGTGTGACCTGTCTGGGAACTTGGTGCACAAGATTGTTTGAATAACCTGTAAGTAAAAAATTGCCTGTTAGTAAATCTTGCTTGCTTGAAGGATTGCTCTACCTGTGTCCCTTTTGTGTTTATACTTTTAAGGTGCATCTGCATGGATGGATACGAAGGGGATGGGTTTTCCTGCCAGCCCATTGACCTGTGCATTCAGCCAGAACGGGGAGGTTGCTCACAGAATGTAAGTGGGGTCAGGCTGAAGTGTGGAGAGGCAGCTCCTCTCAGTCAGGGCAGGGATCCAGGACTCCTGGGACTGTTACAGATTTTATGTGCTAATTTTTCCTGTCTGTCAGATGAGGTGCAATAACAAGTGCCTTGGCATAGTCATTGTAAAGATGTCAAACATTTGGATTGGTGCCAAAATGTGACACTCCAAGGACAGTTTGGCTGGTTCACACCAGATATTTTATCAGCCACACAGATTAGCTGTACAGATAATTTTTGGTTTGCAATGATATTCCCCTCAAGCTCTTCTAGTGTGTTACTTTCTCTGTAGCTTAACTGTGAGCTCCAACTCATATTCCCAATAACCATCAACACATTTTTATCCATGGTTAAAGACTGTGGTACTTCATATTGGAAATTACTGCCAAATAGTCAGACCTCATCATAAATTAGACCCTTCAGTCAGAAGACATTGGGCCATATACAAGAAAATAGGATGGCACTGGGTACAAAGTAGGTCTTTTCCTGAGAAAGGTCTGCCATCTATCATCCCAGGCATTGAGACAGGAGATGTGGTCCTCCTCTTGAGGGAATTTTTATTGTGTAATGAAAGAGCTTTACACGATAATAATGAACGTCCCGTGAGTTCTGAACCGCCTTAGACACAAGTGTCTGCCTCTCTTAAAACACTAAATAACTCCAGAATCACTTTATTATGAAGTTTTCTGTGACTTTTCTGGAGAAGATGCTCCCACCCCCTGTCCTCAGTGCTGGAATCAGAGTTGGTCAGTCAGAAATTCTCCACAGTGTGAGGAAGGAGATTTGTTGCTGTATTTTCATTGCACTCTCTCCCTTCTGCTGGGTGTAATTCCTTCTCTCTCCCCTCTCCTGAAGGCCCTGTGCACCAGTACAGGCCCTGGCACTGCCACCTGCCAGTGCAACGTGGGCTGGACTGGGGATGGCAAGGTCTGTGTGCCCATAGACAACTGCATGCTGGAGAGCAGAGGGAGCTGCCACCTCAACGCTGACTGTGTCTACACGGGGCCTGGACAGGTATGAGCCCAGCTAAGCACCCTGCTGCTGGAATTACCACTCCCTCAGCTGCTCTGAGGTGGCCTTGGATTGCCAGGGGTAAAAATTGGGCTGGCCAGGAGCTGAGCTTGCTGTGCAAGCATCACAGTGCAGTTGCATGTGAGGTGCACTGGTGTGTTCAGGACTGCTGCTCGACCCTGGGACCTGTGCAGCAAAGGGACAGGACCACACTCTGTTTGATCTAAGGCACCAATTGCTGCACCCCCCTGTCCCCAAACTACAGCACTGGAGAGCCTGTGACTGTTCAGACAGTCTGTGGAGGGAGCTGGGCCAAGAGCAAGGCGTGTTGAGGTAGGAGGAAGGTGCACATGAGAGGAGATTTCCCAGGGTGCTGCTTCTCCCCACTGAACATGGGCAGCATTGCACAATGTGCTGGAAAAAAGGTACAAAAGTTCTGGCAGGTTTTAGTGAGGTGAGATGTGCAAATGCTCTCCTAGATATGTTGAAAGCAGGAAGCTTTGGAATTAATTCCTCTTTCTGCCATTCACAAAGACTGTGTCATTCCCTAAAAACCTGGAAATAAAGGAGAAAACCTTCAAGTGACCCCTGTGGCTCTGATTTTTACATGTCTCAGACTTGTTCTTGATATTAAAGCAAAAAGCCTTCTGATGTTTTGGAACTCTGAGCTCTGTTCCCAAGCTCTTTCATGTAAATAAGAAATGTTTACATTCTTTAGTTCTGAAAAAATATTTGAGTCATTGGTATGAACACCAATCCAAGTGATGGGACGTTCTGCTTTGGCCAATAATTGGCCACATTTGTACAGTGTATATAAATAAAGTCAAAAAATTAGAATAAAGAGATTTTTGCATGCTAACTTCGGACCTGTCTGCCTCCTCCTTTCCTAATTCCAAAAAACAAACGCTGCACCCCCAAAAGAGGTGCAACAGACCCCCACAGCCAAGCAATGCAAGGGATCAATGTGCTTGAGTAACCAGGCAGCTTGTGTGCTGTGATAGAGGATGATGCTCTGCTAAGGAAAAAAACCTCCACATTTCCAGGTCTTGAGGGACCAGGGAGAAAACTTGGGAAAATAAATTAAGGATAAGTTTTGCTGCCTTAGACATCTTTTTGGATAGTAAATGAGGATGCTCTGGTAAGTCTATAAAACTGAAATATCTCTTTCTTGCAGAGCAAGTGTGTGTGCAAGAGGGGTTATGCTGGCGATGGGCACAGCTGTGATGCCATCAACCCGTGCCTCATGGACAATGGGGGCTGCCATGACCTGGTGAGTAATTAAAGAGCTGTCCTCAGGCTGGCAGGGCAGGGGAGGCTCACCTGCTCACTGACAGGTTTTGCAGCAGCCATGGCACTGAGAGAATTGCAAAGGTTTATGTTGTGTCATCTTACTGCCCTGCACTGCTGTGCTCCAAAGATGGACCCTCTGATGTTTGTGGGTTCACACAGCAATCACCCAGGCTCAGCTGTGTGAGAGGAACACCCAGTGCCACCATAAAGGCAGCAGGTGGAAGGTGTTTGTGGGTGCTATGCTAGTCCAGCCCTTGGAAAGCCAGAATTCAGTTCTGAGATAGGTGTAACACTACATAACCTGTGTTTGCTCTCTAATTTCTTCTTCCTTTCCTTGCAGGCTTCATGTGTACCTCTTGGTGGAGGAGAGAGATCCTGTGTTTGCTCTGAAGGCTATTTTGGGGATGGCATGACATGCTATGGAGACATTCTGAAAGTTAGTAAAGAGCAAAAGTCTGAGGACTTTTTGAGGCTGGAGAGAACTGGTTCTGCTCTCTCTTTATTTTTCCCTGTTACCTGAGTTGACTCTTTCTACCAGCATCAGTGTAAATTCCACAGAAGTGGTGCCAGGACTAATTACTGCCAATGAAACCATAATTTCTAAGCTGCTTCACCCCTGTGCAGGGAGCACCTGTCCTGTGCAATAAGTCATCTTTCCTTTGTTGTTCAGAAAGCTTTTCAGGTCAGAGCTTTCAAGCCCATTTTCTGTTGTTAGAAATATCAAAGGCCATTGTGGATTCAATCTTTTGTCCCTGATACACATGAACTCATTGCAGATGAGTTGAAAAGAGTTTGTTTATTTGGAAATACATATTTTTAATGGCTGAAGTTTGGTTTTAGAAGTGCCCATCTCTCCTTACAATACATGGTACCTTGTAATGATTGTGAAGTGAGAAGAATGTCAAAGTCATTGCTGCCAGATTTGATATTGCAAAGGGCTCCTTTTCCCCACCCTGAGTCCCCCAGTGCTGTACCCTGTGCTCAGCAGAGGTGACCCTTCTGTTGTTTCTATTTGAAAGGAGCTGGCCAGGAATTCCCACTTTGCAGGCTTCTATGGCTGGGTTAAGGTAAGAGAAACCACGGGAAACCCACAGGGGTAAGTTCTGTAGAAGTGAAGTCTGTGAATGAGTCAGTCAGGGGACAAGCAACTCCATTTATCTTTTCCTTTAGAGAAAACAAAACAAAGCAAAGGAGAAATGGTTGCAGAGCAGGCATGTAGAAAAGCTGTGCAGTTTGTGGTAGAATGAGGGTCATGAGTGTGTCTTGGGGGCTTTGTTTCTCTCACAAGAGGAAGCTGGGGCTGTGTTACACTAATTTTCATGGTTGTACCACCTGTAACTCCTGGCCATCAAAAAACAGCACAGAAGGGAAAGAAGGAATAGCATTATAATGCCTTTTTTCAGAAGAACATCCTTTGGGACATTAGACTGCATGTTTGTTCCTTTTCTCATTGCTGCTTCCCTGTCTCTACTGTGGGAATAAGAGACCCTCCACAGACTGCATCAAGTCTGTGGAAACACACTATGATGGACAGCCTCTGCCCTGAGCTTTAGCTCACCTGACCTGCTGCATACAGAATTGCTTTTGCCAGCAGTTACCTTGGTCCCTCCCTCAGGACTGATGTTGGGGATCCAAAAAGGATTTATGGACATGATTGGATGTGTTTGAAAGGAAAACTGAATTGGGAAGGTAGAGCCTAAAGCAGCAGGTTTTCCCTTGGCAATCAGGTGTCAGCTGTTTTGGCTAAACCACCTGTGGCATGCATTGATTGCCATGTCCAGGAGAGCCCAGGAGATCCTGCTGTGCTGCTGAGCACCTGCTGAGTTCCTTCATCTCCTTTTCATGTGACTGCCAGAGCAGGATGGGTGTTGGGTGTATTTTGCATTATAGATGTGGCAGTGGCATGTCTTATTTGTTCATTTTTGTGCTTTGGACAACAGAAATCTCTCTTCAGCATCCCAGCAGGAGCCAATGTCACTGTCCTGGTGCCATCAGAGGCAGCTATCAAGAACATGAGCAATGCTGACAAGGATTTCTGGTTGACTCCTTACACGCTGCCGTTTTTAGTCAGGTATGAGGAGCCTCCTGCCTTTGCTTTACTGGGCCAAACAACAGTAGCAGAGCCATGAGATGGATTTTTTGTCTTGTGCATGACCAATAAGGAGATATCTTGAGATAAATATAGAAGCAAATTTAAATATCTAGCAGGCAAAAATTAAGTAGCCATTTAAAACATAACAGACCACAGACTATGGGAAGTAGGTTTATTTTTCATGTTTTTAAAGAGAGATTTTTCCAGTCAAATGGCATCAGAACAATTCTTTCCATTGTTCTCTCCACATGCTAAATGGCTTCCCATGAGAGCTGTGAAGGTTGGGTGGTATGATCTTATCTCCCTGTCATTACCAACAGTTCCCTAACCTTTTCTTTATCTTTCTTGATTTTGTTCCCCTCAGAGCCCACTTCCTTGAAGGTGTCTTCACTGCTGAAAAGCTCAAAAAGCACGATGGGCCAGAATTACCCACTCTCAACCCACAGACCAGATGGCAGATAAACACCACGAGCGGTGTAAGGGTTTTTTACATGAGGCTCCTGTACCAATCTCAAATTTAACTGCTGAGGGGCTGCTGCACCCAGTGGGGAGCCTGGGTGGGACACATGTGCCCTCAAATGCAGGCATCTTTCAAAAACTCTACCAAGATTAACCCTGTGCAGCCTTGAAAGAAGAACATATTTGTTTTGAACTTGCTTGGCACTTCCTAATCCTTTTTCTTCTCCCTCTGGTTCTTGTGCAGGTATTGACCATCCAGAATGCAAGTGTAATTGTCAGTGACATCCCTGCCAGCAATGGCATCATCCATGTCCTCAGTAAGGTATGTCAGTACATGTGGCCCTGGGAAATGCTGCAGCTGGAGCAGCCTCTGTGGTAGGGCCAAGGAGGATCACATGTCTGGATGGAAGGGATATAAAGGCAAGAAATATGAGGTTATCACAAGGTCCTGACAGATGTTTCCTGTGCAGCAGTGTTCAGTGTTTAAAACATTTGTCTCCAGGACCGGTGGGAGGAGAGTTCCCCTTCTCTTGGCTGATAGAAGAGTTCAGGCTATTGCAGGACTGTGTAAATTGAGACCTTTTAATTGCCTTTCTTGCAAGCAGAGCAGGAGTCCAGTGTGATTCCCCTCAGCCTCTTGCTCAGCCTTGCTCTGAACCTGCTTTTTCCACAGGTTTTGTTGCCAGCCCCAGGAGAAATCCCCCCAAGCCCTCCTGGTCTGCAGGAGCAGCTCAGCACCGTGGCCTCATTCAGCATATTCAAGGAGCTGCTGGAGGTAAGCAGCTGGCACTGTCAGAACAGGCTTTTGAGCAAGTGCCCACCTTACCCTGTACTGGGAGACCTAAATTTGGACTGGTAAGAAAGGGAGATCATGTGTGTCCTACACGAGGGATCTTCCAGGAAGGATTTGAACAGCCAAAGGGTTGTATAATTACAGTTAGATGTCTAGATCACTGGCATGTGTTACAGTGGAGGATGGCCTGTCTGCTGCAGGTGCTCTGATGCCTGTACAGGGCAGAGAAAAGCAGAAGAAAGGGAAGGCTTTGTCATAGCTGGGAAGCTGCTCTTATGCCAGCCAAGCAAGCAAGCAATCAGATGTGTGTGGCTGAGCAGAAGTTGTATATCCCATTTTCAAGCATTTCCTCTTGCCTTTGTAATTGGTCTCACATGAGGTTTGGGTTTTAGTGAGCAGAAGGGTAATTGCTAATGTTTCTGTTTGGACATTTTTTAGGAATACCAGCTCATTGGGAAAGTTGAATCCTCTGAATACTACACAGTTTTTGTTCCTGGAAATAATTCCATTGATGAGTACTGCCGTGCTGCCAATGTGACCCAGCTGGTAAGGTCACTGCTTGCCTGCAGTTTGAATATATGCTGTGGTGGGTGCAGGGGCATGTACACTGCCAAACAGTAAACTAGCTCAGGGGATTTCAGCATGCAGAGGAGATGAATATCTGATACTAAAAGCTGGAAGAAATGTGGCAGAGAGAAATGAGAGGATTTTCCAGGGTGTTGCAGTGAGATGTGAAAAGAATATTTGGGCCCCAAGTGCAGAGTAAATAAGTATGTGGATAGATGGCACAACATGTTCCACTTCCTTGCTGGCTGTGCCAATTTTCAGACATCTGAAAGGTTCCAAAAAACATTAATGGATTCATCAAGTATCAGAATCATCAAGTGTGATCAGTCACCTGTGACAGAGAGCTACTAGGCTCTGTGGGCTTAATTAGCCATTAGAGGTGCTTAGGAACATTTCTTATGCCATACCTCTGACTGAATTGTAGTCTAGGAAGTCAAAAGGCTCCAAACATTTGTATTTTTGTGGACTTAGGACAATGAAACGATGCAGTACCACATTGTACTGGGAGAGAAGCTCTTGCCCGCAGACTTGAGAAGTGGAGTTCATAAGAACAGCATGTTAGGGCTCTCCTACTGGCTGATGTTTTACCAAAACAGCACCCAGGTAAGGGAGGCAGACTGTTCTGCCATCTGAGGCTCTGGCTTGACCTATCACTTCCTAAGGCTGCTGATTCAATGCTCCTGTTTCTCTTTTGCACACCCTCACAACTTTACTGCTGGGATTGTCTTGGAGCTGCCAATCAATCCATGCAAAAGGAGTTGAAGGTTATTGTCTCAGCTGTTATCTCCTGCTTTGCAGAAGTTTGTCAATAATATTCCTTTGGATGGACAATCCTTTGAGACGAGGAATGGCATCCTGATCGGGGTGTCCCAGGTGCTCCAGGTCCAGAAGAATCGCTGCACTGCCAACACCACCACCATCCTGAAGGTAATGGGGCTGGCCAAGGAGCTGACACCATTCCACAGGGTTCCTGCACCTGCTGAGCCAAACTGGTGTGCAACAGTTGGGCCTTGGCTGTCCTCATGGATGAGACAGTGCTGTAACCCCAGATGAGCCCCATAAAATGGGGCATTGTGGAGATTTGGCACCTCCTACCTGGAGATTCTGCACATCTAATGCAGATCCTGTTCAGTTCCCTTGCTGAGCCTCCCTCACAGTGCCAGCCATGGGGCTGGCTAGTGCAGGGACTCCCAGACACTCAGCTGTGGAAGGAAAATCCAGCCCAATTTTTGCATGCCATGACCACAAGCTCCCTTAGAAAATGTTCTCTGGTTTGCCTGGGAGTCATGGCCAGAAATCCAGCTTGTATGTACCTTGTGGCTCATGGCAAATGGTAAGCAGGTAAGTCTGCCTGCTACAGATCAGGGAAAAAAGTATTTGCAGCCTTTGTGAAGGAACCCCAGGGCTATAAAACCAGGAAAGGTGTAGCATATGATCTCTTCTCTTGGTGTTTTGAGCCACAGAGATAAAAACATCTTTGTCCCAGCCAGCAGGCCGTAGAGCAGCATTTGTAACTCAAGATTGGTGTCTTGGTGTGATGTGGGTGGAGGGCACATCTGTGACTTGTCCTGCTCTCTGTGCCCCAGTCAAGGTGCGGAAAGTGTGAGAAGGGGATCAAGTGTCCTTCTGGATCAGTTCTTGTGGTGAGTCTTGGATTCGTGTGACAGCTCACAGTCTGGTCGCAGATAATGCTTTGAGGCCCTTTTATTGCTCTATAGGTTTCATCTTGATATCTGAAAAAATCTGCCTTTGAGTCCTCTGTGGCTCACCCATTGCCAAGGTTTGCAAGAAGCAGAAACCAAGGCAGGGTAACACAGGAAAAACATAGACATGAATCATGAAGCTCCACCCAGAGCTGGCACCAGGCTTTGTCTGAATTTCAGGAGCCCTTTAGTTTTCCCATTTAACAGGGTAGAAGAGATGTATTTTTTAATTATTATTTTATTGTGACTCTTTTGGCATTATCACCAAGAAAAGCCAGTTTAGGGGTGCCTGTAGCAATTTCCCTGCCTGGATCATTGATTTGTTCACCCAGATGAGCTGGTTGTGCCTGCAGCTTGTTTGTGAGTGAGTGACAAACATTTCCAGAGAGAAAAATAACTAAGAATTTCATTTCCATGCTGGCTGTGAATTGTCTAGCAGCTACATCTGTCTTCTTAGGCCTTGCTGCTTTGCCCTATGCACAAAAGTTCCCAATTCTTTTTTTCTCAGCATTCAGATTAACATGTACCATGGGTTTGGCAGGTAAAAAATAGATTCTGTGTGGTGACCTCACATCCATAGATGCTTTATTGCTCTCAGCTCTCAATAGTTCAGATTTTTAGGGTTATTCCTGTCAGATACAAAGCTAGAACACTGCCATATGCACCAGAATGTACACTGTTTGTCTGAATATTACAATATCTCCTATCTGTGTCTATGTTGATTGTATCCTCAGGAACCCCCTGGAAGCAGGAATCTCGCTCGCTGTGAATTGCGCTCTGCGGGTACGAGAATACTGGGCTGCCATTTCACCTGTGCAAAAGTTTCTCTGGTGAGGAAAACATTTGCCTCTGATTCATTTTGGGAAAAACAAGATGGGTGTCAGAAGTACAGCCATGGAAGTGCAGGCTGTGCTGAAATCCTGGCAGTGTTTGTGCCTTTGCATAGCTGAGACTGGAGCTGTCTGGGAATCCCACTCCATCCTGGAGGTGGAGGGCACCGGCACAGCAAAAGATCTGCAGAAATGTCTGGGCAGTGATGGATTGGGATCTGCTGCTTTGGTATTGTTTCTCTGGGTTTTGTCCTGCAGAGGAAGAGAAGGAGTTGAATGTTTGCAGTCTGGTTTCCTAAGGAAATGAGGCAGGGATGATGGCATTCTGCTTGTGCCTGTGCCTTCCCGAATAATGGGTGACTCATTGGAGCTGAACCAAAGGGAGGAGCAGAAGGTCTCACACCTCATGTTGTGTGTGTTATGGCCCCTATCAGCTTTGTGAAAATGGGTTGCTGGAAGAAAACACTTAAAGAGAAAATGGTGGAAGAAAGACTTGTGTGAATCTGACGTCTTGTAGGTGTTGCAGTGTCACTTGGAAAGTTTAGAGGGAAGGGGAAGTCAAAAAGGAGAGAGGGAGTTAGACTTACTGTACTCACATAGAGAGTTTCAGTCAGCACTTGTACCTCATTTGGCACTTTTGCATTGCTTCATTAGATGGTGTTTCTCACCATCTGTACTGTCCAGCTTTGTCCTGTCATGATTTTCTTCCCTCCATGGGTAGATGCAGAAAGAAGTGAGAGCAGTTAAACCAGGCTTTGGAACCAAATCACCTCCTGGCAGAGCCTCTCTCTGCCCAGCAGAGAGACACCCTGAGGACACAGGCAGGAGATAGGCTGGAGGGGCACAGGATATTTCAGTTACTCACCAAAAGGCCTGTTTTTCTCAAGGGCAGTGCAGACCTTTACACAAATCTCTGGGCAACAGAACACTCAATTTCAGGGTGTTCACTCCATCCTCCCTGTTCCTTCTATGTGTTGTCAGAAATTATGGCTGTCAAACAAAGAGGGGAATCAAACAGCCCCCATAATAAAGCTGTACCTTGTCTGTGCTGCCCAGGATGGCTCACCCCAGCTTCTCCTTTGTATCAGGAATGGTGTGGCCAGCAGGAGCAGGGAGGTCATTCTTCCCCTGTCCTCAGCACTGGTGAGGCCACACCTCGAGTGCTGTGTCCAGCTCTGTCCCCTCAGTTTAGGATGGACGTTGAGATGCTTGAGCACATCCAGAGGAGGCAGTGAGGCTGGAGAGGGGCTGGGAACACAAACCCTGTGAGGAACGACTGAGGGAGCTGGGGTCGTTCAGCCTGGAGAAAAGGAGACTCAGGGGTGACCTTATCACTCTACATAATTCCCTGAAAGGTGTTTGCAGTCAGCTGGGGATTGGTCTCTTTCTCCAGGCAGCACTGACAGAACAAGAGGACACAGTCTTAAGCTGCACCAAGGGAAATATAGCCTGGATATTAGGAAAAAGTTTTTCACAGAAAGAGTGATAAAGTACTGGAATGGTCTGCCCAGGGAGGCGGTGGAGTCACCATCCCTGCATGTGTTTAAAGAAAGGCTGGATGTGGCACTCAGTGCCATGGTTTAGCTGAGGTGTTAGGGCATGGGTTAGACTCGATGATCTTAAAGGTCTTTTCCAACCTAGAAACTCGGTGATTCTGTGATTCTGTTCTTGTTGATTTTCCAGAGGTCTGTCTGCTGCCCCGGCTACTTCGGCCACATGTGCGAGATGTGCCCTGGGAAGCCAGGCCAGTGGTGCTCTGGGAACGGGGAATGCCAGGATGGCATCCAGGGCAGCGGGGAGTGCCGGTGCCTGGAGGGTTTCCACGGCACTGCCTGCGAGATGTGTGAAGTGGGACGATACGGAGCCGACTGCAAAGCAGGTGACACCCGTGGCTGTGGCAGCTGGGCTCTACCAAAGTGCTTGCAAGGGCAGAAAAGTGGCCACGTCTCAGCTCTCAGGAGGGGTGGTGGGAGAGCAGAAAGGTCCCAAGACTCTGAGACAAGCAAATGGCTGCCAGGTCCCTGGGAGAGAGACAGCAGGAGGGAGCACTTGCAGCCAGCCACAGGAGCGACCCCGTTTGCATCCTCAAACCAAGCATGTGCTGTGCTGTGCTGCTCTTCCTGCTGCCACCCAAACTGTAACAGGCAGGTGATCTCTTCCTGGGCTTTTTGGCCTGGCAGTGAGGGATCAAGAGCTGATACTCCTGTGCCATTTTCTTTTGATACTCCTGTGCCATTTTCTTTTGATACTCCTGTGCCATTTTCTTTTGATACTCCTGTGCCATTTTCTTTTGATACTCCTGTGCCATTTTCTTTTGATACTCCTGTGCCATTTTCTTTTGATACTCCTGTGCCATTTTCTTTTGATACTCCTGTGCCATTTTCTTTTGATACTCCTGTGCCATTTTCTTTTGATAGTCCTGTGCCATTTTCTTTTGATACTCCTGTGCCATTTTGTTTTGATACTCCTGTGCCATTTTCTTGATGGCAGTTTGATGTGTTGGGTTAGGAGCAGAGCAGCCAGTGAAATGGCAGCAAGGCTGCTGGTGAGCCCTGGCTGGTTTGACAGTGGTGTCTGTATTTCCCCTGCAGAATGTGCCTGTGACAATGGCATTTGTAACGATGGCCTGCGAGGGGATGGGAGCTGCGAGTGCTTCCCAGGCTGGACGGGCCCCACCTGCCAGGAAAGTACGTGAGTGGGAAGGGCCCTGTGGTGTAACACTGGCACAGAAACCTGAGTGATCCTATTGAGTTACCAGAGCAGCTCTGTCTGCTCTGACCACAGAGTCACCTGTGCTCTGCATTCCCCCAAAATCTTTTCAGACTCTGCTTTCTCATTCCTGCACACAAGCTGCATTTGTTGTGACCTTCCCAACTGTACACGAGCCCTTAAAGTTATTTTGGTAAACCAAGAAAAGCTATCCCTGCTTCTGCTTCCACTGAGATTAGAGGCATCTCAAAAACAGCCCATTGGGAGGGAAATGGGAGCTTCCAGCCACATTGGGTTGGTCATGACTCCTGTTGCTTTCCTGAGAAGGTGGCAGGGCTTGATTTGAATTTTCAAAAGGCCCCAGTGTGTTTGCTGAGCTGCTTTTTCTGCTCACAGATTCAGTCACTCAGGTGAGCTCAGGCTGTGGTCTGCAGTTTTCACTAAATCTGTCATTGTTTGTCAAAGTAACATGTTGAAGATGGATTTGGGATTTTGATTAGCATTCAGGTGAGGAGAAACCTGAGCTTCTAAATACCTTGGGAATTTAATGGTATTTAAAATTTTAAAACCCACACAAAGGTTGATTTTATTGTGAATTTAGAAATAGAAATCAAGCAGATCTGTCTTATCTAGTGTAAATGTCAAGCGTGAAAGCAGTTCATCTTTTGCTTCAAAAGGGCCAAAACCAAAGGGCTCTGTATTCTGGATTAACAAGGTTTCAGTCCTTGTTTTATTCCTAACAGTACAGAGGCCACACTGATAAAATCAAAGTGAACCATTAGCTCAGACAGAGAACATCAAATTCACTCTCTTGCAAAGTGCCAAAACATAAATCCCATGAGATTTTCCTGCTGCCACACAGGACAAGAGAGTTAGAATCACTCCTGATTTACAGGCTCCTCTTCTCTAGATAGCAGAAGTGGCCCCAGCTGAAAATTCCAAGTTACATTTGTGTTTTCTCTTGCAGGAATCAAGACTGACTTATGCAACAACACTTGCCACCAAATGGCCAAGTAAGTGCAGACAAGGGCCTGAGTCATCCATGTGTGTTTGTGTGAGTTTTACACAGAGGTGATTGTGGCTTAGGGCTTGGCAGAGGGCTGGCAGAAGGTGCCTACTCATCAAAGATGCAGAATTGTCAGTTCCTTTCTGGGAACTCTCTTTGGACCTGAGCCACGTGTAATCTCACCAAGGATTTTATCTGTCTGAGCATAAATCCATTCCAAGTTCTTTCAGCATGTGTGGGTGGGAGAAAGCAGAGATTCCAAAGTACTCCAAGGCTGGCCTTACTCATGGAGCAAATCAACCATGTTCCAGCCAGCCATTTACAAGCTCCTCCTGCCCCTGCCAAGGAATGAAACAGGCTGGAATGGCTCCCTCATGCTCCCTTCTCCATCCATTATCCAGACTCCTGTTTCAGGCAGGGACCCTGCCATCCCCCTGGTCCCTTCCAGAAGCTCCTGGGTGTGGTGAGGGTGCGCTGTGAGAGGCCTGGGCTGGACACCAGGTCCTGGCTAGCATGACTGGAGTGTTTGGAGCTGTAAAGGAATGCCTGGAATGTCCCTCCTGCGGTCATTGTGGTCACCAGATTTTGTACAGTGCTTCCCACCAGCTGAGCAGATCAGGAGGTGTTCTCAGTGATTGTTTATCCCTGTCTTGTTTCAGCTGCCTCAACAGTTCCACAGACTCCCAGCCTACCTGCTTCTGCTCTGCAGGATACACAGGGAATGGGACCCATTGCTCAGGTGTGTCCAGCAAAGACAAGGTGAAACAAATGGCAGGAAATTGCCAGAGGAAAGGTCACTCAAATGCTTTTCCTCTCAGCTATCCACCGTGAACTCTGCCATGCTTTGGCTGAGATGTTTTCCAGTCCACAGCTTTACACAGGATGCTCCTGATGTTAAAGCCTGCAAGAGAGGGATAAAAAGGCAGGCACGTGTAGGAGAGCAGTTCTTACTGCCTGGTGCACATGAATGGATTGTGCTCATTCTAATATCACAGTATTGGTGGCAAAGTGATAACAATTTTGGCCATGAATCCTTGGAATGTGAGTGTTTCAATTCCCTAGAACTTGATGATTGTTCTGTTTGCTGGCCATACCAAAATCAGGTAATAGTGCAGCAATAGAGCCAAAATGAGGTGAGATTTTAGGATACTTCACCAGAGCTACATTACAAACCTTGTTTATGTCAAAAGCAAATAGTCTGGGGAAAAAAAACAGGTTCTAAAATTGTAACAGTCAAAACACTGGTAGACATTCCAATTTCTTTTCAGTATTGCCCTTGTTGGAAAGCAAGTAAGGGGGGAGGAAGCAAAAAAACCCAAAAAACCAAAAAAATCCAAACATGTACGTTGTTCAGGTAAATATATTTTTTCTCATCTAACCATTAGTGGTCAGTGAGCAAATGCTGTGAGAGAAAGATTTCCAGTTTCGAGGTTACTTAAGTTCAGCTTATTTACTTGGACTGACCTCTCTCAGGTCTGGATCAGACCCCATGTCCTTAAAGAAATAACATTTATAATGGGAAAATAAAAGGTATTAAAACAAGATATTGTGATTTTTTTAAAAGAAAGATAATCATTCTGGCACAGTTGATCATTTCTAGGTGCTCTGAGTTCATTCTGCTCCTCTTGTTTTTGGTCACAGAAATAGATCCCTGCACTATTGACCATGGTGGCTGCTCCAAGCACGCTGTGTGCACCAAAGTGTCCCCAGGAGAGAGAACCTGTGTTTGCAAGGAAGGCTATGCTGGGGATGGGACACTCTGCATGGGTGAGTGCTCAGGGTGTGTTTGGGGGGTAGCAGAGAAGCAGCATCAATACTAAGGGCAGTTTCAGGCTAAAACACCAGTGTTTTGGTCTCAAACAGAAAGATTCCTGCAAGGTTTCTTGCTGTTATGCATGTCAGGGAGAGGCCCAGAGAGAGAGGGTGAGGGCAGACTCCCACAGTGGTGCTCTGGGTGAAGATGGAGCAAGGGGAAGTCCAGTCCTCTCATATTCTTTAAAGCACACCCAGACAGGCTTGGAATTTTCTGTGGGCAGATTTGTCACAGCCCAGAGACCCACGTGTGTCAGGAGTAAACTTGCAGTTGCACACTATTCCTTTGCTATCACGAGACACTTTCCCAGGAAGGTGTTCCCCAAGCTGGAAAAGTTCTCCCTGTTGCTTTCCCAATACCTCTTTGGATCACCAGCTCCCAGCTGCCTTGAGCAGCCCTCAGCAATAACTTGGCCTTATTGTTTTGCAGAGATTGATCTCTGTCTGGAAGGCAATGGGGGCTGCCACACCAACGCAGAGTGCATCAAAACAGGCCCAAAGAAGGTGAGTGTGCAGGGTGAATGTCAGGGCAACTTTGATGTGTTGGATTAGGAACAGAGCAGCCAGTGAAATGGAGCAACATGCCTTGTGTCCAGGGCAGCCCTGGTGTGTTTCCTTTATTTGAGCCCAACGCTCTGTTCTCCCTCCAGGTCGCCTGCAACTGCCTGCCTGGGTACAGTGGGGATGGTGTGAGCCAGTGCAACCCCATCAACTTGTGTGAACAGGTATGTCTGCATTTGGCTCCTTCCAGAGGTGAAGGCCCTGCTCCCAAGAGTTAACAGCAGGAACAGCCTTAGCCTGGTTGGTTGGAGCTGAAGCCTTGCCTTTCCACATACTGAAGGATTTCCTTGTGTGTTTGGTCTCCATTGCCTCCTGCAGTCACCTGCAATTATGTCAGACACCCAGCATTCCCTCAGGGTGGAAAGAGGGACACAGGGTTGGAGGCATGTGGGCTTTTTCCTGTGTGTCCATTTCACGTGGGATGTGTCCAAAAGCCTCCAGGGGTTCTGTGCTCACAGCATCACTGCCATGTCAAACTGTCCCTCTGGAGCAGGGGCTTTGTCAGGGACTCTCTGTTCCAAAGTGAGGTGTGAAAGTCTTATTTCATGTGGTGCTGGGAAACCCTTGAGAGTCTGGGTGAGGTTTATTCTAAGCACTAAACAAGGGGGAGGAGTGGTTTCCTTTTGCTGGGCTGGATGGGGTTTGCAGTTCCCACACGCCAGCAGCAGCTCAGGTGGTTGGAGAAGCCCCTCCCAGCAGACTTTGCTTTCCCTGCCAGAACAACGGAGGCTGCAGCCCCTTTGGGCTCTGCAAGTACACAGGCCCTGGCACTCGGAACTGCTCCTGCTCCTGGCACAGCACCGGGGATGGCTTCACCTGCCGTGGCAAAGTGCATCAGGTGAGAGGCTGTGCTGCACCTCCTGTGCCCCCTGCCCTGCACCAAACCACTCCCTCCTCTCCAGAGGGTGAGCAGATCTTGGTGTCACAGTGACAGGTGCTTTGAGCAAACTCTCCACAGATCATAGCTGTGTTTGGTGTGCCAGTTATGGGAGAGAATCATGGCAAAGTGACTTTGCTCCAAAGGGAGGGGACACTCTACTGCTCTCAGCAACACTGGCCCTACCTCCAGGGGACTGCTTGCTTCATGTCATAAACAAATGGGACGGATCTTGTTTTATCCCAAGGCAACTCACTTGGGATAAAGCCCAGAGGGATGAGGGCAGGTGTCCCCTGTGGCCATGCCAGGACTTGAGACCCAGTCTGGAGGGCAGAATTCTGTGTCCAGTTCTCTTGCCAGTGCAATGGCTGTCCTTGGGCAAGCTGGTGACCTTTATCAGGCAGTGGCAAACAAAAGCTTGTGCCCACAGCAGAGCCACAAGAAAAGAGATGGACTCTGAGATAGAGAGATGGACGGTGTGTGCCTCTGCTCTTACTGAAAGTCAGAGGGGTGAGGAGAGGGCGTTTGCCTTGCTGGGGTATGTGTGCCCTCTGGATGGCATCCCAGAACTGGCAGTGGAGCACAGTGAGATTAAAGCAGAGATTTTGTGAAGCACTCGAGGTGTCCCATGAGCACAGGGCAGTTACCCATGAGACAGGGGCTGCAGGGCCAGCCAGATTTCATCCTCTGTTCACCCCATCCTGCAGCACTTGTGAATGGTGCAGGCAGGGCTCACTGCAACATCCATGTCATCTGTGCCTGCAGAGCTGGGGAGGGAGGGAGAGAAGATCCCTGTGGTGTGTCAGGGAGAACTGGTGTCTCTCTGGGCTGGGAGAGGGACCCAGAGTGGAAGGAGCAGGTTGGGGAGGAGCAAGTGGAAGGAACCCTGTTAACACCATCTGATTCCCTTTGTTTAAGGAGCTTGGAAGGATTCCAGATGCATCCATGTTCTTTAGGATGATACAGGTTGGTGCCAGCTTTGTCCTTGTCTCTGTGTAGTAAATCCCACCTAGGGCTTTCTGCAAAGGGTCTTGCTAACTGGAACAACGTTTCCTGCTTCCCTTCCCACAAATGCTCTTCCAACACAGGCAGAAAGCATCAAAGAACTCAGCGGGGCAGGGCCTTTCACTGTCTTCGTCCCACAGACAGATTTCATAGGGAACACCACAGTGGTAAGTGCCTTCCTGTGCCAAGCTTTGTCGGGTGTTTGACAGCTGCACTTGTGGCAATGTCCCCTCTGGGACTGTTCTGCCCAGTGAATCAAGGCAAAGGGGCTGCACCATGGAGAGCTAAAGGCATCCCCAGTTCTCCATCAGTGTAAAAGCAGAAGTTTTGAGGCATCTCACTGAGGTGACACCCTGGAGAGGGATGGACATGTCTCCTCTTGTAAGGAGACCCTTGTTGCACATGATGTTTTGTGGGCCTCAGAGGTGCTGTGCCAGATCTCTGGTGTGTGGTGGCTTTGGTGCCCATGGGGCTGGCAACTGCAAGTCTCCCATGCATCTTGACAGACCCCTTACTCTGCAGAAATAAGGGAATGGCAGCTTTTTGGTGTCAGTGTAATGGAATATCCTAACTCCATCACTGACTGGTCAAGCTGGTCGAAATTTCCCAAAGCTCTCAAATGGTTTTGTGCCTTCAGTGTGTTTTGGGGGGACTGCAGGGATGAGTCAGAGGGAATTCAGGCAATCCAGGTCTCCCTAATTGGGGCTGGTGGCCCTGTGTGCAAGGCAAAGTGCCCTGGTGTGACCTCACTCCTGTTTTCTGTCTGTAGTTTGAGGAGTGGAAGAGCAGAGGTCTCCTCCGGGACCTGCTTCGCTACCACATGGTGGGCTGCCAGAAACTGCTCTCCAGTGACCTGGAAGGCCAGGAGTCCCTTACATCCTTATCTGGCCACAAAATAAAGATCACAGTGAATGAGGTAATTCCCTTTGGTGTCCCATTTGTCAAGATGTCATGTGAAGGCACTGTGGCTGGTGCAGTGACTTGCCCAGGGCCCACAGACACTGCCAGGGAGATGCTGTGGCTGGTGCAGGTCCAGCAGGTCCCCTCTCTCTCAGAATAGCATCACTCTCAATGAGGAAGCCAAAGTGGTCACCAGTGACATCGTGGGTGTGAACGGGGTCATTCACTTCATCAACAAGATCCTCATTCCCAGTGACCTGGTGGACAGAAATATTTCCTCAAAGCTCTTACAGGTAAGGCTGGAGCCATGCCCTGGTGTCAGGGCTGTGGTGAGCTCAGGGACAGGATCTCTCCCAGCAGTGCTGCCTCAGCCCAAAGCTGCCTGGGCTGCTCTTCCTTCCTGTCCCTGACTGCCTAGGGGTTGTCTGAGGCCACAGATTTGGCTTGTGAAGGTGACAGCACTTGTGGCATAGCCATATTTGGAACATAAGGAGCCTTTTCCATCACTAGGGAACAACAGTTCTGGATGTAGGCAGGAGGATCTTGTCCTGTGCCAACCATTACACTCCTTTTCCAGCACAGAGCAGGTTGCAGCATGAGTTTGCCAATGCCTCTCTGTGACTCCTAAAGCAAGCAATAGGCACTTATAGAGCCTGCATTTTACAGAATATAACACACTTTCTGTGTTATATATAACACAAGAGAGTGCTGGAACTTATCCCAGCTCCTGCCATAGCAGTGTCTATCCAGGATGAATCAGAAAAGCGGTGGCAGCTGAATGCCTGCCCTTTCCAGGCCAAATTTTCAGCATGATGACGACAGAGGCAAACTTGTGTTTAGCTATTGTAGTTGTTGCCTGTGTGGTTTCTCCCCTGCATTGCTGGTCCTGCACGGGGAACCCTCGGTGGCAGCTGTTTGCTTTCCTCCATCCGCAGCAGAACATCACGGACGTGGCCGAGGCCTTTGGGTACAGCATTTACAGCAAGCTGCTGCAGGTGAGCCCCTGGCCCTGCCCTGCTGCTCTGGGGGAGGCGCTGTGTGCCCGTGCAGGGTCAGCCAGGGCTCCTTCCCCTCTGTGTCCCGGGCAGGACGCGGAGCTGCTGCCGCTGCTCGGGGACCCCGTGCACAGACCCTTCACGCTGCTCTGGCCCACGGACGCCGCCTTCAGAGCGCTCCCGGAGAGCCGGCAGAAGTTCCTGTACCGCCGGGAGCACCGGGACGTGCTGGCCTCCTACCTCAAAGCACACATGATCAGGGACGCCAAGGTAAATGTGACGGCACGCAAGCTTAGAGCCACACCAAGGGCCACTGTCTGCTGTGGCTGTGTCACAGTGACCTTGCCAAATGTTTTGCTGCCATAGAACACACTGCATATCAGTTGTCTTGAGAAGACCCAAAACTGTTTGAGCATTTGAGGCACCTACAGCATCATTGTGAGCCTCTGGTGGCTGAGCTGAAACCTTCTGTGATCAGCTTCTGGGGGACTGCAAGGCTCACAAACAGGCTCTGTACAGGGCTATGAACAAGGAGAGAGTCCAGCTGAGCAAAGCCAGGCCCTGCTTTTTCACACTGGGCTCTCACTGTGCAGGAATCTGGGACTAACCCAGCACAGCTGAGCTGTGCCACCACACCAGCTTCAGGGACTGCCACATCACACCCCTCCGAGGCTGCTCACTGACCCCTGTCCTCAACATATGTTAAACATGAACCACCAGTTTTGCCAGTCTCTCCTTCACATTCCTCTTTTTGCCTCCCAGATTGTCGCTGGTAACGTGCCCCAGGTTGAAACCATGCGGACCATGCACGGCTCCACCATCTCCTTCAGCTGCAGCAAAGCCCACGTGGTGAGTGTTGGTGATTCCAGGCTTGGCTTCCCATGGGACAGGTGGCCCTGGGCATGGCCACAGGGCAACTGGTGCTTCTGGCAGGGAGTGAACAGAGAGCTGGGATGTTTGCAGGCTGGGACACCCCATTCCCTGGCTACAGCTGGGCTGTAAAGAGGCACAAGACATGGCCAGCTGGCAGGGAAGTGCAGAGGTGTGTGGTATCTGCACATGAATGTCACAATGACCTGGCTGCAAAGCAGCACCCCATGGTGCCACAACCTTTAGAGAGTATCTATTGCATGGACAGAGGCCATCCTTGGGACAGATGGCTGTGAAAACTGTTAAGTGGGAAGGGTGATCAAGGACATGTGCACAAAGGTTTTGGAGTTCTCAGGGTGATTAACAAGCCATGGCAGCCAAAACCAAGCAGCTTCTGGGTGGTACAGCCAGGATGTAGGATGTGCCAGAGTCACAAGTTGCTTTCTTCCTCCTTTAGGGGGAGATTCTGGTGGGGAATGGTGATGCCACCATCATCCAGAGGCACATGGAGTTCAACGGGGGCATTGCTCATGGCATCGATAAACTCTTGGAGCCGCCGGATCTGGGATCTCGGTGTGATGAGTTCACCTTGGTTGAGCTGCAGGTAAAGCACCTGTGATGAGCTGAATGAGGATCTGGGGCACCTGTGCAGCCCTGTGCCCGGGAAGAGGGATTTCTGGAGGGCTGGCTGCTCTTCCTTGGCACAGCTCTGAGCAGCCAAGAGAGGCAGCAGCACGGATTGAACTGTTGTGAGGTTTCTTTCTCCCCTCCACAGGCAGCTCCAGGGAGCTGTGGACTCTGTGGCTTTGAGCCACCCTGCCCTGCTGGCTCCATCCCACAGGTAAAGATCACAGCTTTGTCACCAGGGAGGCCTTTTAGGGGACTGATGGCAACACCCCTGTGCCCCCCATGTTTTAGCAGCAAAATGAAGGCCCACCTGCATGTGGCAAGCCCTTGGCTCAGTCACATGGTCCATGCCTTGCCCAAGTCATGCAGGAGCTGGGCTCAAAAATATGGGGTCCAGTGGTCTTTGCTTGGTGAGTGACAGTGGCACAGGGGTCCCTCCAACAGCACTGGGGGTGGCTCTGGGTGCTTTACAGCAAAAGAATTCAGCCTGGGAGTGGCTCAGGCATCCCATGGTGGGAGGCAGTGGCTGTACCCCACTCTCACTCCTGGCTTCTGGAGTGTCCCTGAGGTTCCTCTGGGGCTGCATCATCACCAGCCCCAGCACATGTTAGGAAGCCTCTGTTACTTGTCATAAAACTGAATGAGCGGCACAAGAAAAGTCCAGGGGAGTTGTCAGTGACCAGAGTGGCAAAGTCTGTGTTCTGCCTGTTTCCTCACAGGGGGAAATCAAGCGCTGCTACTACTACGGGAACCAGCTGCTGAGGAACACATTCCTGCTCCACCACAACCCCTTCCTGCGGCCGGCCTGGGGGCACTCCCCGTGGGACCCCCTCGGGAGATACTTCCCTTCCAGGGGGCCTCTGAGAAGAGGCTGCAGGAGGACCTGCTTTTCCAGCCAGTGGGTCCCGCAGTGCTGTGCCAACCACTACGGCCGGGACTGCCGGGGTGAGCGCCACACCCTGTCCCGCCCCGGCCCTGTCCCCTGTCCCCCCTGCGGGATGGTGGCGTTACTGGTTCAGCGCACCGACATCCATGAGTGATCCTCCAGCTTCCCTGGAGAAGGGTGGGCAGAGAGCCCCAGCCTGTAGAGGGTGCAGGGAGCAAGGAGCCCCAGCCTGTAGAGGGTGCAGGGAGCAATACCCTGGGATTACAACAGGGAGTTCCCTTTTCTTGGAGAATATCTTGTCTCTGTGAAGAGCCCTGGGCACTGGGCTGCTGGGGGTGGCTGTCAGACATGTCACTCACCTCTAGATGCTGTCGAGGCTCAATCATTCCTCTGCCCTCTGTGCCATGGGCAGCTTTCACATCCGTGGGTGAGTCTGCTGTTAGTGTGGGGCAGGACAGCACAGACCCAGCACAGCACAGCAGGGGTTCTTCCCGCGCTGGAAGCTGTGCCAAATTTGTCCCTCTTGCCCTCATTCCTGAGTTTTCCTGTCGTGGGATGACCCTAGCTCCCAGTCCCCAGGCTGCTGAGCTGTCTGTGGTCCGAGCACCCCGTGAGCAGCAGCTCAGCGGTGTGCGGGGTCTGTGGGGGGCAGCGAGGGGCTCCCCTCCAGCGCAGGGTCCCTTTGTCACCAGAGCCTCACTGAGGTGCCCCATTTGCAGTGTGCCTGGGAGGGCTGGAGGCGCCCTGCAACAACCGCGGGACCTGCGATGACAAAATCGGCGGCTCGGGGATCTGCAACTGCAGCCAGGAGTTCATCGGGACGGGCTGCGAGCTCTGCGCGCCCGGCAGATTCGGCCCGGAATGCCGAGGTACGGGCAGGGCCAGCACCGAGGGGCCGGGCTGGGCAGGGGCTGTGCCACAGGGGCTGCGGGACAGGGGGGAGGGGCTGGGCTGAGCCCTTTGCAGCCCAGCTGATAAAGGAGGGTCAGACCCCTCCTCGTTTGTGGAGCACAGCTGAAAGCCCCAGTTTGGAGGAAAGTATTTCACTGTGCTGTGAGCTGGGAGACTCAGAAGTTGTGATGAACCCTGTGCAGAAACAGCATCACCTGGGACATGCTCAGCAGGGACCTGTGCCCGTGTGACACAAAAGCCAAGGGAGGGAAAGAGGATTCCTGCATCCTCCCATCCCAAACTGGGCCTCACAGGGTCTCAAGGAATGTTTCAGAGTGAGAAAAACATTCCACGGGAGAGGAGTGATGGGGTATTGTGAGTGCAGAGGCTCCTCTTCCTCTGTGAAGGGCGTGTGTGACAGGGGGCCAGGACTGGCAGGAAGGCAGGTGTCAGTCTCTGTGCCCACCTTCACACCTGACCACAGTGCCACATTTCTGCCACGTGGCTGTCCCAGGCCCTTTCCACCCAGGCACAAATGCTGTGTTTATCCATTCCTCACAGAGTGCAACTGTACTAAGCACGGAGTGTGCAATGCAGGCCTGCATGGCGACGGCTTCTGCTTCTGTGCCGAGGGCTGGACCGGGGCCCGCTGTGAGACCAGACTGGGTGAGGGATGCTCAGCTGTGCCCTGGGACTCACCTGCTGCTCCCTGGGACCTGTTGCCACAGGGCTGCTTTCCCAGGAGCTGGGTAGTTCAGGCAGCTGTTCAGAAATATCTCCAAAAAGAGCTCTCATGAGCTGTGAGGCTCATCCTGAGATCTGCCAAGTGCTGCTCAATTTCTTAAGGGTTGGGGTGGTGGGGAAGGGGCGGAGGAGAAAAGCTCGACTGGATCATGAACAAGTCCCTGAGATCAGAGGTGCTCCAAGAAGGGCTTGAGGCTGAGGTGAAGATCTGAGGTGTGTTCGATGGAGTAAGAAACCTCTGTGTCTGGGCAAGGCACCTGCAGAAGAGAACAGGGGGAAGGAGAGAGGTGGGAATGTGGGGCAGGTGGCCCGGGGCAGAGGCTGGTGGTGGCAGCGGTGGCCGTGTCACAGCCCTGCGGTCACTGTGAGCCGGGTGTGTTGTGGTTTCAGTGGTGACACCCACCTGCTCTCCCCCGTGCCACGCCCAGGCCGCCTGCCGCGCCGGGAACCTCTGCGAGTGCGACCTGCACTACGAAGGGGACGGGAGAACCTGCTCAGGTACGGAGCAGCCCCGAGGCCGGGCTGGAGGGGTGCGAGCAGGAGGGAACGGGCAGCAGGTGACCATCTGCCGATGGCCATGTTGGGGCGACAACTGGCAGGACAGCCGGGCTGACCCCCAGGGCAGCTCATGAGATGGTCCCGTTAACGCAGGACTTCCCTCCCGCAGTGATCGACATGTGCAGCCAGGACAACGGGGGCTGTGCCAGGCACGCACAGTGCTCACAGACGGGCGTGAACGTGTCCTGTGCCTGCGCCCTCGGCTACAGAGGTGACGGCTACATCTGCGAGCCCATCGACCGCTGTGCCGACGGCAGGAACGGGGACTGCAGCGAGCACGCCCTCTGCATCAGCACCGGCCCGGTGAGCGCGGCCCCAGGGCCGGGGACATCGGCCCAGCTGGGTGCCCTGGGACAGCCATGGGACAGTGTCCCCCCTGCTGCAGTACCCTGCCCCTCCCCTCAGTGCCCTCCAGTGCTGCACTCATCCTGTGGGTGGTCACCCCCAGGCACGGGCTGTGCTGCTGTGATAGTTCTGGGGATGGTGTACTGAGGCCGTTTTTCCCCACTCTTCTTTCCATGGAGCAAAAGCTGTGTCAGTTGTGTCGTTCCTGGGCTCTTTTGGGGGCTCCTGGATGGTCCTTCAAGGACAATGCTGGCCGTTTTTGCAGAAGAACCAAAGTTGGTCACCGAGCACGGTGTAGTGCAAGAGTCAGGAGCCACGAACCTCAAAGCTCAGCTCAAACAAACAACACATGCCGAGGACTCGATGTGACATTGCCTGGGTGTGGGGACAGGACAGGCCACGTGGCTTTTCCCAGCTCTGTCACAGCCCTGGCAGGCTGTAGAAGCATTCTGGAGGCTCACCCCCATCTCCACAGGGGTGCAAGGATCTGGCATCTGTGTGTCTTCACTGACACAGCTGCCCCTGTTCCCCTGTGCTGCAGAACGAGCGGCGCTGCGAGTGCAAGCAGGGCTATGTCGGTGACGGGATCCAGTGCCTGGAACAGGCTGTGCCCCCCACAGACCGGTGCCTGGAGGACAACGGGCAGTGCCATCGGGAGGCCACCTGCACTGACCTGCACTTCCATGGTGAGTGTGCTCAGCCCTGCAGGGACAGGGATGATGTTCCATGGAGAGGCCTCATTCCCTCATCCTCCACCTTCGGCCTGGAGCTCCCCTCAGGAGAGCTGGAGGGTGGGATGGCCAAGGGGACAGGGACTCACTTCTGTACCTCAGTGTGGTTTTCACATTTCCCTTTTCCCTACATGTAACATGGGGAGGGCGAGCCATCCTTGCCTGCTCCCATGTGACATGAGATGGCCTCTGGTGGCAGTGGCTGGTGTGTGGAAGGCGAGAAGCTCAGAGGAAGCCTCTCCCTCACTTGTGCCTTGCCCACATCCCACCCTCCTTGGCAGTGCTGCCCATGGTCACACAGGGAGCCACACAGCTGCCATGGCTCAGTGTGTCCTGTACTGATGCTCCTGGGCTTTGGTATTTTGCAGATAAGACCATGGGTGTGTTTCACCTGCAGTCACCCCGAAAAAAGTACGACTTCACTTATGAGCAGGCTCAGGCAGCCTGTGCTGCAGAAGGCGCTTCCCTGGCCACATTCCAGCAGCTGGCAGCAGCGCAGCAGGTCAGGGCAGGGGTGGCTCTATCACCTCGTGGGGCTGGGACCGGCCATGCATTTCCTGGGGCTCAGGCCAGCCCAGGGATGACATGTGGGTGGGTGACCTCTCATCCCCTCGGCCAGGCCCTATTTGCTCCATCTACATCCATGAAACAGGAGGGCTGGTGGGTCGTGCCAGTCACACTGGGATGGGACTTGTGACCGTGCCCAACACTTTGGGTGTTTGGGTTTGTTGGATGAGGCACAGTGGGAATGTTCATTGGGGCAGAAAACCTGGGACAGAGCTATTTTTAATCTAATAATTGATTTTACTCTTCTAGATGGGATTCCATCTGTGCTTGGTGGGTTGGCTGGACAATGGCACAGCAGGATACCCCACAGCCTACCCCAACCCCAGCTGTGGGTCCAGCCATGTGGGCATTGTGGACTATGGCTCCCGAAGCAACCTGAGCGAGACCTGGGATGCGTTCTGCTACCAGGAGAAGGGTGAGTCCTGTTGGGCACAAGAGCTGTGTCAGGGCAGCAGGCAGGAAACTGCCCTGGAGCACCAGGGCAGATGGGCACACCCCCTCTCCCTATGCCCATGTCCAGAGGGAATGTGATGAGGGTATCCAGAAACCAAAAGGTGACTGATGCAGCCAGCACTGGTGAGTCCAATCACACCCTGGTGTTCCATTGCAGATGTGACCTGCACCTGCCGTGATGGGTTTGTGGGAGATGGGTACTGGTGCAGTGGGAAACTGCCCGATGTGCTTGCAGACCAGGACCGCTTCTCCACCTTCTACTCTGTAAGTGACGCTCTCCTGGATCTGCAGGGGCAGCAAGGAAGAGAGAGGGAGCAGCTGGAACAGGGAGGAGTTGGGATTTGGTCTGTGTGCAAGGTAGAAGCTACAGACACACAGAGGGTTTCTTTCCAGGGCTGAGGTGTTCCTGGACTGGGGAAGGTGATGGCATTGTGCTGCCAGCAATGTGCCAGCTGATGGGGAAGAACTCCCATCTCTTCCAGATGCTGCTCAATTTTGCCAATGACACAGAAGAAGGACTGGATTTTTTCATGTATTTGTCTGATGACTCTGCTCCCAAAACTCTCTTTGCCCCTCTGAATTCTGGTTTTGCAGACAATGAGGTAAGCAAGCAGGGATTAACTATCGAAGCCCCAGAGGAGAGCAGGTGTCACCAAAGTTGGCAAGACAGTGTGAAATAGTCTGGGGAAGGAGGAGGAATGCGGGTCAGAGAGGACCGGTGGATTGGAGGTCTCCAGTCCAGATATTCCCTCAGAAAAGCCATTTAGGTCAGAATGCTCAGAGCCTTCTCCAGCTGAGCTTTGACAATCCTAAGGGTGGCAAATCCCCTCTCCTCAGCACAGTCATTCTGTGCCATGTTATCCGTGATGGAGCTGTCTGTGGCCATGGAGAGAGTCTGGGCTTGGCTGAGGGGCTGCACAGCAGCAAGGAAAGGGAGAGATCAGCTCATTCATTTCTCACCCCTGTGCACTGGTGCTTATTCAGACACTGACAGGAGAAGAACTGAAGCTCCACGTGTCATCCAGCAATGTCATCCTCTTCAGCTTCAACCTCACAGTGGGCACCATCATCCCATCCCAGTCAGGATATGACCTCCATGTATCAGACCTCCCAGCGAGCAACAGCACAGAGCACTCGGTAGGTTTAGCCTTGGCAGAGGGCAAAAAAAGCCACAAGTTCTCACCACATCCTTTTTGAGATAGGGAATGATGGGGAGCCTTTCTGGGCAGGTGACATCATCTGTGTCCTGTGCTGTAGGACGCTAAGGGGATCAATGACACGATGATTGTGGAGTGGGACATCGCAGCTTTCAATGGCATTATTCACGTGATAGCAGAGCCACTGAGGATCCCACCGCCCGTTGTTCACCTTGGCCAGGTGAGTCTGAGGCATGAACAGGGCTGGCATCAGGGGATGATGTGACAGAGTCATCCCAAGAGCTGGCCTTGTCCTCTGCTCTGGAATTTTGGGAGGGCTGCCCACGGTCCCACCGGGGAGCAGCAGCAGGGGCGGTGCCGTCGCTGTGCCGGGGCAGTGCCGTGACGGAGCCGCTGTTTTTGGACAGGTGAACGGCGCGGCGCAGGGCTCGGGCTCCGTGGCCACGGGGACGGTGTCAGCGCTGTGCTTCGCGCTGGTGCTGGCTGCGGGTGCCGGCGTCGCCTACTACTGCGTGAGGAGGCGGCGGCAGCAGGCGCAGTTCGGGTACTATCAGGTACGGGCGAGCTGGGCAGCGGGACGGGGGGCGAGGGGGGTGGATGGAGCCGGGCGTTCGGGCGGATCAGCGAGGGCGCGTGCGGGGTGCGGGGTCCCGGTGCGGGATGGGGGGGTCCC
>VWYP01010309.1:787814-815912 GCA_013400435.1 Pycnonotus jocosus
GGACCCGCCCCTGGCGGACGCCGGCACCGACCCCCGGGCGTTCCCGCAGTGACCCCGCGCGGCCCCGACCGGCCCGCACCGCGCCGTACCGCGGGAAATAAACAGCTCAGCGCCACCGGCTGTGCCCGCGCCTGCCTCGCCGCCCCGCCCTCCCGCCGCCGGTAGCGGCCACCCCCAGCAGCGGCCACCCCCAGCAGGTGGGAGCTCCAGCCCCTTCTCGCCCCCGCCCAGCGCCTGTCGTGGTCCCTACGAGGTGGTGTCTGCCCAGACCTCCAGCACCCAGGGCCCGGTTCAGGCGCTCCCAGGGACGTACGGCCCTCGGTGTTCACGTGCAGCATCCCCCGGGGCCCGCTCCTGTGCCCTCACCCTGCCCATGGTCAGGTACGAGTCACCACCCCGAACGCCCTTTCTGGGTGCCCCCTGACTGCACCACCGCTGTCAGGCCACCGACTGCTCCGTGCTGAACGCCTCGGCCTCGTTCTGCCCCATGCCCACCCCGGCTTCAGCCCAGGCTGCTGCTGGTAGTGCCTCCAGAGAAGGCAGAGGAGCCCTGCTGAGGCAGTGAGCGGGTTAGTCAGTTAGTTAAACATGCTGCAGACGTTTATTGAGCTACACACTACATAAAGCACAAAGACAAGTGCCACATGCACTTACTACAGGAGTTTGATTAGAGCAGCCACATTAACAGATTGTCCAAGCCACTGAGTTGAGCACAAGGCATCTTAAAAGTGTGCGAGGCTGGCACATGGCACAAAGACAAGGCAGTGACACACAAGTGACAGACTGACAGGCCAGCCTGGCACAGCACTGGGGAGGAACATGCAAGAGAAGATTTTGTGTGTGTGACTCACTGAGGGTTGCTGACACACACAGTGCCTTTCTTTGAGTCACACATCCTGGCACAGGGTCCTCCACACTGCCCTGGTTCCTGTTCCTCAGCTGCCTCCACACTGACACCCCCAGCCCTTACAGCTATCACCATAGCCCAGTGCTCACAAGTCCCTGGTGCCTGCCCCTGTGCTCATCCCCAGCTCCCTCCAAACCCACAGCCCTCACCCTTTCTGCAGTCACTCATTCACCTCTGTGCCTGCTCCCTGTCAGGCCCTTCTTTCTCTGTTCCCTCTCTCCTCCCTGTCACCTCAACACCAACTGCCCCTCAGCAAGCTGGCACTGTCACCCTTGTTGTCATCTGCAAATGGTGTGGCAGTGAGGGGAGGAGAAGGAGGACCAAGGCAATCACTATCAGCACACCTTCATCCTGTAGCCATCACTTCCTTCCCTCTCCACCTCAGCTGCCCTCTCCCCAACACCCTGCATGGCCCTGGGGCATCTGAAGTCTTCACAGAACCAGAAAGAACCTGAGCCAGGTGCAGAGCCCACTTTCTGCACCTCCCATCCTAAATCAGCTCTCACCTTCCTGAGCCTCATGCCTGTCACCCTTGTCCCATCCTATAGACTCTGGCATCACTATTAGCATCTCTTTGCTCTTTCTTCTGCTGAGGAGGCACCACAGGGCTTTGTTTGGCCATGCTCCCCACAGCACTTCACAGTCACTCCCTCCCCAAACATCCTCACCTGCCCCTCCAGGCACCTTAGGCCACAGCTCAGCAAACACAGGTGGAAGGTCACCACCTCTGCTGCCAACCCTGCACCTTCCCTGAACACATCCCTCTGCAGCTCCAACAGACCACCCCACATCAATTGCCAAAGTATTGATGTCACATGGCACCAAACCCAGAAATACTAAGAGTGCACAGCCTTAAGCTTTCTCAAATACCAGCCATGTCCCCAAACAGTACCTTTGAGACCCTGTGACCTACTCCCACACCCAAGGCTTGCACATCCTCCCCAGTGACCTACCAGAGTCCCCAGCTGGACAGACCAGTCTGGTGGGGAGCAGGATGGGGCTGAGGGCTGCTGGACAGGTAACACTGCTGATGCTTTGTCATGTGCTGCACTCACTGATGGGCTGGAGTGGTTGCCCAGCTGGCAGCCCTGACTCTCCCTGTCTATCTGCAGAGTCACTATGCTGCAATCCCAGGCTGTGGGGGCAGCTGTAGACCTGGCACACCTTGTCACAGCTCCTGTGGGCTGTTTTCAACAAGCACTGGAGATGTGGAGCTCAGTGCCTGAGCCACTTGTGTGGGTACAGAGCAGGGAGGGGCAGCGTCCCATCCACCAGCATTGGCCCCTCCACCTCACCTACTCCTAGAGAGGACTCCCTGCACAAGCACCCATCCTCTGTCCAGCCTGCAATGCACTTCAGGGAAAGGGATGGGACCAGTGAAAGGAGAAAATAAACACGCCATCTACACACATACGCAAGTGTGAAACGCCCTTTAGTGGTAGACAGAGGTGCTGCCGGCCGAGCGGCCTGGCCCCGCTCCAGCCGCGGCTGTGCTGCTGCTGCCTGCGGTACCTGCCCTTCACCGGATGTGCACCATCTCCTCCAGGAAGGGGGTTTTCATGCAGCCCGTGCACAGCTGATCCATCCAGAGCGGAGCCTCGTGCTGCAGAGGGGTGCGCCGGGGGTAGAAGGTGAAATTCACGTCGTAGTTGAGCAGGCAGCTGATGGAAGCCATGTAGATATCAGAGAAGCGCACCAGCCGGCGGGAGAAGTACGTGGGGTTGTGGAATGTGCGGAAGATGCTTCCAAACTGGGGGTTGAACAGGTTCTTCGTCAGAGACCTGAGAAAAAAGAGATGGTGTTTTGTAACTAAAACTGGTCACAGATTCTTCCCACTCCTTTAGCCCTGGGCCACCCCACTCCCTGAGCATTAGGGGATCACTCCAAGTACTGCCTGTGCTGCAGAGCAGTCCCTGTGCAGTGAGACTGATGAATATTCAGTGCACTCTTACTCCCCCTGTTACTCCTCCACCAATCCCCCCCCCAGCACTCCCCTTTCCACCCTGCCTTCAAACCAGTCCAACCTCCCACGCTGCAGGACTGCACTGCTGCACAGCTCCCACCCAGAGACAAGTAGCACCAGGCAGGACCAGAGTGCAGCAGCTGCAGCAGCATTATCCCCAAAGCAGGTTACAAAACAGGGCCTGGGAGACCCTAAGAGATCTCACAAGTGAGGAGGGGAAGTGCTCACCTGATCTCCTGCCGTTCCTTCATCCACTCCAGCAATACTTGCTTTGACTCTGCATCCTGATACATCTGCAAAGATAGCAGCAGAAAGCATCACATCCATCAGTCCTGCAGGCCACACCTCAGCTCCCTGCAATTTCCACTGTAACTCACAAACCCAGAGCCCACTGCACCAGGAGGAGGATGAGATATTTTTGAGGCAGGCGAGATGGTACAATCCCCTCATCCCCATGGTAAACCCAAAACTCAGACTCAGAAGGTAGCATATAACAGCTCAGCCAGGAGCTGTGTACCTGCATTCTCTCCAGCAGCCCTGTCAGAGCCTGCTGCCAGGTCAGGGAGTGCATGTACTGCTCCGTGTTTATGATCCGGATCTCCGTCTCCAGTTCAGGAACGATGGCTCCGGTCCTCCAGCCATGACGTAGCATGAGGTCCTGGAGGTCAGGGTGAAAAAACAACCAAGAATTCAACATAAAGACTGAAAGCCAAACACAACCCTGGTTCCTAGAAGAGTGTGTTTGTTCCCATTTCATATTCTCAGGGGACAGCTATCCATGGCCCATGCCAGTAACAACCATCTCCTGGTCACTGGGATCAGTTGCGTGAAGCACCTAGAAAGGTGGGATCAATACAAACTGCTCTCAAATTCACACTTTACCCATAGACAGTACTTCAGAAGCCTTGTCTCCAATGCTTGCATTTGTCTGACAGAAGTGGGGAAGGGCACCCAGCACAGCCCTGAGGACCCAGAGCAGGTCCTGCCTCATCTGCAGCCACAGCAGCCATGTGGGATTGCTCCCACCTCACTGGAGAGCAGAGACATTTCACTCACCGCCAGGTCACTGTACAGATGGTCACCAAAGTAGAGCACTTTGGATCCACGCCAGCCCGTCAGCCTCAGGAAATCAAAGAGGTTGCCCTGCAAGTGACAGGAACTCAGAGTCAAATGAGGGTACCAGGCCACCTTACCATATCCATGTGTGAGCACTTTCTGTCCTTCCCCACCTGACTTCACTTTCTTCCCATGTGACAATCCCCTGTACATCCCTCAGCTTTTTTAAGGCTAGAGAAAAAGGCTTCCAAAAACTCTTCCAAAGACTTTTTGCAAACAGGGAGTTTAGGGGAAATTCTGTGGTCTAGGGCACAGCAAGTCAAGAAGACAACATGGTCTTAAAAGGCAACAAAAGGAGGCAGTTTAGAGGCCAAGAGACACCGAAATTAGAAGAGTTTGAGGATGGGCAGAGAGAATCCCACGTGTTCTGGGTTTAGTTGTTGGTCTCAGGTGATAATGATTTCACCTCACAGGGTGCACCAGAGGGAAGGTGAGCACTGCCAGGCAAGGCTTTTGGAGTCAGGAGCTGTTCTACATCCCAACCCCAAAGATTAACAACACCTACACCTCCACAGGAATTGTTTAACCAAGCCAAAGAGCCAGGCAGCCTGCATGGATTCACAGCTGAGTAAAACAAGCCAAACCCCAAAGCACCAGCTAAAGCACAGCACCAAGCAGCTTTCAAAGCTTTCCAAACATCCATACATGCACAGGAGGCACTCTAGGGACTACCCTTCCATCTCCACACAAGTTTTCCACATGAGTCATGAAAAAAAAAACCCATTAGGAAAGGAAATGGCCCCATCAAAACCAGCAGACCAGCACAAGCAGTCAGTGCAAACCTATGAACTCCTCGGCAGCAATCCCTCTGGCCAGTCTCCAGTGGCAGGAGGGAACCAGCAGCCCCAACCATCAGCACCAGCCAGGCCAGAAAGCCCCCAAACACAAGGCAGCCCCCAGAAGCCACTGGCAGTTCACTGTATGCACAGCTAAGGCTGCCCAGGACCAGGGTGCTGGGCCTTCTGTTCCTGCAGCATCTCTGGAGCTGAGCAGATTTCCCTTAACAGCACAGAAACAGGACCAGGCAGCCTCTGCACTTCTTGGACACAAAGTTGCTGCTGCTCACATGAGGGCTGCTGAGGAAGCCACTGGCAGAGAAGGAGATGGAGGACAGCCTTGGAAGGAGGAGAGTCCTCTTGCTGTGCACCAGTCACCTCAAACAGCAATGGACCTGACTGCCAGGAAACTTGTCCTTGGAGCTCCACGGAGCCACAGACCTGTTCTGAGACCTCCAGGTCCTGCCCTCCTTTCCCCAAGATCACAAATCTGGAGAGGGATGAACTTGGCACATACAGAAAACACCACATCTGTTGGAACAGAGGGACTAGAAGGCATCACTTCCACTTCCCAGTTCCTAGGGCAAAACACCAGTCCCTGAGCTCTCATTCATGGGATACCCACAGCAAAAAACTGCCATCCAGCCCTGCTTCAGAGGACAGGAACAGCTCAGAGGCCCCTGGCAACACCACCAGCACAGGTCCATGGCCACAAACACTTGCCAGAAAGAAGCACTCCAAGAAACCTAAAATCCTGGAGATAGGGTGGGCTACAACCAGGATACACACTTTGTCACATGCTAAGAAACACAGTTAGGCACCAACATTAATGCATTCAGATAAATATAATTGTGGGGAAGAATTGGAGAGGAGCCCAAAATTCTATTCAGCCCACCTTCCTCCCTCATCTTTTCCCTTCCTCAGTGCACTATTCATTTGGGTGAGCAACCTGTGGCCACAAGATGTAGGTGGGTCAAGAGCAGGATTTAATGCAGCAATAAACTCCATGGGTGAGGTGTGCCTTTCTCCCGAGGGAGTTGCTGACCCACTGGGAATGAGCTCCACTAGCATGTTCCCAGCTCCTAGCTCTTGGCAGAGGATGGGACACCAGCCCAGCACTTTGGCAGACCCACCAGACAGAGGTTTCCCAACAGCACTAGTCAAGGACATGACCTACACTGCTACCACAGATCAGGTCCCAGCTACTTGACCTCAATCTCACTAACAGTTTCTTCCTGTGGGATTGGACAGCTCAAATAATCAAGAACAAACCGTCCTAAAGCCAGAGGCAACTTGTCTCAGGGGACAGACCAGCTGCAAGGACAACACCCAGGGCAGCAAGTTCACCAGAGCTGCAGCTCATCTTCAGACATGCTGGTCCTTCCAGAAGGGGGGAGTCAGGAGCAAGGTTTTGTACCCTCTTTGATGCTTTGCACCCTATTTGATCACCCTTGTTTCTTTATTCCTTATTTCTTTATCATACACAAGTCCACCTTTTCCAACCTTATGGAGAACAATTTGGAGTGAGGTGTGGAAGATCTAGGCATGCACAACAGGTTTCAGAGAGCTGTGGTTTTTTAGCCTCAACTACCACACTCTAGGGAGCCCCTCCAGAACAAGAGTTTCAGGATCAGGACAATCAAAAGAGCTGAGGGAAAAGTGCTCAACTGGCCATGCTGGACAACCAGAGCAAACCTCCTAGGGTGAAGGTTTCATTGTACACAGAGACAGGGGACATTCACTGGCCCCTCCCACACATCCAGGGGATGTTTCCCTACCACCCCATCTCACACAAACCAGGCAGCAGGAAGGCAAACCCAGCCTGGCAGAGGTAACTCAGCACAGGTTCCCTTGGGCAGAAAAGCAGGTACCCCACACCTTAAGTTACCTGGCCCTGCTCTGCCTTTTCCCACTTGTCCCCGTCCCTCCATTCCTAGTGCCAAGGCCATGCTGAAAGCATTCTGGGGGACAGGGTCCTACCAGGCCAGTTAGAGCTCCTGGGGACAGAGGGCATCTCCCACTGCCCACAGCCAGCACAGAACCCTGAGTGTGTCTTCTTACAAACGCCCTCTACCCACACAGATGCTCTTTTCAAGGACTTCTGTGTTTCACTTTTCAAACATCAGCCATGAACAAGTGTCCTACAGCAGACTCCATCATTTCCCCTCACCCTGACCAAGCAGATTGTCCTGTTTTTCCAGTGATTTCCAGAACTGCAAGCGTGTTATAAGTCCCCACCATTTCAGACTCTTGCTTGACATCCCTCATGCACCCATTCACTTTACCTCTTTGTAGATCTTTCCCTTCTCCAGCTGGTTTATTTTGTCCCACTGCAGTGAGCCTTTATCATCCAGTTTTCGAAAAGGTCTGGGAAAAATGGGGGGAGATGTCAACTTCTTTTGATTTTTGGTGATTGTCTCCCAGCAACCAGAACATTTGAATCACAAAACTTGTTTACCTATGTAACAACTTTAAATAAAAGCTCTACATGAGTTCTAAGTGACCTTCTGGGCCTTCTGTACTATTTTCTCAGGGGAAGAGAAAGTATGAAAGGGAAATACCTTTTCAAAATGCTTCCATTGATTGTAACCATTTCATGCCAAAATCCCTAACAATTCTTGTTTTCGCATACAGAGAGGAAGAAAATAACCATAATGACTCTGAAATGCCAAGGCTAAGAAGGCTTTGCCATGAGACACTTTGTGTGCTCTTCCAACCTGGCTATGCCTCAGCCCAACAGAGACCATGGAATGTCCTAATAGTAAGCAAGTCTGCAGAGAGAATGGAAAGCAGCCCCCATGCTGAGCTCATCAGGTGAACTGAGCTGTCTCCGGTTTTTCCTGAGGGCTTGCCATGACATTCTCCACTCCATGAGTGGATCTTAGGCACCAGGCAGCCATAGGTTTTATTTCCAAAAGGACCAGATCGTCATAGCTTCAGGCTGTGCTTGTAAAGCACTTCACCTGCAGCCCATGAAAAAAAACCTTTACCAGGCCAGCACAGCTTATAAAGCATTCCATAACATTGGTTTACTCCAGCATATGCCAACAGTCTGGGTAGTGGGGGAGGAAAATACATACAAAGAAAAGAACAGACCAATCCCCCAACTAAGCAGACACAAGTTCCCAAAGCAAAGAAGCCAAAGAGCAAAGTAAGGACAGCAGCCTGTCTATTGGCAGCTCCTAACTGACCACAAAACCCAGCTGCCACGTACAAAGGCTTCCAGGGCTGCCAGTTCCCAAACAGCATGTACCCAGTACAAACAAGAAACCTCAAAAAACTTCAAAAAACAAACCACAAAGATACTTTCTGAGGGGAAGAGGAAAAGGAAAGATTTTGTCCCACTCTCAAGACAAGAAATAGCCATCTCTCACACCAATTTTAGAAATACGTTTTCTGCTTGGCTTTACACATTCTATCCACTTACTCCCAGCCTGGTCAATTCTTGCCTCCTCAGAGAGTATCTGGGAGAACATTGGAAGGCTGAATACCTCCTGGAGCTAGACTATGCTTAGCAAAGCCCTGTTTTCTGGCAGGCCAGAGGGGCAGTTCCCTGCAGAGAGGGGGCTGAAGCCCCAGCAGGAACCCTTGGACACGTACTTCCGCCGGTCGGTGAAGAAGTTGGGCTTGTCCGCTTGCACAATGACCATGTCGAATAAATCCCGCCAGTTCTTGCCAACCATGTGCTTCATTCCCTTGTCCCTAAGGGCAAAGGAACAAAAAATTAACAGATCCAGTACTCTTCTTTTCACCCAACACTGCATCTTTACCACAGTATGCCCTAAATTCACTCTTATTTCAGTAACAGAGAAGAAAACAGAGATTTGTGAACCTCCCAAGGCTGTCTCATTGTATGAAGTATTGATGTTGTGCTTTGTTTCAAGCTGTCACACATGTTCTTGTGCACCACTGGAAGCCCAGGGAAGTCTGTGATACAGCAAACACTGCTAGAGGCAATAGAAAGTGTCAGCTCTGTAATGTTGTGGCCAGCCACAGCCTTGTAAGTTCTTCAAGAAGTGAGATCAATGCTGTGGGTGCAACATTCACCATAAACAGTTCCCAGAGAGCTCCATGACTCTTGCCACAAAACCCTGTGCCATCCAAATTCCAGGTGCTCAGACGAGGGAGAGGCCTGCACAGCTCTTGCTGTGCCATGGTGACCACTGATGAGCAATAATGGTACTCACACAAAGCTAAAGGGACTGTTTGTGATGAGGAACAGTTTCTTCTTGTGGTTCACCAGGCGGTTCAGCACAGCATAGATTTCATCCCCATGCAGAATATATCGTTCTGTATCAGAATGAAACACACAGCATCAATCAGAACACTTTGCATAAGTCATGACCACATTTCTATAAACCAAACCAATCTAGCCCCTATACCACTAAAGATGCAAAAGGTCTGAGATAGAGCCACAGGCAGGCAGGCAATGAACCACTATGGTGACAAAGTGGCATTCCTCATAAGTCCCATCTAAAGAGAAAGACTGAGGAAATGACAAGTGAATTTGGCACCAGAGCTCTATTAAACTCACCCATATCCTTTTCAATCCATTTGTACATCACTCCTTTCACATGAACATCTCTAATTGCATCCTAAAGAAAAGAGCAGGGGGGAAAATGTTTCAGTTTTACAACATGGCATTCCTGTTTCCCAGCATGCAAACCTACTGCCGCCAGAGGATGAAGGCAGTAATGATACATCCCCTCCTTGCTGAATGAACAAAAACTCCATCATTGCAAAGCAGCAGAGCCTGCCCACCAAAAGCCACCAAGATGCCAAAAGAGGAACAGGGTGTCTGGCCCAGCTGGTGCAGTATAAGGGGGAAAACCTCAAAACTTATCTGTGAAAGCACAGGTTCCTTCCTGCTCTTGGAAATGAGCACATTACCCCACTGGTTCCAAGGCAATAAAGACTAGGCCACTCCAAAACCATTTACTGTCCCAACACTGTACTGTCTCAGACATTAGGTGGCTTTTCTTCCTCCCTGTGTCTGTGGAAGCTGTGTCAAGTGTGACCCAAAGGACAGGAGTGTGGCCAGGGTGAACAGCAGCAGAGGAGAGCATCTGTGATCACAAGGTGCTCCCCACAAGCCAAGGAGGGCCACAGCTCTCAGCCTGGGTGACCAGTGTGCACAGGCAGAGCAGAGGCTCCCACTAGGAGGGTGGCACAAAACACAGCTGGGAGGGAAGCAAGTTAAAACAGATGTTGTCAGGGGCATCCAAATATCCTCTATTTTCCAGGCCAGAAGCCAAGATACAGCAAATTTTTGGACACACCCAACTGAGATTCTGCCCAAGTCTACATCCAGCAAGATATGCCAGACCCACAAAACTATTTCCAGAGCAGCAACACGGTTTGCAGTGTTGGCACATGCAAATGCTTGTTTGAACAGCACCATTTCCATCCCTGACAGTTTACACAGGTAAACAAATGCTGCCTTTCCCCAGGACCCTTAAATTCCTGTTGCACTTGTGCACCCCTGCAGGATCTGCCCTTTCAGACTGAGTCCCACACTCACCACTGCCATCACTACAGTGACCCTTGCCATACAGTCAACTGGTCTCATGGCAGTGCTGGGGAAACCTCGTGACCCCCCAAAAAATTTCCTTCAGAGCTGGAGAGAACCACAATTTACAACTCAAAAGAGAATGATGCAGGTGGAGGCATTACCACTTCAAAATGAAGTTTTAGAAGCTTCTTTCCACCATGTGGATTTGAAGCACAAAAAGGCAGAGGTCACATCTCATTGCCTTATTTGAAGGAATCTAAACAGAGAGAAGGAGCTCTAACAAGAAAACAACTTTCTCTTAACCAGCACTGTCACTAAAAGCAAGCAGAACCTGGAACTTGCATCAAAACTACCTTTGCAGAGAAGAAAAATTTCATTGTGCTCTTTCCCTAAACTCCTGCACTCCAAAAAAACAAAAGAAGGAAAAAAGAAAGAAAAAAAAAAAACAACAAACAACTATAATGTTTCTGCAGGTAAAATCTTGGAGCATTAGAAGGTGTCAAACAGGACTCAAAAAATGCTTCCAAGGGGAAGCAGGGTAAACTGTACATTCCTACTCTCAAATATGAAGTGACCAAACTGGTGTGACAGGACTACTTTAATTACATGTCAGCTTTAGCCTTTACCATACCCCAAGGTCTGCCCTTTTGATTCAGTGCAGTGCCTGTAGCACTTAACCTGCTCCCAAACACCCAGGCTGCATCAGCAGTATCACCAAGAGTTACAGCAGGGTGTCAGGTGAAGCCAGTGCTGTCCACAGCTGGGCTGTGCAAGTCCTCTGGGACACTGTCTGCAGGCACAGAAGGATCTCTGTGCTCGTGTTCACAAAGCAATTCTTTGCACTGGAACTTGGGTACTGCAAAGGGATAAGTCTTGCAAAAATGTTTGTTTATCCTCATTGTACATGAAAAAAGCAAGAACTCTCCTGGTGAGAGCACATGATGGTCCCTAGTTTCAATACAGATTTCAGGCACTGCCACAGATGTTCCATCACAGCTCTCTCCTTTGCCTACTTTAGTTGTTCCTTGGGGATGACCACATTGTCCACCAAAAGTACAAAGCCAGGATTAGCACTCAGGAGTCTGAGGGCTGGACCACACCAGTTGCCCTGCACTGGACGTGCATCAGCTGTGGCAACCATCCCCCTGCTCTCAAGATTTCAATTAGGAACACATCCACTTGAGCTCAAAAGAAGATTCAAAGGTACTTTTCACAAAAGGCCTCAGGAGTCGGCTGTATCCCCTCTTCCCATTTTCCCCACCTGAGAGAAGAAGCATCCAACACCCTTGAAACATGTTAAGGTCTCGTGGGAAATGGGCTGGTACATTCCTATCAAGCACCAACAGAAGGTCAGGACACACAGCTGACAGGTGGATCCTTATCACAAAGCAGCAGCACAGACATGGAGCTCCATTTCCCCCTGGAGCCCTATTTCCCTCCCAGAACTGAACAGCCAGTGGGTGAGTCTAAGATTCCCACAAGGTACCAATCAAAAACTCTTCTCCATGGAAAAATGAGTGCAATAAGGAAAATGTGTTGTCTGTCAGCATAAGTCACCCAGAGCAGCAATCTCAAGCACTCACATCTTGTCTACAGCATTAAGTGGGAAGTCAAACAGCCCCAACGATGCTGATAATCCCACACAGCCCTTTCAAGTGCCACTTAACACCTTGGAGTAAATGACACATGAAAGCTACAGTCACACTGGATCAGACTGCTCTGCAGAGTACGGGATTCTCAGAGCAAGCAAGGACAGGTGTTTTACAACAATCACTGCATAAAGGAAACTGTTTGGCTAGACCAAGACTCTTTGAAAGATGAGATACTAAGGAGAACAATTTAAAAATCTGCAGAACCAGAAAACATTTACACAAGCTTTGTGACATATTTCCCATGGAAGGACCTTCAGCCTAAGCAGCCTAGGCACTCCTACACAAGGTACCAGAAACACCAGCTCTGTAGTATAGACAGAACCCAAACATGTTCTGAAAACATAGCTTTGAATATTCCCTGTTAATTGAATGTCCTTTTGATATCCTTTGATCTAAAGGAACAACAGAGCTGTCGTATCAGGCTGGTCACTGCCAGCCCCTTGGGTGTGGGTGCTGCAGAGCTCACAACTCTGATGTGGTGTGAGCTGTAGGGCAGTTGACATTTCACTTACAGATATGTCCTTGTAGAGATGGACCTGGTCAAACTCAATGCCATGATTGATGAAGTAATCAATGACTGAAGAGAGCAGTGTCATTTCAGGAAGAGAAAATATGTCCATAAACTGCTTAAGTGATGGACCCTGGAAAGAAAAAAATTGAAAGGGAGACATTAAACCAAAAATACTGGGGAAAAAAATAGTAAATCCAACAAACAAACTCATATCACCCAGCATCATCTGCAATATATTCCAGGCTAACAAAAAGAAAAATGCTAGTGTGGGAAGTCCCAGCCACTCAGCAAGCAGCCTTCTCTTCTCAACCAAAACACCAGCCTTGAAGAGAGAGGTGTCTCCTTCACATAAATCATAAAATAAACCCAGCATCATAAAAAACACAGGGTAAAGATGGAGGAAGCAGGGAGTCAGTCCCAAATATTTTTATTTCAACCCCTGCTTCTCACCTGGACTCTTGGCATTAATACAGGTGCCAACAGACAATGCTCTGCTACAGCAGCAGGCAGCTTTGCTCTGACAGCTGAACAATCCTCTGCTACAGCAGCAGCCTTGCTGAAGATGCCACACTGCTCATCTAAACCAGGCTGTGACACTGGACACGGGGCACCAAAGCTGCTCAAATTACATTCCAGTGAGGTTTCACAAGGCAGTGTAAGAATCACTCCAACAAACCATTTGTCAATGCCTGTCTGTCACTACAGAAAACCCAGAGGAAAAAGAACTCCAGTCCACCAGCAGTCAAGTGGAAATGGACAATTACATCCTGACCAAGGAAAAACTCCCATTGCATTAGGCAGAGTTGCAGCTCTCACACAGATTTGCTATTGTTGTTGCCTATTAATCACAAACCTATCAGCAGGCCAAGAGCCAACTGTGGCCCCAGAGAGGCTCTCCAGTAAAATAAACTTTGGTGATTCTGTAGGTACCACCTGTGCAAAGGACTGCAGTGAGTCTCCTTTGCAAGATGAAATGGGGATCAATTTTTTCCTTTTCTATTGATAAAGTGCCAGACCAGAATGGGGACAGTCACTAAGGTCCCATATATGGAAAGCAATTTGGGAAGCACACAGAGCTCTCTATGAACATGGTCACCAGCAGTGCCCTGGCAATCCAGTCTCACCATGTCTGTGCATGAGCTTTGAGCAATCCAGGACTGACAGCTGTGAAGGTGCAACACTGTAGGATAGTACTGGCCCCCTTCAGAAAGGGTTTATTAGATCTGTGTGAAAGACAGACATGAAAGCAGCATCCAGAAAACCAGAGAAGGTGCAGCTAGTGAAAGCTGACAGGGCCTCTGCTGCCTAATGACAAATGTGTGGCCCTGTCATGCCAGGACGTGTAACAAGAGAACATCTCACCTTTACCTGGCTGGGTAAGGGTGGCACAAGACCTGCCCTATCTAAAGGCAATACCTGGGGCAATACAAATTGGGGTCAAAAGGGAAAAGGAACAACAAACAGCATTTTGCTTGAGGTGTATTACCAAAAAATGCTGCAATCAAAAGCTGTGTTGCTGTGCTGAGGGTTATACAATTTCCATCCACCCAGCACAGGACAATTTCACCTACAGCAGAAGACAACACAAAGGTCCACACACCACACACAGTGGTGCTGCTTGGGATACTCACTGAATCCTTCCAACACTTCTGTCCTTTTGATGTCTGGTTGCTAAGGGAATATTTCTCCCATAGCAAAACCAAAAGTTTCTATAAAGAGCCTTCATAATTTTTTCCTGTTCAGAGATTCTGGGAAAGAAGCAAGAGGGACAAAGACAGGCAGTTCCTACTGAAGTAACTAGGTATGGGATTTAGCAGAGGACAGCAGAGCAAGGACATCTCCTACCTCTCAGTACCTGAAGTACAGAGGAGACAGGTAAATGTTCAGTGTTAACAGCAAAGATTTACCTTGTCAACTCTGATTTAACTTTTTGTGCCTTGTGTTATTTTTCTACAGGGCAAGTCCAACCTCTCCCAATTCCCTTTAGTGGCCTTGACTGCCTTAGGCAGACAGAGTGACAGGAGTCATGACAAAAATTGGACTGTGCTTTCAGAATGTTACATGTGCTTTTTCTACAACACCCATGAGATCTCCACCTTCATTACAGGCCATCACATGTAAAGCCACACCAGCTGCAGTGTGGAACCCTGGGATAGATCTGCTACAGGTGTTGGGATGCTGGCAGCTGTCCACACACTCCTGCTAACAGAGAACCAGGAAAACCCTTCGGGGAGAGTATTTACACACTTCAGCCTTATCAGTTCCATTTCTCCTGTTGCCTGTTAGCAACCTTCATTCTGCTCATACAGCAACATCAGCATGGCAGACTGAGGAGAACAAATCAAAGACCCCTGCTAAAGCTCCCTCCTCACAAGTTCACTGCACCTGTTCACACCAGCAGTCATCTTAACCTTTCTTTCATCTTTCTTGCTAATGTGGGAAAATATGCCCCCCTCAGTGGCACAGGTTGAGCAGATATTCCTGAATGCAAATGCATTCATTGTAAATACTTACATAATAGCAAAATTAGGTAGTTGTAATAGTGAAAATAGTTTACTATTACTAATTGTAATAGTACAATAGTTGTAAATACTTTTGTTCTTTTTGAGATCCATCTATTAGTTTATGGAGTCTATCACAGTACTAGGAGAGGAGACCCATCTCTTCACAAAGAGCTGATATATCTCTTGGCCACTTCTGTGGCCAAATTTTTCAATACCAACTACAGGAAAGAAGAAAGAACCTGGTACATACAAAGCACAGAAAGGCACCTCAGCATAAGCACTTGGTCCTACAGAAGGCCACAATTTGAAGCAGGTTTCATGTTTACAATTATTCAGTAAGAAAGATGAAATCATCTCAAGTTTGACAGGAGTGAGGAGAGTTTCACGGGAGGAGGCCAATCGAGGGCAGTTTACAGACAGATCTAATTCTAAACAAAAATATCCTATTTCAAAGCTGGAAACATCACTGAGCTATAAACAGATTATATACTTATCCAGAAAGCAACCACTCAGATTAATTGTTCCCAAGAGAGAAAGAGAAAAATCAAGAAGTGATCTTGCTGGAAACTTCACAGAGCAGACTCTCAGGAGTATTACCAGAGGAAGTGTGCCCTTCTCCTTCCAGCTTCCCCTAAGGCACAGGAACTAAGGCAAGAAACAAAGCACTTCTGGGAGAAGGGATGTGAACGGTCCTGCTTGACCACTGCACCACAGAGACACTCAAGGAAGGAAAATCTCTTCTAACTTCCTCTAGTTCAGGCAACCAAAGGATTTTTACAGCTCCCATGGACAGAATGTCAATATTTTACTACTCCCTACACTCATGGACTACAACCCTACAAATAATAACACCTGAGCAGTTCTAAAGGAGTGTGGAGGGAGATCCTTAACATAAAGGGAGAAAGGCAGTGCAAGCACCCTACTGCTGTTACACACAGAGACCCCCTCCCGAACCGTTCACTGCAAACACGAGCACTGCAGGCTGCCCCCGGAGCTTGGGAGCTAGATTTGGCCAAGGAATAAGCAGGGAACATCTCCCTATCAGTCTTCAAAGCCATTCAGCTCTAGGCCAATAGCCCTGGTATTTAGAAATGCTTTGCAGATGTCTTTCAGATGCTAAACTGCTAAATAACCTCTGGGGCATATTCCCACTAGAACAAAAACACACAGTGCAGCTCACTGGGGACCCAGCCTTTCCAAGGGAGGCTGCAGTCATTTACATGTGCACACAATTCCCTCTGTTTTCCAAGCTGTTCAAAGAGCTGCTGCTGCATCCCAGCTGCCAAGAGCTTACAATACCTTGCCATAGAAGTCACTCATCTGGTACAGGGGGATGTGCTGTGTACCACCATAGAGTTCGATCAGCTCTTCATCAGGCACCGGTTTGAGCCCTCTAGACACAAAACAACAGAGTTTGTCAATAATCACCAGTCTGCACAATGCTACAAACAGTAAAGAAAAACAGGATGGGGCAAGCAGGCTCTTTCCTAAAACTCAAAAATTCCTCCTGCTCAAAAGAGACAGGCAGGGAGCCCAACAGCTCTAAAGATTCACATAAAATCTTTCCCAAGGCATTCTTCAGATACCTCGTTTGCTCCTACAAGTTAATTGAGGGGCTTTAGCCACATTCCAGCAGAGTCCAGCCAGAAGCTTCTCTGTCTGCTGTCAGTTTGCTGACAGGAGTGCCCCACCAAATCAGCCCTGCGACCCGACTTGGGCAGCACTGGGTAACTGACATGGCTTGGAGATGTTGCTTCCATGAGATACATCACCTTTAATAAAAAGGTGTAGGACAGGGGCTTGCTGAAAATGAGGTTTCCTTCTTAATCAGTTTCCTAAGCCAGATCTTGACTGAGACCATTCAACAGAGAAGGCTGTTTTTCCCAAAACACCAAAAACAGGGGTATGGATGATCTGTGCAGTTCATAACATCAGGTTATCTGACTGCTGCAGGTTTTGCCTCTTGCACAATTTTGATGACTGTTTGCTCAAGTAGTTGGAAACTTTCCCTTTCTCCTTTTCTACTCAGTTATGATACAGCATCTAAGAAGTTAAATGTTGCCTCAGTTGTGTACAACAGCAAAAGACAGTTTAGAAGGATACTCCAAAACTGATAGTTACCAAAAGACACTAGGGGAAAAAAAAAGAAAATGTGTTTTCACTAAAAATCTCTTTATGAAACTGTGGAATAAAACATGGGGCAGTACAAACCCCTTGGTCCCCTCACCCCCACCCCCCGCCCCGAGCTGGCACTCAAAGAAGCCAATTCTCTCTGGTTATGAAACTCCCTTCTTAATATTCTTAGAGTGTTTACTGTGACTGAAGCTTAACAGCAAAAGGGCAGAGAGCAAGGAAAAAAAACACGTTGGCTTCCATGCTCAGGAAATACAACATAGGATTTACAGGAGATTTGCTATTGATATTTATAAATTACGACTTCTTACACACCAACCCCACTCCTCTTTGGGGCAAGGGATTTTCTCAGTCTCCAGTCTTACAACTCTTAGGAGAAAAATTTGCTCTGCACTGTTTCAGCCACCTATTCCAAAGCATACTCAGCTCTTTTTGGAGAACTAAAGGAAAAATGGGACAATCTAGGACTTAAAGTGAGCCCAGATTCTGATGCATTATTACTTATTGGCATGTCTGTGTTGCTTTAAGATGTAATTTGCACACCCAGATCACTCTCCGAGGCACAGCAGAGCACTTCTGGGATACATTCCTGCCTGGAAAAAAGAGGCCCATGTGTGAACCACATCCAGAGGAGCCCTTTCCTATTGGCTCTGTTTGCTCCCAGCCATGCTGCAGCTGAAACACCACACAGTGTACGTGACCAGATGTGCTATTAACCATTACAAAAAGCTCCAGGTCTTCCCACCCACACCTGGCTTGAAATGCTTGAGAAAAAACAACTCCCTGCAATTATATGCCAGGTAAGCATTTGAAGCAAGAGCAAACAGGATAAGCCAGACAAGACTGTGCTCTGCTCAGGAAAGAAGCAGAGCAACGTATGCCATGAACATACACTCAGATGTAGAAATCCATTTTTGCATATATAAGCATTTAGAAAATGATTTTCAGAACTGACAGACCTATATGCAGTCCCCAGCTGGACGTAATGGAAAGCATCGATCTTCATGAGAAGACTCTGTGACAAGGGATAGATATTTACTGTTAGAATTGGGTTATTGTTAAAATTTACACTGTAACCTTATTAAAGTTTGAAGTTCCACACAAATGGCATTCAGAAAATAAAGTTCAGTATGAGCATCCCACATCTATGCACTTTAGACAGCACTTATTTTCCAGCCTCTTTATACACGTTTATTCATGCTGTGACTTTTTATTGGCCTCTCTGGCAAAAGACCATCTTTCTATGAGCCAAAGTCTCTTACACCACAGTTTGTAGACAGGGATGCAGTTGAAAAACAGAGACAACAATATTTCTGTGACTCAAGGGACTCTCCCTATGTGACTATTCTCACCTCCTTTCAAGAAAACACACATTCCAAAGGAGTTTTGTGTGCACAGATCTATTACCCCCCACATTTATCTTAAGCAGAACTAAGTGGGCAAGTTTTAGTTCAGAGCACAGCTGCACTCAGGCATTTTCCTCACACAAGAGCTCTCCCCTCCCCACTAGACATTGAAGGAAAGATGTTCAGGAGCACACCAGGCTGGTAACAGAGCGTTCTTTGCATTTTTACTATCAGACTCTCCTAATCATGAGCCATCCTTCTCCATCCATCATTCTGAAGCTGTAATGCAAATCCTCGGGCATGGAAAGCAGCCTCACTCTAAACCCGCATCATTCTGCAGCTTGCACAAGAAACATGGTATCAAACTTCTTTATTAAGGATACTGTATCAGTGCATCTTGTTACACTGTGGGCAGACCTCCCAGTAATCTATGAGGAGAGCAGGCAAATATGCTCGAAGTTTCACTTAGACACAACCCAAATTTCTGTGTATTTTGCAGACTCTGATCCTGAGAAAAGAGAGTTCTCTACTTTCTACTCACTCAAAGTGTGCTTTGCTTGGCCAGGCCACTCGCCTGTGTTTCTCAGATACAGCAGCCAAAGATTTAAGCAGAGAAAGAACCTTCAGTTTCCCACAGATCTACTTATTGCTAGGGCCAGAGGCATGAGTGGTCTGCTGCCATGCTGTCTCCACAGTTAGGACAAAAGACGGAAAATCTCTACAGTTTTTTCCCTCATTCTCTTTTTTCCCTCCTGCACACAGGACACACTTTCCAGCCTGCACTCCCTGCTTCCCTGAATTTGCTCAAACTCAACATATGAGAAAGCTACTGGGGTCAAGCAACTTTCTCAGCTGTGCTCTGACCTGACTGCCTGGCTGCAGCAGCCAGCATGACCTCACTGGGCATCAGGCTTTCAGGGAATCGACCAAAGCACTGAAAAGGGTTAAAGCAATGCCTGCACTCTGCCTGCTTGTGTTCCTAAGTATGCATCTCAAGTAGTTTGGATCTTATTCCAGGCAGTCCTATTATTCGGGGTGGGGGTGGGGAAGGCTTCCTAAAGCATTCTCCTGACAAGTCATTTCTATTATTAGAGTAAGACATTATGCCTCTGCTCCTGGCAAGTACTTGTAGATGCAGGATTGAGTTTTGTTGTTTAAATTTCCTGAAAGACAGAAATGATCACATAAACAAGCTCAGTTTTCTATGAATTAGCCTGTGGAATTAATTGACTTAAATTGGCAAGGCTGTTTACCAGAAGCCTTTGCTAGAATGTCCAGTTCTGCTGGAGGCCAGGCTGGCACAACAGACATCTTTCCTTGGGGAAGAACCCAGGCAGTGAAAAGCACAGCCACACAGACTCACTGGTCATTCGGTGGCAGATGTTACTGCAAGCAATGACATAAAGCATTTCCACTAAAAACATAACAGTGGAAGACAAAGCCCAGCAGAGTGAACTTTGTACAGCTTACCTTTTGTACATCATAGTGAAGTCCACGTATGGCAAACCCTGGAATGTAGTCATACTTCCCAAGCCTTTCTGGATACTGGGAAGATAAACAGTGACATCATTAGAGCATAAGCACCAGATAATCAACAAAATAATTTCACCTGTTGAGCTCATTTAGTCCTGCCTAATTTTGCCCCTTTAGCAAAGAAAGTGGATGAATGGAATAAGACAAAGAATCAGGATACCCAAAACTAGTTTTTCTCATGTAAGAGACAGTAGTGAAAAAGCATCAGATTCACTGAGGCAGCGAGGACACTTCTCGTAAGCTCCACTCAATGCATATATTTGGCAAAGATTGGCACTGCAGAGCCCCTCTAAACAGAAAGACACCCAGAAAAAAAGCATAAGCAGTCACCCATTGCAAAGGGTGTCTGTTCTGGGACATGCTCTAGGGCATCATCCCATCAGTCTTGGCCCATGGTTTATGTTTAGCCCCCATGTGCACCTCCAGCCAGCAATCTGTAGGCATAATTTCCATAGCTGAGTACAGCTGATCAGGGCTTTTTTACACTAAGGCTCCCACTCCACATTTATAAAACCTCAGGAATGTACATCAAGTTAAATTATCTCAAAGGAAATTAATTCTGCAATCAAAGATTGTGAAATATTAAATTTATCTCAATAAATCAAGTAATTGACATGTGTGCACAATACCTGCACAGGCATGTCTGGGGCATGCAAAGACAGCAGCAAGCTTAGTTGAGTGGAAATTCTTAGCACCTCATTACCTTGAATTGTTCTATTAGGATGTCTCTGGCAGTGTTGAAAATCATGGAGTGTAGTAAATTAGAATACTGTGCTAATGTGTAATCATAGTCAAAGCCATAGATCTCCACATCTCCCAGGCTGATCTCATTGTTGGCATAGATGGCGGCGGGGTTGAGGAGATTGCAGACTCCTGGTGGAAGGAGATCTAAGAGGAGGGAAAGGGGAGAGGTTAGAGAAACTGAGAGCATTACTTTTTGTTCTGGACCTGACAGCAGCTGGAAATGCCACACGGCAGCAGCAAAGAGCACAGAGCTGCTCTCGAAGGCTGCTGCCCTTAGCTCACTCAAATAATCTCCCCATGAAGAAACACACGGTGAAACCTCTGGCTGCACCTGGAGATAATGCTCTCTGTCCATCTGCAGTCAGACTGACCTTTTCTGCCAGGAAGCTGAAAAACAATGCCCCCTGCTCTCTGGCCTACATGAAGCAAAGCAGACCCGAGGTTTGGAAGTGTCAAATTTCTATCCCAGAGCAGCTGCAGTTTCTGCAGGCTTCAATGTGAAAGGCAGCTGTGATAAATCACCAGAAAAACACAGATCCCTCATTAGAACTTACACAAACAAACAGGCTAACTGTGCTCTTGGAAAAGTCTAGATTACTCCAAATCAGAATTTTTGAGGTTTGTCTTCTGGCATTTTTTGTTTCTCACTGAGGCAACCAGACTAGAGAAATCCTACAAGTACCATTAAGACTTTTTAAATTTTGGTATTAATGGGCAGGAAAACCCAGAGTTTTGTACAAACATCTACGTGTAAAAAATACCCTGCACTAAGTTCTGCTCCTGGAGCATGCAATGCTGATAGCAACAAGTTATCTGCCTTCCTCTGATAAACAGCTGTGGACACTGCTCAGTCCTCACATGTGGTCACTGCAAAGCAGGGTTACTGTTCAAGGTGCTTGATCATAACACTTTGCTTCCCAGACCACTGAGAAAATGGGGTTAAGTGACCAAGCAGCTAAACTACCTCTACACAGATCCCTTCGCAGAGCTAGTCCAGAGAGAGCTTTCATTCTCTCTTTGGATCTTCCCACGGGCTTTCAGCTTCATGAGAACTGTCCCTTGCAGGAAAGAGCAATAAAAATAGTTTCTTGTAGTAGGTTGCCTGGTCACAACCACATTGGGGGACAAAAGGGAAGGTGGCATTTCCTCCCTCCTCAAAGATGGGTAATCTTCTCTTTGAATGACAGAAGAAGAGCAGGCATTTTCCGGATCCTACTCAGCATCAGTGGGTAGGATTTTTTCTTTTCCTACCTTAACTTTTGGCTTTTAGCAAGGACCCCTGTCCTGGTTCTCTAGTGCTTCCTTGCTATAAAACCAAGTTGCATCTGTGTCTAGGACAAAAAATACATCATTAGAAAGAGATACCAGTCCTTCCCAATAAAGACTTTGTCTGGAATTGTAACAGAATTTAGGCCAAAGTCTAAAGTTCTTTTGTGAGCCCTAATTCAGAAATGTAACTAAAGGAATAGTTTCTAATATGTCAAAATGTTTCTTTCTCAGGGGAAAAAAAATCACTATGTAACAAAACATACTCATCCTTCTCTCCCAACTGACTTCCATTTGGCCTTCAGATACAATTCATCAGATCATGTGGAGAGGAATCACTAGAAAATAAAGCAGCATATTAAGGCAGGAGGGCTGACTTACTGGCTACACACCAGGAACAAAAGCTCTCTGTTGTCAGTGCTCTGCTGGTGGCAAAGTTCCTGGAAGGGGCTCAGGAGAGTGGATGCAATCCAAGTACTTTCCACTGAGATTTCAAAAGATGGGAAATGTAAATAGGATTCAGATGATCACAACTTTCATCCTTTAATCATAAATGCTCTTTGCACCATAAATAAACAGAGTTCCACTTCCTGTCCTCACCTCCAGTCAACTTGTGGAAAGACCTTTATCTAAGCTCACACTGGGATTTGTTGGGTGTTATTTTTCTTCCTCACAGGGAAAATGATGACACAATCATAATCACATCTCAGGAGAAATGTGCAGAGCTTTCCTCTTCTATTAAAGCACCTTTTTCTTTTTATGACAAATGCACCCAACTTGCTGCTACAGTGTCCCTACAGAGAGCTCAAGCTCTTCCAATATTCCCCTTTTGTTAACAGATTCAGGACAACACATTTTAGTAGTCTGAGAGCATCACAAAATACCATTGCCTGAACCCCATTTCCCTTTTCACAGAAGACAAGAGAATCTTCTAGATTCAACCACACATGCCAGCCACAACTTTTGCAAAAATACCATCAGGAAAAACTAAGGGAGCAGTAGGATTTTGTAACAAGGAGAGGGCAGTGTGAGCTTCACCAAGCAAGTCCTATCTGTGATCAGAAGCATCAGCAGTTACTGCACCACAGCACGATTTATGAAGTACATTTAGAGCCACTGAGTGAAGCAATGCTCCTCCCTGCCAGCCTCAAAGGTACAGAGCCTCTCTGCCGCCCTCTGACAGCCTCTTCCCCAGGTCATTTTTCCCCACCCACATTTTGTCACTCACTTACACAGCACAGTTCTCTCTTACCTCCTAAGGGCTGGAAAAGGATGCACACACCAGCCAAAATGATTTACACCCCCTGCCTCACACACATTGTGTCCCCTACGTTCACTGCCCCAAGCACCACACATCTCCTTGCTGTGTTTCCTATTCTGCACCACTCACAACTCCCAGCTTGCTCTGTCCACCCCATCATCCCAAATCTTGAATCTACAGTAATTTCAAAGTCCCTGCTCTTCTGGAATGGAGGAAATCTCTGAGGTCCAGTCTAGAGATTCATGGTGCACGTTTGTCTCAGTGTAAATGTCCTTTGGCAGCATCCTCCTCAACAGAGCTGCAGGTCTCTCTCTCCTTAAACTCAGTCTCCATGCAGGTTCCAACTATAGCAGGGAAAAGACACAACCTGGGAGCACATACAAAATCAGTTTCAATACATGAACCCAAACATGCCTCAGGGTTACTGAGCCAGGTTTCAAAAAGCTTGATTTAATTGTGTTTGTTTGGGGGTTTAGGTTGCTTTTTTGTGGTGTTTTGTTTGTTTGTTGTTCAAAGATAACCTCCTGGGTGGTTACCAATCCTTAGTGCTTAATCAAGTCCTGGGCTGCAGGCTTGGGTGATGCTGCTCTGCTGATGCTCTGCACGTAATCTGCCAGGGATCTTTGTCTCAGATTTCCTGGCAATTGTCAAACCAAAACAAACAGACACCCACCAGAAGCTCACTTTTTTCTTTTTTTTGAAAAAAGATGCCATTTTTCAAGAACGATAGCTTTTGCTTTTCCTCTGCCAAGACACCATAACAGATTGCTGGACAGATATGATAAATTAAAGAAAACAACCACACAAAACAAAACGAAGATCAGTTTTGGTTATTAAAAAATAATAATCCCAACTATTCTTTCTGTCTGGGTCCTAACTAGAAAGGCAGACAATATCAGTTAGTCACTGCCTACTCAGCACTTCACCCAGGAAGTCTGATCTAAGGGAGAAGCAGTGTGAGCACATCGGAGGACAGTGTGGAAAAAGCTGCTCTTGCTCTGGATGCAGCCCCAGGAATCTGCCTGCTTGCACAATTTGCTCCTGTTTGAACTCCGTTTTTAGGGAAGTGCCCGCATGTCCACGGCACATGGTGAAATTCAGCAGCAAAGGCAGACCACAAGAAAGCGCGTTTGATCTCGTGTACGCTCCTGGGTGTAAACACAAAGCAAACACACAACACCTCCTTCATTTTCCCACTGTGAGAACCTGGACAGCTGCTTAAATCAGAATGTCTCCATGAGAGTACCGGTGTCTCTTCCCAGGCAATAACCTACTTTGTTAGAAAGCAATAACCCTCAATCCCCAACAGGAGAGCAGAGATGGAAACAAAAGCAGGTAATTAACTGTGAACAGCCACTAGAGACACCATCTGGCCCCTTCCGATGTGAAAAACGCTCTGGGCAGGAGGTGCCAAGCACGTCTCCTGCTTTTCTGAGCTCCCGGGATACCAACAGCATCCCGCAGGAAATGCTCCTGTTATCCCAGCCTCAGATCCAGCCTGTTAGTGAAGAATTATACACAAACAAGGCAACTCCTCGGCATCTCTCACACCCTTTGTACTCCCAGAAGTCCAACACAGCAGACATCTGTACTAATTTCTTCATAAGACAAGCAGGGAAAAGAAGGGTACAGAGAAGCAGATGGCCATCATCCTCAATGTTCTTCATGAATCAAAAAGTTTCCCTTGTTCACACTGAGTTGTTCTCTAAAGATAAACTGCCAGTTTTCCTCCCTTCCAAGTACTCCTTTTTCCTCTTGAAGTCTTGTTTTGTGCCACTTCCTGCAAAGCACTCCCACCAGCCAAAGCAGATTCTTCTACTAATAGAGAAGGAAGGGAAAAATATTATCTAAAGACTATTTAATTTCAGAGGAACCATGTTAAAAGACCTTGGATTTATGCCATTACGCCTAAATATTTTGGGATTTCCTGCCAATGAAATCTACATTAACTAAAAGCAATATTTTAAAGTATAATTTCATTCCAAAATTACATTTTTAAAATATACAAAGGCACTAGAGAAATGCTACAAGAGTTCTTCACGAGAAAAAAATGGGTTTTATCCAAGAGAGGAGAATTGGGAAGTTTACATAACTGGTCACTCTTCCAGTTCTGGCTGTTCTCACATTTAACCATGCTCAAACTTGTCATGCAGAGTCAAGAAGTTTGCAGACATTGTAAAAGTTCCCTAGAAGAGCTGAGTTAGTATAGCCACTGTTAACAGATTTGGAACAGCTAGGAAAAAACAAACACTTGCTTATAGCCAAAGGCCACTGGCTTGGCAGCCCCCTTGTTTCAGGACTGGATGTTTCCTAGAGTGCAAGACTTCAAAGCTTACTGAGAGAGCTTATCAGCCTTCCTTGACATTTATCAGATCAGAAAACAGCAGCAAGTCTTGCTCAACTCCATCCCTCTGACTAATGTGAATGTGCTTTTCCTTTTGCCAGAGGAAAAAAAAAACCTCAAAGCACAGTAAGTGTCTCAAATTTTTACAGGTAATGAAATTTGGCCGTGTGTTGCAATAGGCAGGGAGGATAATGAAGAGGATGGTTTCTCTTGAGTCAAAACTGAGAGGTTTTAGCTCAGAGGCTCTCTTTGTGTAACAACGCTGAGCTGTCATTTGTATCACCCCACTCCAGCCTGGCAGAGCACAGATATGTTTATATGGAGCTGAGAACTTCTTGTGCCTCTGCTCTGGCCCCAAACCTGCAGCACCACTGAGCTTTACTGCACAGAATCTCATCCTGCACATCCTCCCCTGTGATCCTCAGCCAGCATTTATCATGCAAAAATGCAACAGTGCTCCATGGACCTGGTCTGAAAACACAACGAATTCTCCTGGCAGAGACCTCTCTACAAACCATTGGCAGTAAGTGACAACACAGGACAAGGGACTGCACAAAGCTGGCATTTCAGAGGGGGAAGGAGAAGGAGGCACCGCAGGAGTCTGCCCAGCCTCAGTCCTGGGCAATACTGAGCGCCAAGCACAGACATTCACCTTCACACCAGAGTTAGAAATCAAGCATGAAGGAACAGACTGATGCCACATTCTGCATAACTGTTGAGTCATCAAAGCACCATTAAAACCAACTTGAACCAACTCTGTCTCTTCCTGACAAGATTTGAATAACAGCACAGTCTTGAACTTTTAGTTTGGGGAGCTACTCTTTAAACAAACGAGGGCCTTATTCAACAAATCTGATGGATTGTGAAGAGTCTGCTCTGTGACACTTGGGCTACTTCACCCGACTTCATTTTGCATTTACTGCCGATGATTACTGCTCCACCTCAATGAATAACTGTATCTCTTGCATCACAACAGAGTTATATGAACACAAACTTCACAATTTCACGTAGCAAACCAAGCATTTTGCCAAAGAGGCCATGACACAGCCTATTAACACACATCTGCATTTGTGCTTTCAATCCCATTATGGTAAAGAAAATAATGCCTTTAAGGATAGCAAGGTCCAAACAGCAAAACAAGCCTTGCAAATTGGAATTTCTTTCAAGCAGTGGGGCTAAAACTACAATTCAGTCTTGGAGGGTATTGCCAAAGATCCAGTCCTCTGTCAGCATCCTGTATGGCCTTCAGTGGCGCTGGGAAAGGAGCTCTCACCCTGGAATGCAGCAGGCTGAACACCTAATGGATCAGCAGCCAATTCCTTTATGTTTGTGCATCATGAAGGACTCAAGATTTTATGCCAAATCCAGTGGACTGGAAGATGGGGAAGGAAGGAATGACAGACCTTGCCCATCTCCGAACAGGGAGAAAGTTCTTCCAGATGCCTATGGTTGACTGCCGTCCTTATCCAAGCCCTTAGGTAAACAAAAGCCAGGGGAGAGTTCTGTAAGAGCAGGCACAAACTCACAGTCCCTAGCTCTCTACAGCGCTTACCTTCAGCATTACAAGAACCAAGAAACCAACAGGAAAAGGTTCCCTGCCCTCATGTCATTAAAGCTATTTTTAGGATAGTTAATACAGTCGAGGTCTGCTGCTGCCAAAAAGACCACAATCTTGTTTTACACCCAGACAGATTTGGTGAGCAGTCTGAGTTCTCTCCTCGCTTGGCAAGATTTCAAAGTATCCGACAGTGCCAGGCAACTTCTCGGTCACAGAAGCAAAAACGCACTCCTGAGCAAAAGGCGTGACACACGTGGAACACAAACCGAGCTCAGGACCAGGACCCATCCCAGGACCTGCAGCATCGGTGTACTCCAGGCTCACCCTTGTGCCAGTGGCGATTTGGGTTCGTCACCCCTCCACTTCAGCATGCCCATCTATTTGTCCTAGTCTCACCGTGATTCCATGTGCCAGCCAAGGGCAAACTGGAGAAAAAGGCAACAAGCCCTTCATCTGCCCACAATGCAAGGCTGGTTATGAAAACTCCCATATACCCTGCACGTCCTGCAACGCTGAGTCCAGCCGGGCAATCTGCACAGAAGGAAGCCCAGGATGGGGAGAGGAAGATCAAGACCAGATTTCAGTGAAATAAAACCATCCCAGAGATCCGCCGGCGATGGAAGATGCGGATGGCATCGCCTGGGAGAAAGGCTCCTGGCCCGGCAGCTGCACAGCACGGGCGCATCCCCAGGCTGCGGGGCGGGGAAAGGCACCGAGATACAAAGAGGAGAAAGGAGAGGAAAAAGAAGAATGGAAAGGTCGGCCCCGGCAGGATGGACGTGGCAGCCCCCTTACCATAGACCAGCTTCTTCATCTCGTGGTACCTGGCCCACAGGTAGGTCTTGGTGTCGGCGCCCTCGGCCGGGACGGGCTGGCCGCCGACTCTGCCGGGGGCCGCCGGGTGCTGCTCCCGGGGGTGCCCGTGCCCACCGTCCCCGGTGGCTTTGTGCCGGCAGCTCTGGCACGACAGGG
>VWYP01010309.1:816051-859994 GCA_013400435.1 Pycnonotus jocosus
GGCCGAGGGGCGCCATGGCTGCGGGGGCTCTGCCGGGGCCCGCCCGCGCCGGGGCCGCTGCTCGCCCGCTGCCGGCTGCGGTCACCGTGTGACTGCGGCGCGTCCCGTTCCGCCTCTCACACGCCCCCCTCTGTTCTCTCCTCCACCCGGGAAGGGCGTAGGCGCCGCTGCCGCCCGGTCATGCTGGTCAGCGAGAGGGTGAAGCGCCTGTTGCTGCTGGTGCCCGGGCACCGGCGCTTTGGCTTTTACCGGTTCCTGCCCTTCTTCTTCGTGCTCGGCGGAGCCATGGAGTGGTTCATGATCAACGTCCGCTTCGGCCAAGAGACTTTCTGTGAGTGCGGGCTCCCCGCCGCGCCCTCCCCCGCAATAACAGCGCGGAGCCAGCGGGGCCCGGCCCCGGCGGTCACACACGGCTCCTGCTCGGGCACATGGGGCCCTTCGGGCTCTGCCTTCCCAGCAGAAACAAACAAAATTCCTGGGTTTAGAGCACTGAATAAAGTGTTAGCTGAAAGAGGGTACATCTAGATTGGATATTAGGGGAAAAAATCTTTCCTCTGAGGATTGCGATGCCTTGGCACAGGCTGCGCAGAGAAGCTGTGGCTGCCCCACCCCGAGAAGTGTCCGAGGCCAGGCTGGATGGGGCTTGGAGAAAACTGATCTAGTAGAAAGTGTCCTTGTTCATGTCAAGGGGATGGAATGGGGTGATCTTTAAGGTCCCTCTCAACTCCAACCATTTTGCGATGATTGAAAAAGACTCATGAGGTTTGCCAGCATTTAAGCAGAGGTGTGTCATCATCTGAAATGTGACTTTTACAGTTTATAAGTATGAAAATGGCTCATGAGAACTTGGCTAATGGCATTTAGTTTCTCTAAGTCAAAGAATTTATTTCTAATGCAACATTCCTCCATTTAATAAACCCTGCTTGAAATTTTTGTGTACTTCATTGAAAGGATCAGCTCAACTGTATGTGGTATCAGGGAGTGCGGAGCAGGAAGAATGACTGGGAAGACCATGGAGGTGGAAATATTCCTGTGTTCTGTTTGTATAAAAAAGACTAAAATAGTCAAGTCACAGGAAGCCCTCAGGCACTGACTTCATGCCTATAATTTAATTTTCTTTCAGCTAGTTGGGGCATTTGTAATTTTAACTACCCTTGTGGGAAAGTAGACAAGAAACAACTGTTTTGCACTGGAAACTTAATTTTCCTGGAAAAAAAAACCATTTCATTGGGAGTGATGGGAAGAAGCTTAGCCTGTATGGGAGGGAGAACATGAGCTATTTTAAATGGTAATAAGGATTCCTGTTGGCTTGAATTTCCAGTTGCCTGTCAGTCAGCATCTGCAAGAGAGGTTGGGATTGAAAAGTTTAAAAAGAGATGACAGGATTCGTGTATTTAACACCATCTTGCACTGGGGAAACTCTAATATAAAACATCTTTTTCTGCAGATGATGTTTACCGTAGGAAAAAATCTGAAAGACAGTATGAGGCAAGGATGGAGAAAGGGGAATTTTAGCTGAAACTCTTCAAGGGTGAGCTCCAGAGTGCTTCAGCTGTCCAAGTGCCAAAGCAGCAGCACTGCCACGTTGATGGTGGGGGAAGGTGTTGGCTCTGCAAGATGAACTGTGATCCACATATTCGTGTAACACGCTCAGATGGTTTGGGCAGTTTTGTTTTTCCATATCTGTAATATTTGTATTTAAATGAAATGAAAATGTAATTGTATTTGGGCCTCTGCTACTAATTTAACGTTTGCTTAGTGCTTTTAAATAAACAAAACTGAGTAAACAGTCTGGCTGTTGCTTTTGTTTGCTTGGTGAAACACCCCCCTTGTGACAAGATGTGTGGGAAAGAAATGTTACACAGTGCATCCATCTCAGCATAATGGAAATAGTAATTTTGAGTTAGTTTCTTTTGTGCTTACAAGAACTGCTCTGGCAGCTGATTTGTTTTCTTTGCAGTTTTAACTGGATAAAGAGAGCATGGATTTACTGCTCCGTGTTTGCTCAGCCCACAGTGCTTGGAAAGTGACCCGTGTGTCTGGGCTGTGCTGCCACATCTGCCAGGGACCAGAGCAATGTGCAGTGTTAGTCCTGGGGTGGGAATCCTGTCCCCAAAGCAGGAAAACAGGGCCAGCTGCTGTATCCCAGCAGTGCTTGCTCCCTGCGCGGTGGCACTGGGAGCGTGGGAGGGGTCGGTGACTGGTGCAATGTAATCTCTGAGGATCCTACATTGGTACAACTGTTTCATTTCTGAGGGTAGGGCTGCAGGCTGAAGGTGCTACAAAGTCAATCCTTAAGATCAGCCTAAAACCAACCCCGAGGGAGTTCATGCACTTAGAGGTGTCCCTGTGCTGCCTCCTGTAAATCTTCATCAACTGCAGAGACAGGGGCAGCTCTGTAGAGGTCAAGGTGCAGGTTCTCCACTCACAAATAAAGGGGAACCTTTGTGTTGTGCCTTCCAAGGACTTAATCTGGAGGATTAGTGCTACTCGTGTTTTCAAGAGATAAAAACAGACAGAATTAAAGATGTGACTGTGTCACTGCATATTTTGACTGAGCAGCAAGTGAATCACTTGAGGAAAAGCATTGATTTCAGAACAAGAACCTTTGACTTTAGTTCCGAGGTAGAGCCCAAAACTCGTGAACAAGCAGCTTTTTTCAGTCACAGATCATTGCACTAAAGCCAACCCTGACAGTATCAGTACATTAAAGAATAAAGCAATAATTAAAAAGCCAGATTTTGAAAACTACTGAGCCTTATCTCCATCTGATTTTATTGCTAGAGCCTTTTGAAACTCTCTTGTGCTCTGTTTTCATAAAACAAATAAGATTTTCATTGTATCGTTTTTTTTGATTTTTGTTCAATCAAGAGCCCCATGCTCTAGTTATTTCTCAGGACCCTGATGTGAAAGCTTCCTGTGGCTCTCCTTTAGCCCTTTTGTAACAGTAGCAGTGGTTCCAGAGACAGCCCTAAGCCAAGCCCTATTCTCACTTCAGACCTCTTGCTTGTTTTGCAGTGACTGTTTCCCACTGGCAGCTGAGAGCACCAGGCATATCTGGAAGCTCTCTGGGATGTCTCCAGCCAGGTAAACAGAAAGGGAGAGAGGCTGCAATCACTCACAAGATGTTTGGTGTCAGGGAGTTCTGTGTCACTGATCTTGGGGACTGCTGCAGGAATAAAATCCTCTGAGTTGGCATTGTACCATTTCAGGCAACACAGATCTGTTATGACAGAATATGAAGCTTGACATTTAGAAATCTGAGCTGCAGTCTCCAACCCTCAGTGTGTTTGCTAGTGCTGACCCTTTGGCATTTTTAGATTTTTCCAGTCTCTCACTAATGCTGGAAATCAGAATAGCTGCAACTCCCCATTCCAGAATTCCCAGCCCATTCCACAGCCGAGCATACTCGGGGATTTAGTACCAGTTTTAAACTACACCCCATCTTCAACAACCAAAATCTTTATTTGATTTTGCAGTTTTACTCCTGCTGACTTCTAATTCTGTGTTCTTTGCCTTCCCCAGTACTCTCTGACTTCCATATCCCTGTCTCCCTCCCATCCTCCAGCTTCCCCTCTCCAGCTGCTGTGGCAAAGGGAACAGGGAGGAAGCAAGAGCTCTTCTTTGGCTCGGCACTCAGGGAACACAGTGTGGCTGTTCCAGGCTGCTGGAGTGATCCAGGGTCACAGCTTTTACTTCTAGCCCTGCCAAGCCCCTGGCAGCTTCAGGGCTGAGCACATCCCTTCCTTCTGCAGGGAATTCAGCAGGGAATTCAGCCGGTGTCTGCCTGGAGCAGCTCCACACTAACCAAAAGAATTTTCATGTGTTCTGCAATAGCCACAGCAACAGCTTCTGAGTGAGACTCAGCAAAGCATTCCTGCTGCATGCTTTCCAAACTGTGGAAGTCAGGGCAATGGATAAAAAGCATGGAAAAATTCAACTCAGTAAGGCAGCAGCAGTAAAAAGTAATCCGGGAACAAACAGTGACACCTATGCACAAGCAGTGCTGCTCACCACTCCAGCACTAGAGGGGACAACTCCACCACCAATCCAGAACGATTCTGTGGAAATAATGGATCTGTTGATCATTCCCCTGTGCAGCTGTGCACACAAGGACGCAGCTGTCTGCTGAAAAACCTGTGGTGAGCCAGGGAAGAACTGAAAGAAGTTACAGTCAAGGAAGGGTGTTTGTGCCCAGCCTGCACTCCTCCCTGGCACAGGACTGCAGCAGTTTTGTCCAAGCTTTTCAAAAGCAGCAAAAGGAAGTAACAGCCATCTGATGTGTTGGGAAATTTTTCCTTGGAGCAAAACTCTTCCCATCATCAGTGGAGGCATGTTTTCCCTTTGGACTTATGTCTTGGGTTCAATGCAAGATGTAACCAGTAGTGTGTGTTCTATTGCCATCTGTTGGAACTGGCTGGGGAGGTGTTTCCTTTATCTCTTCCCTGACCCATCCTCCCTCCAGGGGGTATCTGCTGTTAATGGGACATCGAGGCTCATTGCAGGGCTGATACAATTCCATCATCCCATGGGGAGATGCTCCACCCAGAGGGAGGAGCCCAGCATTCCTACCTGGATAAAACCTGAGATTCAGAACACCAGAACAGCCTGTTTGCACTGGATTATTGACCTGGATAAAACCTGAGATTCAGAACACCAGAACAGCCTGTTTGCACTGGATTATTGACCTGGATAAAACCTGAGATTCAGAACACCAGCACAGCCTGTTTGCACTGGATTCCCACAGGAAGACCAGACTCCTCTCACCACCACTGGACCTTCAGAGGAAAACTCCACCCTCCTACAGGAACATCTCTGCTCCAACAGAACCACATCTGTCACTCCAGGAGGACTTGACTGGACTGCTCCCAACACCCTGACCAACAGGGTGTCAGGCTGTGTTCTGACTCTGTCAGTGCTTTCTTTTTCTGGTTTGTTTGCTTTTTGTTTTGTGCTACTACATTTTTATTTTTAATTTTCCTAGTAAAGAATTGTTATTCATATTCCCATATCTTTGCCTTAAAGCCCCTTAATTTCAAAATTATGGTAATTCAGTGGGAGGGGGTTTACATTCTCCATTCCAAGGGAAGCTCTGGCTCTCCCTGGCAGAAACCTGTCTTTCCAAACCAAGACAACTCAATACACAGATCCAAACTGTACCTGCACTCTGCTGATGGCCATCCCCAGCTCCTTCAGAGAAAGGGGAAAAAATCTTCCTGGCATTGGTGGGATGAATGCTGTTCCTGAGGAACTTCCTGAAATCAGTACTGGATGCTGGTGCTTTATACCAAAGATGAGGGTCAAATTTAACTTGCTGGAAAATGCAGTTAGCAAAACGAATATAAGGTTTCATTTTATTAATCAAAATTTTACATGTATCACTGAACCAGAGCCGATTCCTTACACTATGTTCAGTGCCCAGATATTCTAAAACTTTAATTTTGTGCACTTGCAGCCAAGAGGGAGCTACACACATTTATGGTTGATCTTTAGTATCTCAGACTGAGCAAATAAGATGTGGAGGATGATTAGAATTAGTTTCCTCTGGGCAACTGCAATAGAAGGGATGGTGCTGTGAAGCTGGCAGCCTGTGTGAAAGGCAGCATTTATCCCCCAGGCAGAAAACATGGATGTGTGTTAATTAAATACTGCTGTGTTCTGACTGTTTAAATAGCTCTTTAAATAGCACCTTGAGAGGTTTCTATCACTTAATCTTTTTTTGCAGTTTGTACAGAAAATTTCTACCTCTGTTTCTAATTTAACTGTGTAGAAGACGCTTTTTCCATGTTACTCATCTAATTTCCTCTACTAAACAGCTACACAGAAGACAGTCCTGAACCACAACCACATTAGCTTCCATATGAAATTAAGGCTTGCTGTTTATTTTCAAACCAATTAATAAGGGGGCATCTGGGACTGACTGAATCTTAGCATCTCCACTCAGCTGGTTCCCAATGCTTTACATATTTTTCAAGGTTCACTGTTCATGTTTGTTATGGCTCAATTTTCAACACCACTTCTCTTATCACCTACAGGCACATCTCAAAATACACAGGACAATAGAAAAAGGATATTTTATCCACACACAGGCACACATGTACCAAGGACTTGAGAACATCTGGATCAGCAACAGCCAGAATTACTTGAAATAAAATCCTAACAGAAGTCTTAATGGAACACTCAAACCTGGTTAATCCAAAACACTTTGCAAACTATTTTTATTCAAATTAAAAAGACTCAGGTAAACAAAGTGATGGTACATACATATTATAAACCTGGTTAGCAGCTCAGCCTTCAGGAATTCAAGATCTAATGAAAAGCCAAGCACGGATAAACCAGGTACAAAAACATATGCTGAAAAAAAGTCACCAACATCAACATTTTGAATTTTTACACAAACAGTAAATTTTTTCATGGAAGGGAAGGACTGAGGAAGAGAACAAATAATTATTAGTTGTCTCCAACTGGTTTACGAAAATACCTGTCCTAGTTTTATCTATTTTCCACTCTCACAGAAGCCAACCATTGCCCACGCATCCTTTTATTTTAATATGAAAGTTTTGTTTACGCCAGTACAATGAACGGCAGTGAAAAACAGATGAGGGGCTCAAACACCCACAAAGAAAGAGAAACAGACAGACTGACATGTCTTTTTTTTTTTTAAACCAGAGTGAGAAAAGTTTCTTTTGCTGGTTTTGAATTCTAGACTGTAGCCATTATATCCTAAATTTCACTGCAATCGACTGAAATGCCTCCAGTATAGAGAGAAACGATTTTGAAATAAATAAGGCTTAAAATAATTGATCAGGGCCAGCCCAGTGGCTTAGTGGTAGTGCTCTGCACTGCCTTGAGGGAGGAGCCAGGTTTTGTTCGCACTTCAAATCTCTTGCTCCTGGGCCAGAAAGAGCAGTGAAAGGAGGGATTCAGCTGCTCGGCAGGAGAGAGCCAGTGCTGCACATCTGCTCATCACTGACCTTCAGATAAATTAAACATCTGAGTTATACAGGCTCCAAAGGGAGTCCCATCCAGTCCTCAAAAGAAAATAAATAAAACAATAATTTAATTAAAATTAATCCCAGGTTCTTTGGTGTAATTTTTGTTAATGCTGAGAAGTAGGAGAATCTGGTGGTGTATGAGTACAATTCATGATATTTCCAATGCTCAAAAACTAGGATTTTGCTGCCTGATTCACTTCAACATCCCATCTTTGTGGCTAAAAACTGTAAAACCTATGGTAACTGAAACATATTTTATAGGGGTGGTCTAAGACTATTCAATTTCTACTTTATTAAATAAAATTGGTAATTTACAAAGACCAGTAAAGAATTTCTGTACCATGGGTGTGCTACTTGCAGAGTTCAAAACTGTCATTTCCCTCTATGTTGTTTTGCTCCATTTCCTTCACATCCATTGCACATCTGACCTAAACTGTCTTTAAGTGCCTATTTGTAATTTCCTGGGGTATTTTGTGCAATGACTGGAGGATTGCAATAGGAGAGGGAAAGGAATTGGCCAGTAAAATTAAATCACAGTTTATACTTGCAAGTGTCACTTCCCTCATGAATATTAATTCCATCAGCAAAACAAACCCCAAGATATCCAGTATTTGAAGGAAAATATTTAATTTAACCTTCTGCCAAATATACTGAAATGAAAATGTTCTGTAGTAACAGACTTTAGAACTCACTTCCACATGATGAACATCTCTAGCATAAATGAAATGTATCAGTAAATCAGTTCATTTGGGCTGAGTTGCAGTGCCCACATTCCTGCTGACTTTTCCCAAATTCATAGAGCTTTCCCAGTTACTTAAAGCAATCTAAAAGTATTAATTCTTTTTTCAAAATTAAATAAATGAGAGGATTTACCTTTAAACAAATAACTTCATAGTCCAAAAGGTTGGTTAGTTATGAGGACAGGTAAGTCTTTAGCAGAAGGCAGCCACAACCTTGAAATTTGGCAAGAAGAGTTGATACCTACTTTACTTAGATTAAAAAAAAAAACCACAAAAAAACAAAAAACCAAAAAAAACCAACAACAAGAAAAAAACCCCAAACCAACAATAATATAAAAACTGAAGGCTGCAATGCAAGTACTCTATTTCTCCAATGTACTGGGTATGCTGACCTCACACATACCATACCATACAGTAGTATTTTACTTTCAAGTTAGTTTAAGCATCAAATTTCACTCAAATTTGCATTGCAAAACTTTCACTAAGGTTAATGTATACACTTAAGGAAAGGATATAAAAATGTCTCACAATGCCCAATTGTGAACAGAGTATGAGTCAATTTAAAAAAACATCACATTACTTCACTAACAGAACAACTCCACTTTTTTCCCCTAACTTACCTTCCAAGACCTGAGCTGGTTCTGAGTTCTGCGAGCCTCTTCCAGCACAGAGAGAATCTCTCAGGGAAGGAGCTTCCCTGTGCCACTGCTGGGGACATCGCAGAACCCCCAGCACAGGCCATGGCAGATGAAACACTTCCCCTCTAAGGGCCTGCCAGCACAGGGTGGTACTGATTTAGGATCACAATGGCCTTGGCTACACAGTTAAATAACTGGACAGGACTGGACAACATGAGCAGTCAAGACACCCCTGTCCCATCCACACCAGCACTTCCACGGCTGCTGTAGCCCACTCAGCCGCCTCAGTGTTGACTTGGAATGCCAATTTTCCTTAGTGCCAAAGCACATTTTACCTTTAGCTTCTTTTAAGAGATCCTCCCTGTTCACACCCGAGCAGTTCTGCCCGAAGTGGCCAGCACACACAAGCATAGGTACACACATTCTTATAGGATGTAAACTATGACTAATTCACATTCCACTGTATCAATCTGTAAATACTTTGTTTTCCTTTTTTTTTTTTTAATATAAAAACAATGGCATCAGATTCTCAGCAATAAGTATAAGAAAGATGAATCCTTGACTACACTCAACCAATTATGAAATCGCCTTTCAAACAAAGGAAACATATGCAAAAAATCTGTGTATTTGATAAAGTCAACTTAATATAACAAAAAGTGAAATATGCTTATTAAAAGTGTCCTTATATAAAAATGGTCTTGCAATGTACAGTAAAATGCAATACAAATTATTGTTGGTTATCTCTTCCCACCCAGTAACTAAACCAGCTATTGTCCCATGAGCTCCTGGAGCAGGAGTGCTGCCGTGCCTACACGTTCTCCAGGTTGTAGGCCTGGCGGATGTTCAGGGTGTCCCGCAGCATCAGGTCCCGCAGGCGCCACAGTGCATCAGCCATGGTGGTGTGAGCCCCCTTGCTCTTCAGCCAGTGCGAGGGCAGGCGGCTCTCCTGCTCCTTGGACAGGTGCACGTCTCGTCTCCGTGCTGCAAAAGCCACGAAATTAATCACAGAATCATTAGGTTGGAAGACACCTCCAAGATCTTCAAGTCCAATCCAATCCTAACCTCAACTAAACCATGGCACCAAGGGCCACATCTAGTCTTTTCTTAAACACATCCAGAGAGATGTGTTTAAGAAAACACATATCCAGGTATACCATTCCAATACTTCATATTACCCTTTTTGTAAAAAACTTCTTCCTAATATCCAGCCTGTACTTCCCTTGGCACAGCTTAAGACTGTATCCTCTTGTTCTGTCAGTGGCTGCCTGAAGAAAAAGACCAATCCCTATCTGGCTACAGCCACCCTCCAGGGAGTTGTAGAGAGTGATAAGGTCACTTCTGAGTCTCCTTTTCTCCAGGCTAAACAACCCCAGCTCCCTCAGCCGTTCCTCACAGGGTTTGTGTTCCAAGCCCCTCACCAGCCTCATTTCCCTCCTCTGGATGTGCTCAAGTGTCTCAATGTCCATCCTAAACTGAGGGAACAGAGCTGGACACAGCACTCAATGTCCATCCTAAACTGAGGGGAACAGAGCTGGACACAGCACTCAATGTCCATCCTAAACTGAGGGGACAGAGCTGGACACAGCACTCAAGGTGTGGCCTCACCAGTGCCAAGTACAGGGGCAGAATGATCTCCCTGCTCTGCTGGCCACACCATTCCTGACACAGGCCAGGTGCCATTGGCATTCTTGGCCACCAGGGCACACTCTGCCTCATGTTCATGGCTGTCACCAGAACCCCCAGGTCCCTTTCAGCCTGGGCCCTGTCCAGCCACACCATCCCCAACCTAGAGCACTGAAGGGGGTTATTGCGGCCAAAATGCAGGACTCGGCGCTTAAACTTATTAAACTTCATCCTATTGGACTCTGCCCATCCATCCAACCATTCCAGGTCTCTCTGCAGAGCCCCTCTCCCTTCCAACAGATTGACACACGCTCCCAGCTTAGTGTCGTCTGCAAATTTACTAATTAAAGACTCAATTCCCTCATCCATGTCATCAATAAAAATGGTCCAATTACCTGATACAATCTTACACAAGGCCAGCCAGTAATTAGCCCCATGAAGGTGTATCAAGTCCTGAGGGTTGGCCTACAACTTCTCAGAAATGGCTTAATAATATTTGCAAGATGTGGGAAATGGATTTGTAGAGAATTCTTAAAGCTTGATAGAAGGCTCACATATTATGTATCTGTTTGCAAATTTTTTGAGATAAAAAAATGCTGACTTAGAAATTCCATGTAATAGGACAGGTATTGTTGAGAGAGAAATGGAACTGGAAACAAGTTTCAAATGATGGCCTTGCAAATAGACTAGATAGATAGTTTGGAGAAATAGAACTATGAAAGATGCATTGTAGTAGGACCCATGAGGGGTAATTTTAGATGATTGGCTTTAAGGCATTTACAACATTATGTGGCAAAAGCCAATAGGCCAAGAAACGCTTAAAATGTATTGTAATTAGGAAATAATTTAGCTTTTGATTGTGAGGGCATGAATTATAACACCTGTATTGTCTCATCCTTCACATGAGACTGAAAATGGTATAAAAGTGTTTAAAGAGCCTCTCAGTTGCCCCATCTCTGGGTCAGAAAAAGGTATGATCTGACAGCAAGACAGCTCTTCAGTTGTGTTTTGTAAAGCAAAGGTTTTAATAAAAGAGAAAATAACGATACAAAAACAAAACAAAACAAAAGCCACACACAGGTGTCAGAGAAGCATCTGACACCTGGCTAAGAAACCTCAAAAAGCCCTGAGCACCTCTGTGCTCCTTCTTAAGTACCTAATGTTTCAGGAGGGCTTTTGGCTTGCTGCCCAAATAGAAACTAGCTATCCTTCCGAGGAGCAGCTGGCACTGAGCCAATGCAGGTGAGAAGGGCATGGAAGATTCTAGCTTAGCTTCCTTACATGTTCAGAGGTAAACCAAAACTCTTTTCCTTATATAGATTCATTTGCTTGGGTGTGGGAAATGCATTGCAACAATTACCTACCGGTTTATTCTAGAAAAAGGCAAATATAACTCTACAATATAAGATACTTTACTTTTGCTTTTAGTATTTAAGCCCATACCATTGATTATTAGGTTTATATAACACTGGTGGAATCTGCCTGTGGATAACATATATATTCTCAGTCTGTTGCTCTGTCTTTAGGAATTAATTGCATGTACATATTTAAATAAGCAAACAGCAGATTTATTTCACATTTTCTATAATAGCAAAAATAACAGCTTACAAGGAGCCCCAAGCCTTACCTGCAAGGGTCTGGTCCCACTTGCTGATGCTGTTGGACTCAGCACTGAGCCCCTCAATGTATTTCAGGTAGGCTTCAGAGTGGAGGAGCCTCTGTGTCTTTGGTGGGGGGGAGACAAACATGGGGGTGCTGGGCTGCTGCATGACGGGCTGGCTGGCGGGGCTCTGCCCGGGGTACGGCGGCGGCGCCTGCTGGCCCGGCGGGCCCAGGATCCCGATCTGAAACACAGCCAGACAGGGGTCACATCACTGTCACACAGGGGGACTGCAGGGAACACCCCAGCACTGGGGCATCCTCATGCAATGGAGTTTCAACTGAGGTTACGTGCAAAAGCCTGGGAAAATTTCCCTGGAGACGCACATTTTGGCCAGGGGATGCACAGAGAGAGGAAGTGCAAACCAATCATTCACACTTAACAGACATTGTTCATATTTCTGATTTATGTAAATATACTCTGGTTATCATCACCATATCCCTTCTCTCCTAACCTTAATTACACCTTTTTTCTCCTTTTTATTTCATGTTTTCTCCAATTTAATCTGAAATACCGTGGTCTGTGAAGCGCAAAATTTAACTCTAAAACATCTAACCCAAACTGACACGGATCCTTGGACAATCGCGTTATTTCCACAGAATCCCTGTCAGACAAAAATCTCAGGCAGGAAAATCCCCAGTCACACAGAAGAATTCCTACCACTGTGATAAACCAGCAATGCTGAGAACTCTTAGCACAGACATCCCATGGTCTGGAACAACTCAACGTCATGACACCAACACTTTACCGCTTAACTTCTGGTACTATAGAATCACAGCATGGTTTGGGTTGAAAGAGGCCTTAAAGCTCATCTCATTCCCCCCCCCTGCCATGTGCAGAGACACCTTCCACTAGACTAGGTCACTCCAAGCCCCATCCAACCTGGCCTTGAATGACTCCAGGGGTAGGGCAGCCACAGTTTCTCTGGGCATCCTGTGTCAGTGCTTCTGAATAAAAATCTTCTTCCTAGCATCTAACCTAAACCTCTCCTCTTCTAGTTTAAAACCATTCCCCTCCATCCTACCACTATCTGCCCCTGCATAGCCACTCTCCCTCCCTTTCTTTACACCCTCAAGTCAAAACCACATTTCTCTCTATGATGCAAAAATTTAGTTATTAAAATTGGAAATGTTCTGAACAGTTAATCTGAGAAGAAACATCAGATCATCACAGTTACCCAGCTCACAAATTCTCAACTGCCAATGAACATCTGCTTCATCAGTTTGTGAAATACAAATATTTACCTACTTGTCAACAGCTGATAAAATGGGCAGTGTCCTCTCTACGTCACAAAACATGCAAAACCTAAATTATCAGCAGTTTCACAGTATGCTGAAATGATGCAGTTTAGTAAAAAACTAAGACTAAACACTGCCTTGTTTATACTGAAGTTACCTCACTGGACAAACCTCCTCAGTGCAACAATTCAACCATCAAATAAAGACATATTCTCTGAATGTGAGATATTAACTGGTTCTAAACACATCAGAACACTTCATTTCTGTTCTTCCTGGGAAAGTCTGTGTGCATCCCTACATGTCTGAACTGGGATGTTGCTCAAATGCTGATTCTGAGCCTTAAAGCCTCATAAATAATGAAAAAAATTACTCACCTGCTGTCCAAAAGGACTTGCTCCTGGTGCTGGAGTGCCTACCATAGGGGACACATTTTGGCCTATAACACCTATATTCCAAAATATAAAATAATTAGTCTTACTTCAGAGCAGTGACAAGTACCTCTTTGGTCTTCTATAGTAAGAATTTATACTTTGATATCACTGCTCACAGTTATTTTAAGTAGATGTACAATATTCAAATATTCCCTTTGCCCCAATAAAAAACTTCACAAGTTTCTGAATGAAAAAAAAAGCCAACATGACAACTACCAAACACTGATATGTGGCCTGTTGAATTATTCTAATTAGAGAAATGCAAAGTGAATAGGTTTTGCTTTTCAGGTTTTTTTCATGTTACTTAGTGATTGCCTGACTGTATCTTTTCATTTATAATAAATATATACCTTTGGCTTGACAGGATCTTCCTGAAGTCCTTTCATTTAAGAAAGGAAATGTTGATCTGCTTTAGCAACACTTAACCTTTCCTTGTTTTCAGTTTTGTAAAATACATTCACAGCAGGATGAAATTCAAGCCTTTGCACAAATTCTGTTAGATCTCACTAATACAAAACGCAACTTGCAGATTAAGCTTTAAATACAGAACAATGAAAATTTGAAATCAATGTCAAGAAAATAAAAGCTATTTTTCTAAAGCATATTGGGACTTCTCCCTACTGCACAGAGTGCAGCAGAACTGTGTCAGTCTTACATATAAAAATGTACAGATCTAAATCAGAGTCATGCAGTTCCTGACATCTTATATACAGATGCTCTGGTCTGAAAAAAAATGAAAGTTTTGTGTGCTGCTGCTTTTCTTTCTTGTTTGTGCCACTTCTCGTGTTCATTCATTGGAAAAGCTGCAGACTAACTGTGCTCTTCCTGAGGGTTTAATTTACATGAATTAAATGCATGATCTCTGTATCAGTGATCAAAGGATGTGCCACTGGGTTTCACTCACTAAAGCGTTTTCCAAATGCACTTTCCATTTGATCACAACTCCCATTCTAAATGCTTCTGTACCAACAGAATGTCAGAAGTTGGGAAAAAACATTGGTAACACAAGCTGTGGAATTATTTTTAGCCCAAAGGGAAGGGGCCTGGAGGAGGGCACTCTCCCCAGTATCAGAGCACAGCTTCACCCTCAGCCTGCTGTGCCCAGTTGAGCATTACTTCACTGTGATCCTCCAGTCTCAGACATTGTTTCTTTGCTAATCCACATCCTGTAAGTTTTAAACACAAACATCCAGCCCACCGCAGTGGGAACAGCCCTTCAGAGGGATGCACTGTCCTGGATTCACCTCCCACACGTTTGGCTGATGCGTGCTAAGTGTCCCTGCACAGCTTCTGTCCTGCTCCCTCTGGGTGCCACCGCAGGGAATGGTGCACTCCAGCCAAGCTGCACGTGGAATGCTGATAGATTTAACAAACACAGGCAAGCAAAGGAAAACTCTCCAACTCAAATGATTTAAGTACACATAAAATTCTTAACAGAGCTTCTGATAAACACGGTTGCAAGGGGTAAGGGGAGGCAAATGAAACCATTTTGTCCACAGCTTGTTCACTGCTGAACAGAGGGATGACACACCTTTTTCACAGGCACACGAGTTACCAGAGGTAAAAAATGAATCAGCTTTAATCTAAACACTGTTTTACAGTAACACATCAGTGCCCCAAGTGGCCAAGGAGTCTTACATGACCAGGCTCATTTCAGTGCAGTCCAACATTAACACACTGAAAAAGACTTTGGTAAGGAACGAGAACAATAAATTTCATATATAAGCCCACCTCAAATAAGAAAAGGATGATTATAGAGATGCTGTTCAAATGATATAAGGATATGAATAGGCTGATTTCAGCTTTTCACACCTCTGACAAACTCAAGCACAATCATCAAGGTTTTTTTGGCTGGAACAAAACTGCTGGAGCAGCATCATGTTTCTCCAGTACTCTTTCCCTGAGGGCTTCCTGGACATGCTGCTGTGTCAGTGTTTTGCACACCCCTCATATTCAGCAGTGCTGCTGCTCACAAACCAAAGCCACGACCAGAACAAGCTGCAGAGAACTCCTGTAACAATGGGTTAAACCAAGTACATGACAATGAAATAAAGAGGGAATGAGGATGAGGCTCTTACCGGGTGGTGGGATGCCTGGGATGCCTGGCATACCTGGCGGGAGTTGGTGGGGTGGGGGCACCCCTGGGTGAAGTGGCTGCATGCTGCCCATGCTAACAATGCCATCAACTGGGCCCTGCAAAGGTGGCAGCACCGGTGGATAGCCACTTATCATGCCTTGAAGGACACAATAAATTTCAAACATGCATCAATAACATGCAATATGGTCTACACAGTATGCACAGACATGCACTATCCACACACACACGCACACACAAAAAGCACCTTTAGTACAGCAAGACAATACTACAATTAGTATCTTGCAAAAGAAAAATCAAAAAAATCCAAAAACTAAAAATAAAAGCTGTAAATATGGAACACTGTACTTTTGATGAATTAGTATTTAGTGTATTTGTATGTTTCCCACGGGGCAATCAATGCTGAATACTCAGATATGTTAACACAAGGAATAAATTCAGCCACAATTAAATGTTACTAATGCAAGCAGTTTTAATACAGCTTAAAGCTCTGCCATCTGCATACAGATTACAAACACAACACAGACTGGCCAGCCCCACAGGCAGCCCTGCTCTGTGGGCTAGTTCAGTGGCCACAAAAATAAAACCCCAGACATTTTCCTGCAGTACACATGCAAAACTGATGCACAAAAGCCCTACAACATTCACATACTTGAAACTAATGGCAGTGATGGGTGATTTTTATTAAACCATCTCCAGTATGAACTAAGGCAGTAACACACATTTTAAACTTGGGTTTAAAGTGCTGGGCTGCAGTAACTTACACTCATGGCATTATATTGAAGTGAAAACACTTAAAAGGAGCACCTGCAGTCCCTCACAGAATTTCACTGTCCATGTCTGCAACGTGTCTTTGGAGGAAAATCAGTGACACTGCAAACATTGTATTGCACTGCTGCTCAAAAATTTATTTTTCTGCATGGGAGGGAAGAAAATTGAGAGCTTTCTCTGGCTTTGGCTGGGATTTTCTGCTATCTATGTAGTGAACCTACACAGTATAACTGCACTATGCTCATTAGGCCCTGGAATGTTTAATTTAAATGGACGCATTGCCAGGTAAGCAAGGAAAGGGGTTGGAAAGACAATGAAAAGATGACAGAGGACAGAAGCAGGTCTAGAGAGATGAGGTAAGTTAGAAATGCAGATTTTGCTGGGGCTTTTATAGTCTGCTACAAGAAACTGCCAAATCTTTGCCACACTCCCTGTAATTCATAAAAGGAACTTTCAAAACAGATTTCTGGAATGAGATCGGCCAAAAACTCCCATCAGTTCTGACTGAGAACAAAGCTGTCACAAGCTCAGGATCTAAACAGGAGGAGCAGCTCCAAAATAAAAGCTAAACCTGTCACTTCCTCAGGATGTTACAGAAGTGAGAAACCTCTAATCCCAAAAGCTTTACATGCAGAAAACACCAAGAAAATAAAGAACTAATCTCCCTTGAGCCTTCATTTTCCACAGGGCACCTAGACTGACACATGAAATATGCTGTAGGTACCTACTTCAAATATCTGGGACCTTATGTGTACCTCTTTATTACAGAGAAATCCATATTTCCAATGGAGAAAGGAAAAGAAGAAGCACAACAAAAGCCTGCTTGGTATAAAGAGCTTTCACACTGCCTGGTACTTCCAGTGCACCCTGAGCTGCTGACACATCTTCAGTGCAGTTAATGCACATGTGAAGCTTTAAAACAAACAAACAACTCTCCAACAAATCAAGCCCATATTTATCAATCATGGAAGCTTAGTTCTACCTTTCCCATTAAAATACTCAACAACTGGCTAATAAAGCTGCCATCAAATCTCCATGAGAAATCAGTTTTTGTAGCTCAGTCTGAGGAAGAGCAGCATTTTCTTACCTCATGTATGAATTACAAATGTTTATTTTAAATTAGCAAACATGGCCAAACTATTTCCAGCTCCCACAACTGTGCTTTAGGATGTCTTTGAAATTACTTTTTCTCCTGTTTTTCATTACAACAACCTAAGATTAAGTAAACTTTTGCAATACCTAAATGTAGAAGACACTAAAGTGCTGCACACTAAGAGAAACACATCTCAGAAGGCTTCCAGATTTCCTGGCCCTGTGGGCCATAAAGAAGTTCTGTAATGGAGAAGCTCTCTGAACTAGAGAAAACAATCCAAGGATGCAGGAGGATGTGAAAGAGGTCCAAACAGAACAAGGTACTTCCAAGTAGGACTTGTGAAAACCAAAAGATGAAAGACTTGTCCTTTGCAAATGGACCACAAAAGTAGAAAGAGTTTAGAAGGATCTGTTCCATCATCTGTTTTAAGGAAGAATTTCCCAAACCCAAAGTGAAGAGCCTCGAGTGTTGATCTGCTTAAATAAGGTAATAGCCTGAAATAGAAGTTTGCTGTCAGAGGAAATAAGGTAGCATGTGTAGTTGGCAGAATGAACATTTTTTGGGAAGTTTTAAGGAAGCATTAACATCAAGTATTACTGCCCATCAACACTTGCTTCCAAAAACTGGGAAAGTGACTCAGTGCCAAAAAACCCAAGAACCAAACTAAGAAAACACAACCACAAGAGGATGGTATTTCTACATATTCTAGATTGAAGTAAACTATTCACAAAAGAGATTAGCACTAGGAAACTCTTTTTTTCTTCATCTTTTTCTTTATATATGCACAGATAAGTGTACACACACACACAGAGACATACACCAACTGCAAACAGTTCAGAGGGAAATTACCACAAACAGAGTGAAAAAAAGCCAAAAGAAAAATGCAACTCAGTGTAAACAAATGCTTTGTAACCTGGAGATCATGAACCAACTAAGGAATGTGCCTTCAGTTAAACATCCATGCAGCCTATTTACTGAAAGGGGATTTAGAGATCATGATGAAAAACATTTCAGGCTGTCAGCTCGAAATAAGGCCACAGCCTATGAGATGAAAAAGAAAAATGACAAAAGAATAAATGGAATAATTGGAATGTCTTAAGGGAAAGTTAAAAAGACCCCAAAACTCAAACCAAAATCCCTCTCCAAATACTCATTTTTATCTACTTGGCACTATTTTGACCTTGACTGAAGCGATTTCTTATTTTAATTAGAAACTGGGGAAGGAAAACAACCTATCAGGTCACACCTAATTAATTTTCTCACCCATGTATGGCTGATTTCCATACAAGAATCTTCAGTGGACTACATTGTCTTCAGATCTGATCCTGAAAATACTTACTCCGAGCATACTCCCTATGAAATCAAGCCGGATTACAACTGGTAAGGAGCTCAACACCCAGCAACAGGGACCTCGTGGAAGAGTTCTCCAAGCTCAGTTCTATTCTGAAAAATAACCTGATAAAACCAGCAATGTTGTCATTTTGTCTTTGTTTCTGCAATGGCTCTAGATCCTGGTCTGCTCTGCTTACCAGTGCCTAAGAGGCAATTCTAAAAAAGCTTTTGCTTGGATTTGAAATCTGGGTTAGACTCTGTTGGCCTCTCACCTCCCTGACAATTAAACCCCCAACAATTTCCCTCCTGCTTTACCACTGCCACAGATGCTGCATGCACTAGAAGGCTATTCAGCTGCTGCCCTCCTGCCCCAGCAGGGCTAAAGGTGAACTCTGCGAGGCAGAGTGAATCAACACGACTGCACACTACCAGAACAGCAGCACTGCATGAGGAGCACCCTGCTTCCCTGCATCTTCCACAGGCTACTCTCCACTGGAGCAAGTAAGGCTGGACACCAGGCCACCACTGTACTAAGGCACCTTCATCATGAAGAAGGACTGAAGAGTTTGAGCTTTTGCTTCCAATGTGACCCAAGAAAGTGTTCAGAGTTATGAAGGGGGTTGATAAAGTGGATGAGGAAAAAATGGTCATAGCTCCTACGTTTTACCTGCAACGGGTGTCAACTGCTGATTGAGCATTCCCATTGGTGTTGGTGGCGGCACCACCCCCATAAGAGCCCCGACAGGAGTGCCTGCCCGGGGGGAGGAATTCTGCTGCTGTGCTGCTCGCTCTCTCTCCTGCTGCTCAGCAACTTTAGCTGCCCGCTCTGTAAAAGTATTTTAGATTTTCAGTTCTGTTTTGTAACCCAGACTTTCAAAATATTATCTGTTCATTAAAAAGGACTAGAGTCAGACACTGGCATAGTTTAGTCAAATATAAAGTAGAACAGATGAATCTTTTTTATACAGCATATGATTTGATTTCATGTGGCTGCAGCTAAGACTTTTAAAGAACCTTTCATGAAAAATATTCCACAAAGTTTTATCTCTTTCTAAAAAAAAAAATTAAAATAAATAATTAAATTAAAAAAATTAAAAGAACAAATTTGATGATAATAACACCAGTGTTACCAACATGAAGCAGCAGTCCAGCACTAGGCTCGGTCCGCATTAGGACATGGCAAAACATTCCCTGTTTTGACACCACTGGCTCAGCCAAACCAGCTGCAGCCAAGGCCAGCAGCTCTTGGGTGAATGCTCTACCAGCTGCTGTGGGAATTGAAGCCCCACATCTGCCAGGTGTGCCCTAAAGAGTGCTGCAAAGAGCAGACAGCAGTGCCAGCTGGTGGCATGGTCATTTGTAGGCTCCCCGTATATTTTACTACTGACACAGCTGAAAAGTGGTGGCAAAATCGGGGAGCATTTGTAAAGTTTCCCTAGTGCATATTGGTCCTTAGTTTTTGGAACATAACAAGCAGCAGTTTGATAAACCAAAAATATTTTTCTCTGCCTCTTTCTGTCATTTCCCCATTTGGCCCCCTATGAGTTGGTTTTTTTTCTGAAGATGTCTAACTCACATTGTGCTGCTCACTGGAGGTCATGTGTGTCCTTTGTACGATGAATCTGGTCATTATCTCAATCAAGTCTCTCACTGTGACTGCAAGAACAAAAGATCTACTGCAGGGTAATCTGACCAGAGGACAATTTTATATTATGGGAAGGGCAAAGGGTCATGGGAAGAAGAAAGAAAAAAATCAAAAGCCAAGCAAACAAAAAAGGAGAAATACTGAATGCCCACTCCAGGTGCTTCAGGGGCATGTAAGTTTCTGCTTTGTTTATTCTGAACGTTGGGTCTGAATGGCACAATGAGGAACAAGGAAGAATAAATGGATGCAGGCTACACCTCCAGCAATTTTTAACAACAGTGAATGCAGAGCTATGAGTTCTCTTGCAGTTGGTGAAAGATGGAAACTGCCACTAAACCAGCAATCAAGGTCCTCCATCAAAAGAAGGCTGAGAAGAAGTTCATCAAGGAGATTAAGTTATGCATCCTGCCAGTGTTACTCACTTCCCCTAGGACATGACTTCAAATATCTATCACACTTTTGATTCCTCTAGAACCTGTTTGTGCAGCTTCTAGCACTATTTCCATACACTCAAAGACCAGTTTCATTTCCAAAGGCATTTCCTTCCTTCTTCCCACTTCTGCAATTTCAGGGAGTGATGACGACGCAGAGAAATTCCTACATTTAATACAGGCAACTCAGATGCAGTTGAGCACAAAATACAAAGATATTTAAAGGTAGATCCTGAAGCATAAAAATGAGAAAATCCTCTCCAGAGCACAGCAAGCACTTCGGGAAAGGATGAAGCAGTTGTTCTGACTCTCACCTACTTTTGGCCAGCTAAAAAACAAAAAATGGTCAGACAAAAGCAAAAGAGACACTCTGATGAATGAGAAATTACTGTTAAGTGTTCAGCTTTATCAGACTTCAGAGTGCTGAGGTTTGAAGAAGGACCTGACATAGGACAGTAATCAAGTTATACTTAGCCCCTATCCATGCCCTGACTGCCACAGAAGTAACAAATGGAGTAACACTGCCAAAGGGAACTGGAGGAGCTATCTGAAAGTTCAGCCAAAGCATCCACCCTAATACTCAATAATAAACCCAAATCACATAGGCCAGGACTTGAGATCATTCAAACATTTCCAACACATCTCAAGAGACAGGAAAGCGACCTTCTGCTTTGAACAGAGTTTTTCCTTACAACAGGCCTTTCCCTCAATCCCTTTTATTTTACGTCATTTACCCATGCAGGCACTTCCAACACTGCCTCTTCTTTACTCAATTATTGCTAAAAAAAACAACTAACACCCTACACATAAACCAAACAAAATTTTCTGTGGGTCAAAATGGATCTAAAAAGTAAACCACTTTTCATCAGAAAATGGAAGGGCCCTTTTTAACTGAGGTGTCAAACCAAGCCCACTCCCTGCTCCTTGCTTCACATCCACACCAGGGAACTCATGAATTTCAACTCTTCACAGGGGAAGGAGTGGAGTTTCTCTCCTTTCGCACAGGGTAAGCAAACACAATTTGGACACTTTGTTACCCCATCCCAATCCCTCCAAACCAAGTAAAAGTTAGTCTAGTTCAGGACAGACACCAAGCCAGGGAAACTGAAGCTCAAACTCCAAAAGCTTTGGAAAGCTTTAATTGAGAAGAAAGATTAAAATGGAAGCACAGAGACAATCATTAACACGGTGGACAGACAGAGCCTTCCTGCAGAAGTGCAGGACTTTAAGCTGCTCTAAGTGAGGAAGCAGTGACATGCCAGCCATCCTCCTGCTGAAGGATGAGGCTTTAAGGAGGGATCTGCCAATAAAAAGATCACACATGCACCTAGAAGGGTGTAAAAGGAAACAGCTACAGAACAAAGTAAGGCCCCAGTAGTGTTACGAAGAAAGAGCGTTACCATTTCCCTTCACAGCATTTGCAAAGCAAACTTGCACAGAGCAAAGGAGGCTGTGTTACCCTCCAGAGCTGCAAAGAGGTGCTACTGAAAATTCAGAAAGGACTGTGGTGGCTGAGAGTGGACAGTGACAGCATGCAAGCTTCCAGCCTCAAGATCAAAGCTGCCTTCAAGTTATGAGTGTGCAGAAAACCTATCAAATCTCATTTTCAAAGTTATAACTTAATTGGGCCATAACTTTCCAGGGTGTTGAAATGTTCCTATCCAAAGGAGCATTTTCTTTCAATAATGTTGCATCAATACAGCAGTTAATAGTGCTGACATGCTGTTAACTAGAGAAATAACTATGGATGTTAGAGCCCATGTATTTGGCTTGGGTAAGGGCTGGCTGTTAAAGACCAGCTATATTTTATTTTAATCAAATAAAAGTTAAAACACAATGATTATTTATCAGAAGGGAGGGAAGGAATGGAAGGAAAGGAGGGAGGGAAGAAAAGGACAGAGGCAAAGAAAGGAGGGAAGGAATTGAGGAAAAGAAGGGAGGAAAGGGATGAAAGATAGGTCTAAAGTATCTCATGATCATAAAATATTCCTAGGCTTACTTCAGGATATGAAATCTCTCAACAAAATCGTTACAAGAGTTGATTAATACTGTACTGAAAAATAGGTCATACTTACAGTACAGTACAAAGCCTCCTAGTACTCTAAGTACTGTTAATAATGAACTTTTCCCCACTCCCCTGTAAGCCTTTCTTACCTGCTGCTACAGCTCTCAAGAGCTTCTTGTCCAAAATACCCATCAGTCCTTCTTTAAGGAAACATTGACACAATATTTTTCCAACTGACTTCTAGTCCAGGAGCCCCATACCCCTTTACTTCTAATTTGCCCCCATTTTCTTGATCTTTGTTAATTTGGTTATTTGTGGCAAAGACATTTAAATTATCAGTTGTGCTCTACATAACTGAAACATGCTCTTTGCTCCTCTTCAGTCATCTTTCAACATGAACTTCTCTTTAAGGTATGTCCAGAACACAAACATAAATATTTTCTTCTATTAAACCTGTCATCTGAACAACAGAAAGTGCTGAGAAAGAAAAAAAGGCAGAAAAGAGTTCAGCATCTCAGTTTTCACTTACCTTCATATTCTGCTTTCTTTGTTGCTTCCAAGTTTCTCCATTCAGTTCCTACAAGTCTGCTGAGCTCTCCAAAGGAGTAGTCTGGGTGCTGAGCTTTAATCACAGCTCTCATCTCGCTGCTAAACAAGATGTACCCACTCATGTTGATCTTCCTTTTTGATCCCTCCTTCTTGGTGCTGCCCTTAACAGACTTGGGAGTGGACTGTGAGAAAAAGCAGTTATGACCACAAGTGTACAAAAGAGAAGGCCAGAAGAGAACAAAAGGAATTGTGTCATGTCACAGATTTCGTCCATTGAGAGCTGTTCAGAGACATTGCCAACACAAGTTGAGTGAAATATTTTATTTGCCGTTGCACATTTTAGGAAAATGCTTCCTCACTTCTTCCTTGGCCTTTGCAATCCCTACTCTCCCTCATTCTACCTTCTAAATGTTATTTTGCCTGCCAGACTTTCTCTCCAGTGTTCACTTCTCACTACGTAGCCATTTCCCCCTGAAAAACCAAAGCCCAGTTCTGTTGATCACTGTTTACCTCCACCACAGATTCACATCATAATCTTATGTTGATGAGCTACAAAAGTCCTGCTCCTTTGCTTTTCCTACTATGGATGCCCCCAGTGAGAGCTCCTTGATGTTTTCAGCCAAAAAATTAACTTATTCTGATATCTCTATACTGAGATACCACAGCTGGAGCCCCTTTTTGAAGGCCCTTCCACCTATATTTGTCACAGAAGGCCATAATTCATCCATACTCTGACCAGTAGGACCCATAAATGTATCCTCACATCAAAACCCTCTGAAGGCCTCTCACACCCCAAACATTACAAATTTACCACATCTTGGAAAGTGCCATTGTTTCCAAGTACCTCATGGAGGCAAAAAAGGAAACAAAAATATATTCAACAGTTTCCTTCCTCTCCTGAAATTCTGACCATGCTACTGACTCCTTCCATTTGCTGCTTTGACCCCACAGTTCAACACTTTCCTCTCAGCTAAAAAAAAATGTTTTAGTAGTACCAAAATGCCTAAAAAGTCTTGCTTATCAATTTAAGCAAGATGAACTGAGGCCCGTTTAAATGTGATTCTAAACTTCACTGTAGTAACTTGCAATCCACCCTTGAAGTTTTCATTATGAACCTAAAGACAACTTGTCTGGAGGAAGTGAAGAAAACTCCACACAGGGTTTGGGATGATATACAGGGCAGATACAATTCCATCACGGCTAGCTGGGCAAGCCCACACTGACAGATAGAGAGTTCTCAATCCAAAAGAGGGAAATTTAATTATATGTTTGGCCTCTGATACATCTGCAAATAGAGAGCTACAAGTTTACCAGCTGTTTCAACCTATATAGATCTTGCAACATTTTTGGTAACAGTAATCTAATGTAAAAGCCTCCCCACCACTTTGGAAGGGCAAACCGGACTTGCAGAAATCATAAGAATTCCGAATTTGGTTCTTACATTCTTAGTTCTTTTCCATCTCCCATACACACACTTTAAATAACAGTCTTTTCCACTGGAGTCAGATAACTGCATATTTACTTTCAGACTTGTTAAAAGAAGAAATCAACCAGAGCCCCTTCCATGCATTTTCTCAGCCATATTGCTGAAGCAAAGGATGAAGCTGCACATCTCTTTTTAAAGCACTTTGACTCGATTCACAGCAAACTGCAGCAGGAAAGCATCACCCACCTATCTGCCAAGTCCTACAATATCACAAATTCACTTGTCTTGTCTCCTCTTAGACTTAGGTGTTATAAGAGCTCCTTAGTTGGCAGAAGGAAAAAAAAAAAATTAAAAGTTATGGGGTTTAATTGTTGTTAGATAAAATTCCAGTTCTATTGGAATACTCTTCAAGAATTTTCAAGCTGCTTATAAAATCCAGCATGTTAAACAAGAGCAGTGAGCAACCTTGCAAGGCAAAATGCATTTGGTGGTTGCCCACATGGCAGAACATCACACTCAAACCAGGCAAAAGCTTTCAACTTCAGCAACTCTTTCACAACATTCAGAGACATTTCTACCCTGGGGTCACATCCTTTCAATGTAATGCAGCAGAAATCCACATTGCTGGTCACAAAAGTGTCTGAAACTCCCTCCTGTTCCCAGCAGATCATTCCCATTGCCTCTTTAAGACTGGCATTAGCTTGGATGTGGGAGTGTGATGACACAGATAAGGGTTTAATCCAGTTGCAAACCTTTTTCGTTAGCTGAATTTCCAGCTAAAGCAGTTCCTCACTTTGCTTCCACACTCAGTTACACGAATTCTAGGGCTTGTGTTAGAAAATTTATATAAATTATAAAAATTACTATATTATATATTTATTTGAATTTATTTATTTATATAATGACCTTTACTTCTGAGTAAGTGTCATAGGAAACCCCATTATTAGAATCAACACTAATACATAAAAATATATCCTGGGTTTTCCTCAGCTGAATGATTTTCTTTGAAAATGTTTTAACTGAATGAAACACTATCACCTGGATGTCATATTGGACATGCCAAAATTGTTTTGTGCCATTTACTCCATACACTTGTAAACTTATAAATCCTTTGTTTGTCTAAGATAAAATGTTACTGTCTTCATTTGGATTGGAAAAGAACGTGGAATGTAAAGGTTTAAGGGCTCCTGAAGGAAAGTCCTTACCTGTGGTGGAGTATAAGGCATTATATCCAAATCACTGGCTAAGGGGGCCTGAAGCTGAGGCATAGAAGGTGTTTCAGTCATATCACCTTCCTCTTCTCCCATCTCTTCCATGTCCTCATCACCTCCTTCCAACTCAGCAAATTTTGCTTCCAGCTGCTGAATCTTCTTTTCTAGTAGAGGAGATGGCTCTTTCTGAGGAACTATGGGTTTCCTAGAAGGTGGAGGATGAAGACAAAAAGCAGCTGAGAACAGACTCATACCTTACAGGAGAAAGAACTTGTTTTTGAAGAGAAAATCAACTTTTCTTAATTTCTGACTGAACAATATAGAAATAATGGTGACTTGTGCCTATGCTTCCTTTCAGAACTCTGAGCAGAACTAATTTTGTGTCTATGGCCAGTGTTGCATTTCAGTCACCTGTTAGCAGGATTTTTTTAAGTTAGAAGGGGATCTCAATACAAGTACTTAATTTCTACAACAGAAGGCAGTTAACACCACAGCTTCCTTAGATTTCACATCTTACTTAAGTTAGAACTTAATATTTTTATTTTATTAATATGAATGTTCACCAATAGGTGTTCCTTACTAATAATGACTACTTAGGTATTTTCACAATATCCAACAGAATGTATCAATCTGATAAAGTAATGACTTTTCTTGAAGTCAGGGGCAGAAAAAGAAAACATCCATTGGTATTAAGACCATAAAAAGACTGATGCTATCTGGATTTCTTCCCAAGAGTGTGGTTATCTGACTTCTGTGGATGTCCTGGGTCAGGCTGGGATGGGTTAATTCCCTGCACAGCCAAGAGGTGCTGTGTTTTGGATCTGTGAGACAACAGTGTGGATAACACATTCTGCTGTAATTAGCACTGAACAGCTCAGCATCAAGGCCTTTCCTTTTCCCCACTCTGTGCCCCAGCAGGCTGGGGTTGGGCACTGATTTGGGAGGGGAGAAACCAGGACAGCTGAGCCAAACCAACCAAGGGGATATTTCATACTCTGACACTGTGCTCAGCAATAAAATATGGGGAGGAGAAGAGGACGAGGTACATTCAGGGTTATGGCAGTTGTCTTTCCCAGTAACCATTCCATGTGCCAAGGCCCTGCTTTCCAGGAAACAGCTAAACATCTGCCTGCTGATGAAAAGCAGGGAATTAATTCCTTATCTTGCTCTGTTTGTGCATGGAGCTTTGCTTCACTTTTCCAACTGTTTTTAACTTGAAGCAGGAGTTTTTCTTCCTTCTGCCCTTCAGATTCTCTCCCCTATTCCACTGTGGGGCAGTGGCCAGGAGGTTGGGTGGGAGCTTAACTGCCAGTCCACCACAATCCCGAGGAGTGCTCAGGTGACCCCCTCATTCCCCTCACATTTTTACCTAAAATAGTAAATTTCATCATCTACAACTTTCGCAGACAGTGAAAACCTCTTCAACCCCTTGAATTTCTTCATTTGTTTGTCGCTTTCGTTGTAGCGGCTCTCGCAAAGAAAAACATCGTTTTCCGAGATTTCTGTTGGTCTGCAGGAGAGGAAGTCTTTGAATGACAGAACGACACACTTTCCTGCAGAAATGAAAGAGCTGGGTAAGAAGGCAGCCACACTCGCAGACTTTTTTTTTAAAGTGTGGAAAGTCCATTTTTTTGCCTGTCTTGTAAGTCTGGAAGATTCCTGGAATTTGGCGCAACTACGGAAAATACATCGGTTGATATTCCAGTCAAATAATGGCACTCACAAGAAAACTACAGCAACTTAATGCAGCTTTTGAATTTTTTTTAAGAGCTAGAGAACCCACAAAATCACAAGCCCCCATGATCACTGTCAGTTACTGTATTTATCAGGGCATCATAACTCCAAAAGAAAGTACACAGCCATCATCTTCTGCAACAAATCGAATTTCAACCTCCTCCTCCTCCTTTCAACTTTCCAGGTAATATGTAATTTTAATAATTATGTGGAGTAATTACATATAATTACTGGAGTAATTACATTAATATGCAAGAGTAATGGAGTTTTCTGTTCTCTGGCTGCAAACAATATTCACTTTCATATCATACAAGTAATTCCCTTATTGTAAGAAAGCTTCCCTATAGTGAATTCTCACCACAGGTCCCACAGGCAGGAATGGATATTAGAAACTCACTGAATAATATTTCCTCCCTCCCTCAATGAAAAAAATATACTTAGAATCAAGCCTACACGTTGCCTTCAAACACTTCAGACTGTGTAGGAAAATAAGATGTCCATCAGGTTAAAGTTGTTAATAATTACCCAAAATGCAAGTCATGGGACAGGTCTCCTCCAAGTTACTCAAAAACACCTCCTTCTTGTAGAACATTTTAGTTGGCTCATGCTCAGTTTCTTCAGGATGTATAAAGATTGGACCAAAGAAATATGCAGCTCCATCTCGCACCCACATCTTCTCAATTCTGCAAAGAAACCAAACCAGCAACGCAAATGAAAGCCCATTACTCCCAAATGAGATAGAAGGATGTCCAGGAAGACCATCAGTGGAAAATGAATACAGAACAGCCAATTCCAACTGTACAACTGGACCAGGTTTATATTAGGCAGCTAAAATTTCATCTCAATATACCAAGACTTTGTAACACTTCATTCACATTTTTTCCCCGCCTTCTTTTATACCTTTTTGCAACCAGCCCCTTTTTGCAACCAGCCCCTTTTAAAATCCAAGTTATTTTTACAGCTGTAAACTGCAAACAAAGAAGATGCCCCTACCTTCCTACTCGAGGCCGCACCAGCCCGTGTGATTTTATGAAGACACAGTCCCCAACCTTCAGCCACATGTCATTGTAGCAGAGCTGCTCAAAGTAATGGCAACCAGGCTCCCCATTGGACATTTCTACTGGAACATCCTCTTTGTCCTGCAGAAGAAACATTTAGAAACATGAGGAAGGAGAAAAACCAAGCATAGAAATAAAGAGATGCCAGGTACCAGTAAAAGGCTTTGCTCTATCTTTATGTTAACAATAACAACTAAGCACGAAGCAGAGGTGTGGGTGCAAAAGTTTCCTGAATTAAAACTGCAAAGCCAAAGATACCTTCCATGTCTGTCACAAGCCTTCCTATTTCCCAAAGCTCTAATTTTGCCAGAAGAGTAATTTACAGGTCCTTTTCTGTTTGAGTGCTTCAAAGGAAACTGGCCAAGCCAAGCCGTGTCAGCTTTGATGGTTTAAAGCCCAGTAATGTGCTTAGGAAGCAAGAACTGAATATATGGTCAAGCTAACAGACACAAAAATATAATGATTCAACTCCCTTATACAATAATATGAACACTCCATGCATTGCTTACAAATTCATACCATCTGCCCTATTTAATTTCTTACTTTTTCGTAAAAACTCAAGTTGTGCTTCATTTCATCTTTCAGCCTGAGATTCCAGAAAGCCATGGGAACACAGGCTGTCTCACCAAGGCATGGAAGGAAAAGATCCTACGAATTTTCCTTCTCTCAGTAGAATTAATTCCATCTTTTGTCATGACGTGAATAAATACACTAATACACACTGGGTATCTGAGAATGGGTGTGCTGGGTACTGTGTTCTCAGGTTCTGTTAGAAAATGCAAAGTCAATTTTTCACGGGTTTTTTTTAGTGATTTATGATATTTTACAAGTCTCTTTTTCATGGCTCTAAATTTATTTCAGGCAAAACTAATTAAATTTAACTGATTTTAATATATTTACCTAAATTTATTTGTTACCAACCACAGACAGACTCCAAACAATAGAATATTATGTATTACTTACTGCTGCCTGGCTACTGACTGCTTTACTGAAATGCTACACAACAAAGCATTTCAGCACTGCCATGAACTAAAATTAGACTTTTCATTTTACTGGTTCTTTAGGCTTAGGACAGGCTTTACAGAAAAAGGGTAATTTTCTGGAGTGGTAAAAAACCCAACCAACCTCATGAAATGATCACAAGAAAGAGGCTTGTAACAAATATTTACACAGTTTATTATTTTCTGTTATATGTATTTATATTTGGTTTATTTTACAAATGTCTGTAATATAATTTAAAACAGAAATATTATAGTAATTTATATTTTATCTTGTTTGGATGTGGTGAAACCCAAGCCATGGAGGCTAACATGTTGTCATTCTCTGTCTGTCAAATACAAACAACGTTCCCCTTGCGTACCTTTTCAAGATGAAGGATACTTTCTCCCACCTTACTGTCCTCCAGTGTTTCATTGTGCTTCTCCTCATCTACTTTGTCTGTATTGGCAAACACAGAGGCGACTCTGACCACAGGCAGGGGAACATCTCGTGGGACAAATCTGACAGAGCTCACAGGCATAGTCCACAGTTTAATCTTTTTGAAAGACTTTGTCTTCGCAGAATAGCGAGACTCGCACACGTAGACATCCTCATCTCTGAAGTTTTCAGGGCACAGTTTAAAATATTCCTGCAGATTGAAGGAAAAATATGAAATATTTCAGCAACACTCACACCCCACAGACACAAAGTGAACACCCTCTCATGGCTTCAGGTTTTTTTGTGCTTCTGTCAGAAGGCTTTTTGCTGAGTTCTCTTTTTCCAGTTTGACATCCAAGTTTTACTAAGAATAACAAGAAACAAGAAATGTCACCCTTGGAGAAGGAGCTAGTTCAGTACAGATTGGCATGTGAGAAAAGTTAGGTTTTATTCATTTACCAATCCAATGCATTAACAAGTACAAGATCTGCAGCCTGAAATCACCTTCACAAGATTTCTGAGCTTTGACTTGGAAAAAGGAGATATTCACCAAGCCAGAGGTGACCATAAGCACAAATCAACCAGCACAGGGAAACTCCATCACCTGGGTGAACCACCTATCTCAGGAAGCAAAGGAATATCCAAACAGAAGGTATTAGTGGAATGTCTCAATGTTAAGAGTGCCTACAGCTCTACAGGAAACAGCAGAAAGCATTACTTGTTTTATAAATTAGTCTGAGCAGTCTCTCACCTTGACAAACATGACCACACATTTGCCTAAAATTTTGCTAACAGGAACTTTATTGTAATAATCACTTTTAAAAACTTCTTTCTCCAAGAATTTTCGTGTTGCAAGGTGAAAAGTTTCATTTGGTCGATAAAACCAGCAGCCATAGAGCCATTTCTCTCCTTTAAAATAAAAAACAACAACAACAAAAGAGAAATCAGATAGGAAGAAAAAAATGTCAAATGACATTCTCTAGTGCATGATCCAAGTAAGTACAATTAGCAATTGATTGATTATTCAAATGGCCACGTAGTCCTTTATACTAGGGGCAATCTGCTTTTAAACAGGGCAATATTCAACTTTCCAGAAAAGGAAAACAAGTTTTTTTAAAAACCCTGCCCATTGTTATTGCTCCATTAAAAACTGACTCAACAAACTAAAGAAAAAATTCGTTCTTATTTACAGATCTTGACTTTAAGGCCTTCAAATGGCTTTGAAGCCCACACAGCACCTGATTATTTAAAGAATCTCAGGTAACTGCTTTTAAGTTTTTAAAGAACTATTTCTTTCATTCTACGCTGTGACAAATTACATGATGACAAACTCAAATCGATAACAATGATTTATAAGGAATTTACAAATATGTACTATTTTTCTAAATCAAAGGAAACCTGTACCCATCTGTGGTTCAGATTTCTCAGCACAGAGAAAAGGAACAGGAAAAAACAGTGTTCTTCTGCACCTAAATCACAGAGTCCATCCCACTCAGAATCCTATCCCTGCAAGGCTTACAGTTTGAGGGTAGGCAGATATGAACACCAAAAAAAGCACATGCTGTCCTAAGAATTTTCTATTTGTAATATCCTTTAGAAAAAGGCAACTCAGAAACAACAACAAACAAACAAAACAAAACACAAAAAAAACCCCAAAACAAACAAACAAACCCAACAAAAGAAAAAAACCCAACTTCACTGCTCCAAACATTTCTGCAAATAAAGTAAGTAACATCTACACAGGAAAAAAAAATTAAATTGGAAGCTTAAAATAAGAAGAAGTTTCACCCTAATGTTTTCCTGCAGTCAGGACATCCTTACCAGCTGAATCTTCCCACAGCCTCTCAATGCAGACGATGTGAGGCTGCAGGTTGGCCTCTGCAGGCTCCACGTACACATAATCCCCCACGTGGTACATGCTGTTCTTGAAGCTGCAGTCCTGGCTGTAGGTCCGATGCAAACTCGACAGCCCAGCTGATCCAGAGGAATCTTCACTCTTTTCAGCTTCTTATTTCAAGAAGGGAAAAGTAGATGTTAGTAATGTCACATTTCCATGTTAGCCAGGATTCCTGATGTCAGTGCCTCACTCTGAGCCTGAAGTAGCCAGACTTTACTGCTGCTGGCATCTCTGAGGGAAGATGACCATGTTAGAAAGAGGATTCAAGGACAAAATTGCCAACAGCTCTGCTCCTATCTGTGGAAAGGTGCAATTGGAGAGCTTATTTATTCCTTTAAACATGGTGCACAATGGAACATGGAGAGAAACAGCCAGGAAGTGTGAAAAAGAAGACCTTCAGGGTAGGCTTCATGCCCTACAAAATAGTGCAAGCCCACTTCTCTTCACATCCACAGTAGCCAAAACACAAAAGGCTTATCAAACCTCAGTTCTTTACCAGTGTTAAAACCATGATTATAGACAATACCATCAGTATTTGTCCAAAAGAAAATGACTAAAAGGGCAATGGGAATACTCATTGTTAAGTTTATTATCAGCAGAAAACAAAAGTAAAAAACTACTGTTTTCTTTTTTAATATCCTTGAAATATTACTAGTACCCCAATGTATTCTGATTAAAGAGTTCACATAGGGTTAATATTCACCTACATCTCTTTCTTAAAAGCCCCCCTCTGGCCTGGCTGATAAGGATCATAATAAAATAAGTCTCTCATAACTTGAAAATAAAAGACTAGGGGATAAGCAGACTATTGAGGTCCTTTCAGCAGGCAAAGCTGCAGCAACACATTTCATGTGTGGGCATATTTTTCATTTAGTGCATTCAAAATTAATGAAACAAAAGTAGCTACCTCTCTTCTCCTCCTCCCTTTTGAGCTTATCCTCCTCTATTTCTTTGGGCAACTTTTCCTTCTTTTCCTTTTCTACATCGTTGTGAAGATGTTTGGTGGTGTAGCTGAGAGCAGGTGAGAGCAGAATCTCTCCATTTTTACACAGTTCATCTCGAATTTTAATGAAGAACTGCTGAAGTTCCACTGCATCCTCGTAGATCTCCGAATCAGTCCTGTACAAAAACATGAACAACAGAGTAAAAACAGAGTTTGTGCAGGGTCAAACAGAAGTCTAAACACACTCATCAATCACCACTCTCAGTGATCAATTGAAAGCTTCACTCTGACAATAGATTTCTGTGCTTACTCATAAGCAGCAGCAGAGACTGACTTGAACCCATGAAGCATTAAATGATGCTTCACCTGTTAGTCCACTGTCAATTTGCATTATAGTCTACCCAAAATAGTATTTTTGTATACACCAGTCCTGAAATGCCAGGAAAATCAAAGGTAACTAGTTGTGACCAAGGCTACTTGTCACTGGACCTCTACAATCTGTTAACCTCTGAAAACTTGAGTAATGACAGTACTATTAACAAAATTGACTTAATTATCCATACTCCTCTTAGTAGATGTTTTAAGATAATTTTTTACCTCCTCTCTTTCACAGTCAAGGTCTCACCTGCACATTCCCAAAAAGGCTACTGAATTCAAGCAAAACACTACACAACAAGAAGTTGCAAGTGTTCATAGTTTTTGCACAGTGTTACCACATCTCACCCCAGTGTGATTGCCTCAAAAGAGTAATTCACTATTTGAACAGTTAGAGAACATCTCTCTTTACTTTTTCAGTTTGAAACTTAGCAGGAACCTGTTTGTCATAAGGTACTCCTTTGGAAGATTAATGTCAAATTGATCTCTTAGCAGAAAACTAACTTCCTCCTTGTTTTCAAATCAAAGCAAACACTCCATTGAAGATCTGATAGAGCTTGTGAGATCTAGTTTTCCAAACACCCATATCAAGGAAAGCAAACACCTTAAAAAAACTTCAGCCTTTGTCTAATATTAAATGCAAAACTCGCAATAAAGGATACCTGAAAAATAAGGGTTTGCTCACCTGTTCATTCTCCGTGCCCTCTCCAGTACCTCAAACATGTTCTCTTGGAACAAATCCAATCTTCTGTAGCGATTATTTTCAACGTTTTTTCGGATAATATCAAAAGTTAGAGGAGGTTTATTTGGGAAGTTGGGATCAACAGCAGGAATCTCAGCTAAGGAGTCGCTGTAGCATCTGCCCTCATCATCCTGGTGGCTCATAACAGATACAAAGAGATTATGGATAAGTTCCTGAATCAGCAAAGTGACATTGGGCACATGAGAATCCTCGTCTCCTTCTATTTCTCTCCGAGTTTCAAGCAAAACTTTGTGGAGGACCAGAGCATCTTTATAAATCAGAGACTCCGGCTCATTGTATGTGCAAGCGTTGTTGAACATCATGACAAAGTCCTCCACCATGGAGTCGATGTCCTGGTATTTATTTGCCATCATGTGGCTCCTGATCTTCTCCATGTCCACGGGCTTTTTGATGGTGACGTAGTAGTCAGGGAGCTCGGAGCGGGACGGCAGCCGCAGGAAGATCGCGCTCAGCCGCCGCCCGCGCTTGTCCGTGTAGTTCTTCACGGCCTCGTACACCTCGTTCAGCTTCTGCTGCATTGGAGTCATGTACTTGGACTTTTTGGGAGAAATGCCACTTTTCCTACCTAACACGACAGAAACAAAAAAAAGAAGTTAAAACGACAAAGCCAAGAGCTTGCACATTTCTTTGTCTATCTCCAGTTTCCACTGGAGGATTCTTCATGGAAGAACCACTTCGTTGTGTGAGCAGAAGCCTCACAACATGGAGCCCATTCCATTCCCTTATTTTTCATAACTCTATAATTTTTTTTTAATGTTCTCTTTGGCAACAGAACAACAGAACTTGTTGCCATGTTTGGCAACAGAACAACAGAATGTTGCTCTATGCCCTACCTGGCAAAGGCCTCCTCAGGCTTCAGCATGAAAAACATCTTTTCCTACCTAACACCACTTACAAACTCCTCTAAACTCCTCATTTTGGTCTTACAGCTCTCCATGAATTTGTCTCTGCAGCTGTTAAAAATTCTGTCATGACAGAGGTTTTGCTATCACTAATATTAAGTAATCAAAATATTATGAGATGCCTTTATGACATATTTATGCCAAATTAGAAAGGATTATTACAAGTAATATATAAATTAAGCCCTCCCATGGGATTATCAGGTTGGCTTTTTGATTAACTCAGGATCTCTGTTACTGCACTGCACAGACTCTGCCTGAGAGTCCTCCACACCTGTACTTTACCTAGAAGCTGCACATTTAATTTGCAAGAGGACTGTGTGCGGTTATTTTCTTTAAAGTTTTTGTGCAATTTTATCCATCTCAGATTGCTCAGTTCTGAACACTTAATAAGAGAACATAGGATCTGAGCAGTAGCAAGTTTGTAAGGGCAACAGCTCAAGGAACAGACATGGCAAACTTCATTTCCATTTTTTTCATGGCTTTCAGTAATCTGTCAAATTGGGGTCATTTTTTTTATCATTCTGTGGAAATCCCAGACATTTAATCAGTGAAATTAAAAGATTTACTCAGTTTGAGAAGCCCCTTACTTGACTGAGCACATAATGCACCATTTAACATCTGGACAACACTACATGACTAAATCTTAATCCTTCCACCCATTCTAAGTCTTTTCTTTGCACTCTAAGTTACTTTTCTTAGAAATTACTACATGCAACAACTTAATTCTATTGTAAAATATAGACATGCTATTGCTATCAAGATTTTGAAAATACAATTCTGCTTTCCTTTGCAGTGTTAACAACTGTGCAGAACATGCCTATTCTAAAAGGAAGATTTGTTCACCTGTATTGTGTTTTAAGTATTGAAATGAGACAAGGCAATGCACAAAGTTGTCTTACTTAGCTTTAGTTTAGGGGATGCAACATCATCATCTTCAGCCAAGGGTCCCAGCTCTTTCCTTTTTTCTTTAAGGATCTTTTCCAGCATATGGGCATCATTGTACACCTATTAATCAGCAAAGTAATCAAAATCCAACCAAAACAAGCTCTGCTGTGTTTAGACTAATTTAGAACTAGCTCCTAAGAAACACTTAAATCTTAATTTGGAAAAGCTGAAAGCCAAACTGAGTATTTTATTTGAGGTGTACATTTGAGAAACAAGCCTTTCTTTTAAACTGATTTGCACAGGTAAACAGAACTGATGACACCATCTAAATCAGGGAGCTACAAATGTTGAACAATTTAACCAATTAAGCTACATTTCTATTCCAAAGACTACAAAATGGCAAGGGGCAGCTGTGTTATCAACTTCCTCATTAAACCCTTCTGCTGAGCAATGAAAGATCCCTTGAACCACTGTGATTCCGTCAAGGTACAAAGGACTAGAACAGCCCTGGCTGGAGTCTTCAAACCCAATCCTGGTGATGAAGTCCTGTGCAGCAGCTGATCAAGATCCTTATCAGAAAGAGGTGGAGGTTTCCTACCACCATCCTGTTTCACATCATTCTTGCTGCCTGAGCTTCACAATATAGACACACCCAACAAAATACTTGTAAATTAAAAGCCCATTCCTTTCAGACTCATTTTGGTGAGCTAAACACATTGGGTCTTCTAGTCTGATACCCCATGCTCTCCACTTCCATGAAAACAAAACTGTTTTCCTTCTAAGACATCCTTTCTCAGAAGTTCTAAGAATTTCTCCTTTACTTCAATAAACAACTACAATAAATAATATGAGTAACAGTCCAAGTTAAACCATCCCAAGAGCAGTTTATGTCTGCAAAGCAGCAGTGAGTACCTGGGAGCCTTCCTCGTTGTAATGCCGGGCGTTCCGGAACATGAGCTTCATGTCCTCAATCATGGCCTCTTCTGCCGCGTACTTGTCATTGCGGATGTTGTGCTCTATCATCTTCAGGTCCATTGGCTCCAGGATAATTTTGTAATAGTCTGGATAGTCCTTTTTGGATGGCTTAACCATGAACAGATCACAGAGCCTCCTGCCTGTGCCAGGCTCTCGAGCTTCCAGAACCGCGTTGTACAAGATCTTCATCCGCTGCTTTCGTATGTTCTTTTTACTGTCAGGTTAAAAAGAACACAAAGGAAAAGAATAAATGTCACTTATCCCCACTTCCAACACTAACAAAATTATATTACCCCCTGCCATGAAGAAACAACCAGAACCACCTAAAAACACACAAGAAGTTCAACATTAAGACAGTGCACTAGAAATTGCAAATGACAACAACACCATAACCTGACATAGAAACAGGAAACAACTCTTCAAGATGATTGTTCTCTCATTGGCCTTCAGTTCCAGTGTTCTACAAAATAAACCAACTAATCATTTTTCAAAGTGCAAAGGCCAAAAAGAGTTCTGAGCCCTTTCCAGCTGCAGAGGAAACAGATCAGTCAGGATCAGGCATCTGAACCCAAGAGCTCAAGATCCAGAGCGAACACAGTAAAAACCTCCAGTCAACACCTTTATGATTATTTCTGGTGAACACAGAATATCAAAGACATGAGCTATTTATCTCAGAGTAATTTTGTAATTCTTCAGTACCAAGTAAGGACATCAAGGATGGAGTAGAAAGAATTGCTTAAATATCTGTCAATTCAAATGAAATCTGAAGTCAATAAAGCTCACTAAGACTGCAAAACCAGGTAGAAAATGGTATGTGCTATCCCCACAAATATTACAGTCATCCTTTGTGTGGCTGTTATGGTTGTCCCAAGAAATCTGACAGCACAACCAAGACACAGCTTATCACAAAATAGTACATGGCTCTCTGTACACATAGTACATGGCCTGTAAGCAAATCAAATAAGGGAGAAGAAAATTTATGTCAATAATGTATAGTCTCAGCTCAGATACTGTGGCACTCACTACAAAGCACTTGTCAACAGGCTTCCAATTTGCAATCTCCTTAAGACTTATTCAGGTAGTTATAACTTTGACTACTATATTATCTGCAAAGACAACAACCACCACAAAAACTACCTTCAATTGCAGAAAGCGCAAAATATTCTGGTACAACTTATTAGAAACCAAACTGCAACTCAGATTTCCCATGCTGTGGATCTTTTCATCATACATTTAAAATATACCAAATTCAGCATAGTCTCATGCCTTAGATACCCCTTACTCCTTGTAAGATGAGTGAAATAACTGAAGAAGACTAACAACAAAAATACATCAAAATATACATTCTATAGGCTAATAATTACCACTATTGGCAAACGTTGGTTAGCTCTTCCCACTAGCAGATGAGCAATGCCAGAACACAGACATGCTGCCAAATCCCCCATTTTAATGTGCTTCCAGGTTTTTCTCACTCATTTCAACAGACATAGGCAAAGCAAAACCAAAGCAGAAATAGCAAAAGGCCTGCCAATACTCAAGATTTGTGTCATGCATCTGATACATAAAAGGGGACATTCAAACCACTTTCTTCTGGGTAACTGTTATTTTCCCAATAGGATGAATTTTGCGTGGGTTACAGGTTTCCTTTTCCAGCAACATTTTGGAATTCCTCTCATTGCTTCACTTCTGTGATCAGCAGCATTTATGATCTTTTTCTTGCCATCATTCCCCAAGTGAACAGATAACAAGTATCGAACTAACAACATCAAAAGCATTTTCAGGTGCTCTTCAGGCATCATTCTGATCTCCCTTGCCTATGAACATGTGAAACCCCTTCTTCCCCTCCCTCTTTCATTGTTCTTAGAACAAGGCCTGACAGATTTTTTCCTTTTAAGCATTTCAGTGTTGTCTGGGACAAGGTGATCAAAAGCAACATGGGGTTAAAAGCTCACTGATGACAATTTGACTTGCTTGATTAGGTTAGTACTTCTTTTTGAACCTGAAGATCACAAAGCTAGCAATTTTTGCAATTTGTTCCTTCTTGATTACTTTGATTTTGTGCTCTGCCTTTCCCTTCCATTACATTTCCTCTTCCCAGCATCCCTAGACTGCACCACCTCCTAAATCCATGTTCATATTTTCTCTCTGAAGATTTTTAATTAGTGTATATTTTTGCACTTACTGGATTGTTCTTCAGTGACCCTTTGCTGACACTCTACCCCATTCCCCTCCTCCCCCCACAACTGTTGTTCCTCTGACAAAACAAGAAATAAATATCCAGGAAGCCAATGTTCATAAGCAACACCAAAGAAAAATGCTGAATTGCAATTTTACATTTGCTGTTGCTACCACTGCAATAATATTATCTGAGCTGGAATTTATTTCAAATGACACCATAAGGCAGACTGGAGAAACTACCCCTTGCTGGAGTGAAATGCATCACTAGTATTAATTACAAAACAGCTATCACCATAAAGAATATCTTCCATAAACCATCATTATGCTCAGTAGAAGAGTCTATTGCAAATCATTGGGAATTTGGTATATATTACAGAACCCTAAGTAATCAACCTCTTATAACCAGTTTATCTATTTGTCAGGGTAAAATAAAACAACTCCCACCAAAAAATCCTGAAATCCACTGACAAAATCACCTAATTCAGTGCAATTACAGTGCCCTTTTTACTTACTGAATTGATGTTGACAACTGCCAACTAATAAACCAAACTAGGGAAATAATAGTGAGCAAATAGTTTTGAATTAATTAGAATCAACACTTAATTATGTTTCAGAATTATAAATCCTTACACAAATGCCAAAACCCATGGTTTAATACTCTCTTTAACAAAGAGAGATGCAGTAATGTTAAGGCTTGCAGGAACTACAGAAGCAGATACCTTTTCCTTTTTGAGCTTCCAGTATCAGATGTAGCAGAAGAAATCATGCTGTCCCCATCCTCAATGTCATCTCTCCTAGCAAGTTCCTTCTTCTTTGCCTGAAAAAAGAACAAATCCCTGAAGCCAAACTCACTGTTGGACACTTCCAGAACAGAATTAAAGAGCAGTATAGATTCTATTCTAACTGACAGATCAACTTTTGAGGAACCAATTTGAAAACAATGCCATTTCAGACTACAGCACTTAGCTGGAACACTTAATGAAATCTGAAATGTTTTAGCCTTATTCAATTATATGCAAACTCTAAAAAAACCCTACATCATCAATTTTCTCACAATTTAATTAGGTTAGGAGTCACAGTAAGGAATAAAGTAACTGAAAGAAATCACAGAAGGCAGCAGGTGTTCTGAGGAAATATCACTTCATGATGCTCTCCATTCCTATATTTCCCCCTAGGCAGGAAAATACTTCTACAAATAAGGTCTAGTTAAAAATTATTCTGGAAAAATATCCATTAGGGAAATAAATTTACATGTGAAGTTATATCCTTCTGCTTGTTCTCCACATACCTGCATAACCTGCTGCATTTTCAGCACTCTTTTATAGATGGCAGAATTGGGGACGTTGTAGCGCTTGGCATTTTCAAACATCAAATTCAGATCAGCCTCCAACTGATCTAAAGTTTCATACTCATGGTTCTTCAGCTTGGTTCTGCAAAAGAGAAATACCAGTCAGCTATTTCACTTGTAACACAGTGCAAAACAGTTCTTTAATATCCTCATTTTCATGATAAATCAATAGTCAAAGAGCTCTAACTACAGAAATGGGATTTTTTTGATTCTCTAGTAACATCTCCCACTGGTAACTATACTAGGGAAACAGATCTCCTCAAATAATGATTTCAGGAATTTTGGAAGTTGTGGAGACTGAAGTCCTGTTTTCATACTTGGATGAGATGTTACAGATGAGGCAGCAGCACAGCCTGCAGACACTGGCCAGGCCAGCTCTGCACAGCCCCAAACGCTGCCTTCCCTCCATCAGTTCCTCCCCACTGAGAGCCAAAAGCGCCCAGCACCTCTCATGTTAAACCCTCCAGTTTGTCCCTTCTCTTAAAAAAACACCTGGTTGTTGATTGGTGATACATGCAAAGTGCACTTCACACAAAAACAGTTACAAGAGGAGTAACAACAACAACAAAACATTTTTCATATGCTGAACTTATGAATCAACATGAGTTAATGCTTAACTTAATGTGTTTTCTTGCACAATTCTGAAAGCTCTACCCAGCTTTTTTAAACCTTCCAATACCTCATTACACACAGCAGAAAATATTGATCTGCAGCAGCACAAGCCTCAAAGCCTGTCACAGCTTCCTCACCCTCCTGCCTGGCACATTCACCAGTCACACACCACCTTCAAACCCAGGCTGTTTTCTGCAGCACTGGCTGAATGTGTCCCTGCTTGATGGAGCATTATCACTACCACAAAGTAAATTTAATACAAAACCTTTCAGTCCCAAGCTTGCTTCTACCACCATTTGCTTATCCACTCGCCAACAATCAAAGTGCAGGCCATCTGATTTCAAACAAACAATTTACATTCCCAGCTGTGTTCATCAAAGGCCTGAAGCAAAAGTAAAAATCCAGACTTAGACTGAATGGTTTGAAAAGTGACAACTTGGAATGAAAAATGTACAGGCACAGAAGTAATCCTGTTCCAGCCTGCAAAGAATCTCCTCTCCAAACATTCTCTGTAGGTGCTGCCAGCAAACAATAGGATGATCAATTAGGTAGGTTATTTACATAAGTACTTTGAACAGATTTAATTATACTCAAGCTCAACAGAACTCAAGCATCATGACTTCCCTGGAATTAGGGGATGAAGTGTAGCTTCGCAATACATTTTTAACAAGCCATCTCACCAATCTTGGGAAGAAAGGATTTTATAAACATCAGTTTATTTCCCAAAGTGAGGCTGAACCTAACCAAAACTATGGCTCTACAGAAAGTCACTGCCAACATAACACAAGTTATATACTGGAAACTAAGAGAAATTTCTGTGAAAATTATTGACAAATATAACTGTACCTGAAAGCATGAGTAAAACTAGCAAGAATTTCCTTTTAAACAAAATTACCTTTGCAAAATGAGGGAAAAAAAGGTTCAAAAGTAAGGCTACAGTTTCATAAGACCACTAAGCCCAAAACAACAGTGGCATGACATTTAATTTGGTTGAAATCAGAATACTAATTAAAAGAATACAGTAAGTTGAAACTCAACTCCCTAAAATGTATATTGCAAACTCATCAGTCCTTCCAGGTGGAATATCTGCAAGGACTAAGGTGAGACACACTTTCCATATGACCAAAAGATCCATTTATTTGACAAACAGCCTAAAAATTTCCTACAGAAAAAATTCAAACACCAGGTTAAGATCAGTTATGCAACTTATTTTCTTTTATTCAGAAATTGTGAAGTGCTAGTCCTGCCTCTTCAGAGAAAAACAACCCACGAACAAACAGTGAGTGGGATCAAGAGATGCATTTGACAAATGTCCTATTGAAGATGACAGTCTTCTTGTAAAATACATTGCAAACCTTCTTTGCTTGAACCTGTGATTTTATAAAGGTCTTACATACAAACGTGCACTGAAAGTACTTGCTAAGGTAGGAAAACTGGTCACATAAACAGATGATTTCAAAAACACTTAATATTCACCAAATAATAACTTAGATTAAGTGACAAAAGGAATGAAAGAACTCCTATATCTCAGATAAAGTGAAAATTTACAATGTATTCAATATATTAGGGACATAATTTTCTCTTCCCAATTCACTTATTCATAAATCAAGCAAACAAAACCACAGAAGTTGTCCATAAACCCTTCAAACTGTACTACTTCAAAATTAGTTCCACTACTTGATTTGCCATATTGCTAAAACTGTTTAAATTATATGGCAAAATACACTTAACCAGTAAATGATGACATTTACTATAAGCTCCACTCAAACCATTAAAAACAACTAATCCAAAACCACCAAGAGCTACCACAAAATTCAAGAGAACTTCAATTCATCACATAAATGCAACATTTAGATTCTTGTGTCACAGAGCATTGTCCAAAAGGGGTCACAATCATGAGAAAAATTCATTTGAATTCCTCAAAAAGGAGCTATCACACAAACCCAAGTGTGTTTTACACCAGATCCCTGCACATTTTTAAACCTCAGTTGCACCCCAGGAGCACAAGACACCAGGGTGTGTCATGAAGATACCAATTTCAGTGCCTGTACTCCCACATGTGTTTTAGAGAGAGCTGCTGCCAGGGAATTCCCTGGCACACCTTCCTCCTCTGGTATAGAGAGGCCTGACCCACTTGCCTTGAGGATCATACTTCTCAACACTGTAAAATTTAATAAGGAACAGTGTTCTTGTAAGCCTGCCAGGATCTAGCACTTATGCACTTGGTAACACCACATATTCTCCTGCATCATTTCCTGGCTGTTCCTGTGGTTATTTGTAATTAACAGAACGAGTCTTCCCCAGCAATGTCAACTTGGCATTAGGCACTTTCACCACATGGCAAAGTCATAGCCTTGACAGCATCATGCCTTTCTTTTTAAATAGGATTTTCTTGCTCTCCAGCTCTGAGCTTTGCCCCATTTGAGGCAGGGAATTCTCATCAATGTGCTGAACACCTGGTGGGAGAGAATGAAGGAGCAGGGTCATCTCAACTGTGTCCATTGACTGGGCAACAGGTGAGTGGAACAAATGGAAACAGAGGAAATTACAGCTGAATACAAATGTTTTTTACTGTGAGGATGGTCAAACACTGGCACTGGTTGCCTTGGGAGGATGTGGAGTCTCCATGTGGGGAGATCAAAACCTGACTGGACACTGTCCTGGACACGAGGCTGGGGGTGACCCTGCCATAGCCAGGCTCAGGGATGCTCTCTCCCTTCCAGCCTCAGCTGTTCTGTGATTCTGTGAACAGCAAGCCAGGAGGAAATTAGGAGACAACTAAAAGCCATCAGCATGATTATCTCTCACAACAAGGAACAGCTCAGGATGAGCACTCAGCTCAAATGACTGAAGCTCGTAACACTCAAAGTGACTGAGAGGCTGGGATAGGTAAAATCTCATTAAACCAAAACAAACTCACACACTATCTCTGGAAATGATGTATTCTTTTAAAGACTCTTCCTGCATTTAGCAC